>VDFB02000007.1:11109038-11329799 GCA_007258455.2 Sequoia sempervirens | reverse complement strand
GAGACAAAGGGTAAGCAACAGAAGGAGAGAAATACTAAACAAGGTATGATTCCAATTGATCCGCCTAAATATACCCCTATTGATATGTTTCAATTACTTTCACAAGTCAAAGTTTTTGTTCCTTTGCTTGAAATAATGAGAATTGATGAGCATAAACAAAAGGAAGTAGCTAACAATCTCACCCAATAATAGACATCAATGACAAAAAAGGATGTTAACATCAATGATAACACTAGCTTCTCATACTTGCAACAATCTCCCCCTTTGTCATTGATGGCAACAAATGATGTGAAAAACCATCAAAGACACAATAGCTCTAATACCAACATACTACAACTATTCACTTTACTTATCCCCCTTACTCAACTAGCTTATTACTCTTTGCCCCCCTTTGTAGCTCATCTTTTTCACATGACTTTCTCTCTAGTGGAACCCCTAACAATATTTGTGTTTCATTGATAAACTTTGTAAAATATGGTTTTCCTTCCTGGTTTGGAACTAGGCTTATGGATTAGGGTTTAGTTTTTTCATTTTTCTAAGGTTTATGTGTATCCCTTAAACCCTCTAAAAAACCCTAATTATTTAGTCCCTTTGCAAGCTTTCTAATTTTTTCTCAACTAACGTTTACCTATTCCAGGTCTCTTAAGTCATGTTTTATGTCATTGAGTTTGTTTACCCATCGACCTCTTCAACCTAATGTTCTTGGTTGCTACCCATCTAATGATTTTAAGTGTTGTTTCATATTATGTGGGTCATAAATCTTTAAATATTTTCCATGCTCCTAAGTCTGTGGTTTTAATTTTTTGGAATTGGTCTAAGGTCTTGATCTTACATTTATGTACCTCATCATTCATTGGCCTAGTCGGGTCCCCTTTTTAAGTACTAACTTTGTGCACGTGAAACTTTAATCTTTTGATGTAGGCACTTCGATCAATAGAGTTGATCTTGACAATTCCCCATGCCCCTGCCATTTTTTAATTTCTATTAAAATATTTGAGTGGGCTAGCGAGCGAGTGTCACATGTCTCATATGTCAACGAGACCCATTGGTGTATGAAAGGCTATGAACATTCAATATCATGATATCAATGGTTGAGATGAGATGGCTTAGGTTAATCCTAACCATTCCCTACTAGCCCATGGGGAACCCACCAAAATATCTCGTCTCCCAACAAGGAAGTGGGGAGGTGCCACCTAGAAAAATTTGAACTATCGATGGAACTATAGTAAGACACGAAATATTTTATGAAATATTTCTACATAACATTGAAGAGCATAACACCCGCACTACTAAAGGGATCTTTTAAGCACATATTTTAAAAGTGGATGACATGTTTTAATCTAGGTCATTCATTGTTTCCATATGTTATGCACTAAGGAAAAGGCTTTGAAAGATAAAATGCAAGCAGGTTGAGGGAACCAAATCTAATTTGGGTCATTCCCCGCCTCCCCGCCTCCCACTTGTTGAAAGTTGCACACAGGTTAAACCCAACAGTGAAGTGGGGAGGTTGAAAAATAACCAATTTCAATGCTTGTGGAGATGGCGGAGCCTACAAGGTGACTTGGAGGAAAATTCCACATGGTGAATTTTGATTGGTTGACGGTGACAGTTGTTCATGGTCATAACAGAATTTTCAGCCTGAGAAGATGGATTCCAAGCCTAAAGTTGAGACAAAGGGTAAGCAACAGAAGGAGAGAAATACTAAACAAGGTATGATTCCAATTGATCCGCCTAAAATATACCCTTATTGATATGTTTCAATTACTTTCACAAGTCAATTTTTTTGTTCCTTTGCTTGAAATAATGAGAATTGATGAGCATAAACAAAAGGAAGTAGCTTTCACAATCTCACCCAATAATAGACATGAATGACAAAAAAGGATGTTAACATCAATGACAACACTAGCTTCTCATACTTGCAACAATCTCCCCCTTTGTCATTGATGGCAACAAATGATGTGAAAAACCATCAAAGACACAATAGCTCTAATACCAACATACTACAACTATTCACTTTACTTCTCCCCCTTACTCAACTAGCTTATTACTCTCTGCCCCCCTTTGTAGCTCATCTTTTTCACATGACTTTCTCTCTAGTGGAACCCCTAACAATATTTGTGTTTCATTGTTAAACTTTGTAAAATATGGTTTTCCTTCCTGGTTTGGAACTAGGCTTATGGATTAGGGTTTAGTTTTTTCATTTTTCTAAGGTTTATGTGTATCCCTTAAACCCTCTAAAAAACCCTAAGTATTTAGTCCCTTTGCAAGCTTTCTAATGTTTTCTCGACTAACGTTTACCTATTCTAGGTCTCTTAAGTCATGTTTTGTGTCATTGAGTTTGTTTACCCATCAACCTCTTCAGCCTAATTTTCTTGGTTGCTAACCATCTAATGATTTTAAGTGTTGTTTCATATTATGTGGGTCATAAATCTTTAAATATTTTCCATGCTCCTAAGTCTGTGGTTTTAATTTTTTGGAACTGGTCTAAGGTCTTGATCTTACATTTATGTACCTCATCATTCATTGGCCTAGTTGGGTCCCCTTTTTAAGTACTAACTTTGTGCACATGAAATTTTAAGCTTTTGATGCAGGCACTTCGATCAATAGAGTTGATCTTAACAATTCCCCATGCCCCTGCCATTTTTTAATTTCTATTAAAATATTTGAGTGGGCTAGCGAGCGAGTGTCACATGTCTCATATGTCAATGGGACCCATTGGTGTATGAAAGGCTATGAACATTCAATATCATGATATCAATGGTTAAGATGAGATGGCTTAGGTTAATCCTAACCATTCCCTACTAGCCCATGGGGAACCCACCAAAATATCTCGTCTCCCAACAAGGAAGTGGGGAGGTGCCACCTAGAAAAATTTGAACTATCGATGGAACTATAGTAAGACACAAAATATTTTATGAAATATTTCGGCATAAAAATGAAGAGCATAACACCCACACTACTAAAGGGATCTTTTAAGCACATATTTTAAAAGTGGATGACATGTTTTAATCTGGGTCATTCGTCGTGTCCATATGTTATGCACTAAGGCAAAGGCTTTGAAAGATAAAATGCAAGCAAGTTGAGGGAACCAAATCTAATTTGGGTCATTCCCCGCCTCCCCGCCTCCCACTTGTTGAAATTTGCACACAGGTTAAACCCAACAGTGAAGTGGGGAGGTTGAAAAATAACCAATTTCAATGCTTGTGGAGATGGCAGAGCATACAAGGTGACTTGGAGGAAAATTCCACATGGTGAATTTTGATTGGTTGATGGTGACAGTTGTTCATGGTCATAATAGAATTTTGAGCCTGAGAAGATGGATTCCAAGCCTAAAGTTGAGACAAAGGGTAAGCAATAGAAGGAGAGAAATACTAAACAAGGTATGATTCCAATTGATCCGCCTAAATATACCCCTATTGATATGTTTCAATTACTTTCACAAGTCAAAGTTTTTGTTCCTTTGCTTGAAATAATGAGAATTGATGAGCATAAACAAAAGGAAGTATCTCTTATCAATGGTGCTACTACAACCTATAATGAATTAGTGGTGTCTACTCCACCCAAAGTGAGTGGGAAAGAAAGGAAAGAGAAGGCTGTTGAGGGATCAATCACTGAGATCCCTCACATTTATCTAATAAATTCAATAGATACTTGTCCTAGAAATATAGATCCATTTTTTGTAACTCTAATTATTGATGGAAAATTCTTGAAGAATTATATGATTGACTGCGAAGCATCTAATAATATTATGCTAGCTAAGATTATGGAGGCAATGGGATTAAAAATTGATAGTGCCCATGGGAAATGTTATGCTATGGTTTCTAGAGAAGTCCCTATGATTGGTGTGATAAATGAACTCCCTTATAGACTAGCTACACTTCTAGAAAAGGAATTTAGAATGAGTGTGATAGTGGTGTACATTCCACCAAATTATGGAATGTTTCTATCTAGAAAATGGAGTGCCTCCATGGGGGTAGTATGCAATGTGATATGTCTCTTTCCACCTTCCCAATTGATGGAAAAGATGTCAAGCTAGTTAGAGAATCAAAGGTACCACATATGATTGAACATGTTCCCAAAGATGATACAGTCCACTTTGTTGATACTGACCTCAGTGATTTCAAGGTGGAAGATTTACCAAGAGAAAGTGATAGGCAGCCTACACCTATTGAAAAGGAGATGACCAAATTATCTGGTAACGTTGATCTTTGGAAAATGGATTTTGATGGTGCAAGTTCCAAAAAAGGATCAGGTGCAATAATATTATTAGTTTCACCCAGTGGCAACACATTTAAATTTTCTTTCACTTTTTTTTTTTTTGCACAAACAATGTGGCAGAGCATGAGGCCTTACTGTTTGGGTTGAGGTTAGAAAAAAAACATGTTAGAACATAACAATCTACTGAGGGGGGGGTGAATCAGTAGATACTAAAATTTTATCCTTCTTTACTAAAGAGTAGAAAAAATGCTCAAAACAAGTTATGTAGAATAAAACTTAAAGATATGAAAAAAACATGCACAAAAGACATTAACACATAATAATAGATATACATGGAAAACCCAATATGGGAAAAAACCACATTGAGAAAATGTTGCTAGGAGTTATTGTACTAATACAACCTCACAATGAAATCATCTATTACAATTTTTAAAGTCACCAACCCTAAGGAGACACCTATCTCCTAAACTAAGCACCAACACAGTTATCTAATGACACCAACCAATCATATTTGCAACATGTAAGATGATTACAATTTGTTCCTACAGAACTCTAATCAATGTTACAACTTAACCTATAACTTCTCAACTCTTTATTGTTGTAACAACAATTTTGTTCATTGCTCTACACCCTATTGCTTCAATTCTATTCCTCTACTTCTTTAGCGCACTCTCTATCCACCTCAATGCACCACTACACTCTTCTACAAATCTCCTTTTCTATTTTTGTGTATTCTTAGAATGATTTTGGAGCTCAGGACCACACTACTCTACACTATCTCTACTGCATACTTAGACACTCTTCACATCAATTTTGTTTAGTGCACATCAATCATAATTACCTCAGGATCTTCTATTAGGGTGAATATATTCTTCACTTTCCTCTGGCCATGCTGAGTAGCACAACATTAATTCCTGGTGTAGAGAATTTTCCTTTCTTTCCATCATTCGAAGACCTAAGATCAGATTTATAATTAATGCTCTCTTTTGATCCTATGATATAATCTTGATTTCTATTTCTATGGCCATTTGTACCACCATTTTGTGCATCCAATCACATTACACCTATCATTGAAGTAGGTAGCCCATTTAATTTTCATCTCCAAGTTGATTTGTAGGTGAAACCCTATTTACACGCAATTAGCTATTCCTAATCACCTCATTCAAATTTGGGCTATCGATTTCCTACCTTCATGCCATGATCCTACACTCCTCATTCACCATCACAATTTTTAAATCATAAGCATCTGATAAGCGATCATATAAATCTCCTTCGTTGATTGTGTCCTTTAGGAACATTGGCATCCATGTTCTCTATGTAGCAATCATTTTTGGATTAGCTACCGATCAATCTATGTCATTCCCTGCTATTCCGTTAGTACTGAAAATGGGCCCACACAATCTTTGCGTGCTGGTAGGTATGTGCCATGTGTCTCAATCACTTATTGTCTAATTGCTTTGCTTCACAAAAAAGATGTGAATTGATGATGCAATGTGTTGTAGGTCCCACCAAGGTTCTATCTACCATCAATGTGCATCATTCAATCAAGTTCATCGAATCTACACCATTCTCCATTCCCCCAGAAGATATGAGCAGGTCCCACCACATGTGCCACAAGCTATCAGGCACTATTGGTTCATCCAATTCGGCTTGATCACCATCATTGATCAACCTCATTCTGCCACCTATTCATGATGACATCATATCCTATCCAATAGACATCTACTACCGTCATAGCTCCCATAGTTCTCATCACCAATTATTTATCATCCACTATGGATTACTTGCCACCAATCCCTACTTCCCCATAGAATTTAATCAAGACCCAACACAAGCTCAATAGGCTAGAAGGAAGGTCGTTAGATCTTGCAATCTTAACCAACACTGTTGATCTTTCCAAAAGGAAATATTTGTGGGAGACTTAGGAAATATTTAAATATTGCAAATATCTACTCGGCTATTGGTAATTGCTAGGTGAAGGGGTCAGTTAGCCACATGATATAATAAGCTTAAGTTATTACTTAAGCTACCTACAACCGTCAAACAAAATTCACCATCAAATTAGATACGCCATTCTAATGCAATGACTGTATATACCTCAGGTTTAGCCAACAAACCCTAATTCTGCCCGAAGGCACAAGTAATCCTTTTCTGAGCATAGCCTTCAACCTCTAGTCTTGCAAAACACATTTTTTAGCAATATTTGCAGCCTTCACTCCATCTTCTAGGTTCACAATACACTATCTTCCTCTGACATCAATGGCAACATTTTGATTTCAATGATGGCTCTCCTTGATGCAGGATCGGTTCCATCTCTCACCTGATCCATTTTTGACATCAATGACAATAATATTCCAACAATCTCCCCATTTTCATTGATGGAAAAACTAAATGCTCATACCAATAGGATAAAATGGTCTAATACCAATTAAAATCAATTGAGACCTGTATCAATGTGAGCTATGTACCAATTTAACACACTAGGAAATACTCCCATTGGATATGCACATAGATACCATGCTCATCCTGCTCAATTGAGAATTTGATCATAATTCTCCCCCTTTGACATCAATGGGAAAGGGCAGAATCCCCCTAACAAATTACTCCCCCTTTGACAAGAAGTTCAAAGAGTAAGTAGGAATCATGATTATGCAACCATCAAGTCATTAGAAATTTGTAAAACCATTAATACTTGACTTGATATATCCTATCTATTTCGAGGGATGAATGAAATATAGATGAGACTCCCCCTGGACTCATTCCCTATCACTAGTGACTAGTGATATGATGTGGGAGCAATAACTCCCAATTTTTTCCTCAGATATTCAAATTGATCCTCGGGAAGAGGCTTGGTGGAAATTTCAGCTACCTGTTCTCTTGTGGGAACATATTGCATGTTGACTTCCTTATCTACAACCTTCTCCCCCATGAAGTGATACTTAATGGATATGTGCTTTGTTCTAGAGTGCATCACTAGATTCTTTGATATGTTTATGGAATTTGAATTGTCACAAATAATTGAGATAGGTTTCTTGTAATCCACCTTGATATCTTTAAGATTTTGCTTCATCCATAGGACTTGAGTACAACATGCTACTACGAGCACATACTATGCTTCAGCAATGGATAGAGTGACTGATTCTTTCTTCTTGCTCATCAAGAAAACTAACTTGTTTTCCAAGAAGAATTCTCCACCACTGGTACTTTTTCTATCATCCACACTTCCTTCCCAATCAAAATCTGTATATGTAGTTAAAATGATGTCCTTGATGTTGGGATACCATTGTCCATAGTCAATAGTACTCTTGATGTATCTGAAAATTCTTTTCATTGCATTGATATGTGAATCTCTTGGTGCAACTTGAAATATTGCCACTAAACATATTGCTTGCATAATATCTAGCCTTGATCTAGTTAAATACAACAAGATTCCAATCATTGACGTATACAATGTCTATTTTTCCTCAAGTGATTCATCCGATTTACTCAACTTTTTAGCTAGTTATCATGGGGGTACTAACTGGTATGTTGTCTTCCATGTGAAATTTCTTAAGAATCTCCCTAGCATACTTAGTTTGAGATATGAATATCCCATTATCAATTTGTGCAATTTGCAAACCAAGGAAAAAAGACAATTCTTCTAACATTGACATCTCAAATTCATCTTACATGTGTGTAGAAAATATTTTACACAGTTTATCATTGCTATCGCCAAAAATAATGTCATCCACATAAACAACTAAAATCATGTGCTCACCTTTAGATTTGAAGTATAGGTTACTCTTTGCACATCCCTTTTTGAATCCTTGTTGCTACAAATACTAGTCTAATCTTGAATACCATGCTCTCAGTGATTTTTATAGACCATATAAGGCCTTTCTCAATTTTCAAACATAATCATCATCCTCTGATAGCTGAAAACATTTTGGTTGTTCTATGTAAACTTTCTCTTCTAAGTTTCCATTCAAGAATGCAGATTTAAAATCCATCTGATACACTTTGAATCCTTTGTAAAATGAAAATGCAATAAACATTATGATTTCTTCTAGTCTTGCCACAGGTGAAATTTTTTCTTCAAAACGAATTCCCTCAACTTGTGCATACCCCTTGCACACTAGTCTTGCCTTATTTCTTATTACAACTCCTTCTTCATTCAACTTGTTTATCAACACCCATTTGGTTCCAATCACATTTTTGCTTGGAGGCCTAGGAACCAACTCCCATGTTTTATTATTTTTAATCTGATTTAACTCTTCTTCCATGGCTTCTATCTAGCTCTCATCTTTGTTGGCTTCAGAGAAAATTTTTGGTTCAATTTGAGACAAGAGAGAAAAATTTACTTGTTCTTTGTTCTTCGCAAATCCCCTTTTGGTCTAGATTCCTTCATTATTATCCCCAATTATTTGATCTGCTAGATGATATTTTTTAATGTACTTTTCAGGGGCCTTCTCAACATCTACTTTTTCAGATTCTTCTTCATAATCTGATTCATCATCAAAATTATCTTGATTAGATTTGATGTGTTTTATACTTTCATCAATCTTTACATTGATGCTTTCCACCATCTTTCCTAGCCTTTTGTTATAGCATTTATATGCTTTTCTTTGAGTGGAATATCCTCAAAATATTCCTTCATCACTTCTTGATTCAAATTTTCCTAATTTTTCATCTTCTCTTTTGATGTAGCACATATAGCCAAACACTTTAAAGTATTTAACATATGCAATTCTACCAAACAATAGCTAATAGGGAGTACTATCACTATGTACTTTGATTTGAACTCTATTCAGAATGTATACTACAGTATGCATTTCTTCTCTCTAGAACATGTAAGTCAATCTAGCCTCTTTTAGCATTGTTCTAGCCATGTCCTGTACAACTCTATTCTTCCTTTCTACCACTCCATTTTGTTGTGGATTTCTTGGTTTTAAGTATTGTCTCTTGATTCCATGTGCTTCACAATATTCAATAAATTCACCTAATGTGAATTATTCTCCTCTATTTGACCTTAAGCATTTGATCTTTCTACCTATCTCTTTCTCAACTATCTTCCTGAATATCTTAAATCTCTCAAATTCTTGGGATTTGTCCCTCAAAAATGTCACCCATGTCATTCTTGTGTAGTCATCAATCAACAACATAAAGTATCATTCTCCTTTCACACCTATTGTTCTTGTGGGTCCACATAAATTAGTATGAACTAGTTGTAGAGGCTTTGTACTTGAATGATCTATTGGAACTGTAAAAATATGGTGTTTTTACATGAGTTTTCATTCATAAATTTCCTGATTTGGTCCTACCGTATGTATTTTTCATCTATTGTTGGCCATATTATCCCATTGAATCAATCGAGTTATGCATTTTTCATGTCTGGATCCATATCGGCATAGGTTCATTCCTATCTCCCCGATCAATTCTGCATTTTCCGCTTGCATGAGTCTGTGTTGCCTATCGGCAAGACTCATTTAATATCACATCGATTGAAGTCTATTTGCAGGTGGCATTCGACAGGACTTCTATATTGTCACAGTGACTGGTTTTCTCCTTTGGGCTATCGACGAGACATTTCTGTGGTTGTGGCAATAGTGGGATCTTCTATCGGCAAATTTTGTGGCTATCGGGGTGGTGTCTCACCGAGTTCTATATGTCTCCCTGACTTGTGCGTATGGAATGGTTCGTCGGCATGAGTCAGATGGTCGAGCTAACGTCTTTCCAAATTCAAAATGTCTCAGCGACGGGTGCACTTTGGGATCCCTTCGGCGTATGTTATGATCTGCAGCGGGAGGTCTTGGCAAGTTTCATTTGTCTCATCGACAATGCAAACGCTTTCTTCAAAATGACTTTCGGTAAGACAATGATGGCTTCGGTGAAGGGTCATAACGAATGGGTCAGGTCTTGCCGACTGGTAACAATGGCTTTCGGCGAAGGTTCTATTTTCTCTTGGTGAACGGGTATATGCTCGAGGCGCTTTGGTAAAACATGGTGCATTCTATAAGAGGTCCCCCCGACATTGCTTTGTCTTGCCGATAATACACATGGGCACTCTGTCGGTAGGAAAATCTGATGGTCTTGGTGAAGATGTATAACAAGGGATGCTTCGGTATAGGTTGGGGTGATCGCCGTAAGGTCTCGGCGAGTGACCTTCGGTCTCGCCGATGGTAAACAGGAGGATCTTTGTCGGCGTAATAACTGCCATGTCTTAGCGAATGGAAAACAAATGGGGCCTTGTGGTATAACAAAGTGAAGTCTATGAGAGGTCTCACCGACGACTGAAAGTTACGGCGACAAGAAACAAAGTGTGATCTGTGTGATGTCTCCCTGATGTCGTAGGGTCTAGGCGAAATACAAGTGTAGGGGATGAAGCGTTTGAATTTCCTTCGGCAAGATGATATGTTTTGTCTTGCCGACTGTCACTGGTAAAAAATATAATTTCAAAATGTTGGGCCGACATGTTTTTGCTTGGATGACCGTTGCTTTCCAGCTCGATTGGAGTGCGAATTTTGTGTTGGGCTGACATGTGATCTCAATTTGATATTTTCTTCAAATGCTTGTGTATAAATAGGCATTTTTTCAATTGTAAAAAGATATTAGAGGAGCTATTAGTTATTTGATATACAGTTGGCAATTTTTGATGGATACAGTACTATAGATTCATCAGATCAGAGACTATGATGCATGTTTTCAAATTGGAGGTATTTATGAAAGTTAATGGATGTTGCTACACATTTTTGGTCTCAATTATCTATTGAATTTGATGAAAGTATGGATAATTTGTCTCCAAGATGGACTCTTTCTGGTTGTTTAAATTGATATGACAAGTTTGTATTTGATTTATCAGTGCACATTTGTTGTACTTGTGTGATTGATTGATTGGTTCTTTCAAGTAAAGACTAAATCCTTTTAGTTAATCATTCAATTGGATTATTCAAGTAGAGCTTAGTAATCACATTCTTGCATGTTTATACAAGTTGTAAGCATAATATGTGCCAGATAATTTGAATTTTCTCAGAAAAGTGTTGCTCATCTTGATCTCATTTGACTCCGCATACCCAACAAGGCACTGGTCTCTACATTTCACCATTTGAACCTATTCAATTTTCTTTACATCTATTAATTGAACATTTATTTTAGGATTTAGATTAGAATATTGTTACTATTTTCAAGTTGGATTTTAATTGTTCACTCCCATCTACCATTGTGAACAAGTTTTTATAAGAAGATTGATTACAAGTTAAGTATGCATTATTCAGAGAGGTACACCCACCCATGTTTTGCAGCAGCTAAAGAGTAGAAGGTTGAGTTCTCTTAACCTTGTCTATTACCCTAAAGCATATCAGGAGATTGGCAGCCTTTTGAGGCATTCAACCTGCGTTTTTGAGACTAACATGATCTTTGGTTGGAAAACTAGCCTTTGTTTTCTTTCCCTATTGACACTCTTTGCATATGAAATTTGTAGGCTTTGTTACTTTAGGAATATGTCTAACTCAACCTCTAGAACTCACCTTCACCAAGTTGTCAAATTTTATATGGCCTAGTATTTTGTGCCATAACCAATTTTCATCAGCTTGTCCTATCAGATAGCTTTGGCCTTTCACTTTAGAAAAGTTGTAAATATTGTTGTCGATTCTCAATACTTGTGCAAATATCTTTCCATTCTTTCTGATTTTGCAACTTTTTGAATCAAATGTGACCTTATAACCAATGCCACACATTTAGCTCACACTTAACAAATTGTGTTTTAAACCTTCAACATACAAGGCATCCTTTGTAGGGTTTTTACCATCTAGGCTTAAAATGCCCTTACCACATATTTTGATTGCGGTGTTGTCACCCAAACTTACACATCCTCCACTACATTTATTGAGTTTGATGAACTTACTCTTATCTCCAGTCATGTGTTTGGAGCAACCACTATCTATCACCCATAGATTTTTCTTTTTGACATGTAGCTAGTTGTTTGTGCAATCAATGATTGTGTGGAGCTTTCTCCCTTTTCTTTCCACACTTTCTTAGTTTTCTTTTTCATCTTTTCTACCATCTCCTCCTTATTATCTAATTATTTGTTTGTCATAGGAGGTGAGACTTTCTTTTTCCCATTCTTAACATTTGGTTTTGTAAGCTTTGTTCTACAATTTTTAGCTATGTGACCAAATTTATTATAGTTATAGGAAGCTATATTCATGTCAAGTAAAGGAGAAAACGAATTTCTACTTTCAAATTTTGCACTCATTTTAGGAATAATTCTACATTCTAAAGCCCTATGAGCAAACTGATTACATGAATAGCAGTATCCATAGAAATATGTGGAATACCTGGTCATAGCATTTTGTGCTAGAGGATGGGGTCTTTTGTGCATCCACCTTCTTGTTTCTCTTACCTTAATGAATCCATCAACATAAATCCTTTTGAAGTTTTTCTTTCTCCTCTTATGCACAGGAGTTGATTGGTTATCCTTCTTGTTGTAGCAAGCTTCTCTTCTTCTTTAGTTTTATCTTCCTCTGCAAATTTATCATTCCAGTCACTTCCTTTGCAGTTATTTTCCTTGAAAGAATTAGACTTTTCTTCTACTCTAAATATTTCATATAGCTTTGCAAAAGAATCAACAAAAGATCCAGGGAAAACTTTAGTGGCGAATCTTTTCCAATTGGCGAATTCTAGAAATCGGCCAAGTCAAAATTGGTGAATTATTTGAACCCAACAGGATGTCCAAATAGCCTAGATTTTATGAACTATCGGTCCAATGCATGTCCATTCGCCAATGATTTATTTTATGAGGCATCTTTAAGAAACAAATTTGTCATAACAAGTTACGCATTTCAAATGGACCGGCTAATATTTTTGCCTAGAATCCCGGAAGCATGTAATAAAACACCTATGTATTCACCAATACTATTAAAACAACATTGTATCAGGACCCATTTCACCAATTAAAATTTACAAAAAGTTGCTTGTGAAGACCCATTTCGCCAATTAAAATTTATAAATAGTTGCTTATGAGGACCTATTTTTCTAATAACATTAAAAAATAATTACATTTGAGGACACATTTCGCCTAGAAAATTACAACATATCGTTGTATAAGCACATGGGATTCACCAAATTTTTAATATACCATTTAAACATCCTAGTGAATTTGCCAAATATGGAGTGATATAAATACAATTGAAAGTGTCATTTATTCTTACACATTTTGTTCAATTATGAGGTTCTACTTCTCTATTCGAAATTCAATGAAAGCTGAAAATGTAGACTTAAAGGTGAGTGATCATTTCTTCATAGTGTTATTAGTTATAATAATAAGTTTTCTTTATCTCTTTTTCATTCTTGCTTCAGTCTTAAAGATGATATTGAGTAGGGAATGGGATCTATATTCTCTGTCCTTCTAAAACAAGAAGACATTTTTTCCATTTTTTATTCAAAGTGAGAGATCAATATGTCGAGTGACTCGAGTAGCAAGGGTAAGCCTCCTACCACTCCTCAAGGTGGTGAAGAGACTCCTTCCGCTCCTCAGACCCCTACCACTCCTTAGGGTGGTAAGGCTCCTATCGCTCCTCAAGGTGGTGAAGAGACTGGGAGGCCATCAAAATTCCAAAAACTTAGACATACCATATAGTCTTACTTTGGAATTCCCAAAGCTTCTGATCCATTAGGTCAAGATGGAGCTACATCATCAACTCTTCCACAAAATATTGGTAGCATTCACAATACCACACTGCCATTGGAAGGCCAAGTTGAGATTGTCATTGAGTTAAATAAAAATGTATCAAATGAGGATGGAAATACCGTAGAAGATGTTCCAAGAGATACCCTAGGCCTGGTTATCCAAAATGAGATAATTGAATTGGATGAGGATGATGATGTTGGTGGCAAGAAAAGAAGAAGCAAATAAAAAATGGGGCGTGAGTGGGAAATGACAAGGAATTTTCAACTTGGTTGGTTGTCAAAGTACCCATTCATGGTACTAGTGGGGATTGACAATGCAAATGATATTGAAAAGGAAACATTGGCCAAATGTACGATTTGTAGTTGGAAAGGTGGAAGAGCCAAGACGTTGTAGCTAAATATTGACACTATAGAAAAGCATATCGGTAAAGTTTATGAAAAATAAATCATAGACGAAAAGGAAAAAGCAGTCATACGATGGAAATCAAAGGAAGAATGTCTGCATGTTAGGTATGCCATGGATTATGAAGAGCATGAAAAAATAATGTTGAACATTGCTACATGTAAAGGTACACTTGAGGCTCAATTTAGAAAATCAATGGAAGCAACAAATATGTCAAAAATTGTTCAAATGAGTGTTGTTTTTCATATTTTTTCCAGAGGGCATCCTATGATAGACTACCCAAAATATTCTGGTTTATTATCTTTTTTGAATGTTCCTCACTATCCCTTCTCACAGTGGTTAGTAAATGCTAGATGGGAATGGGAAAACTGTCTTGCTATAGTTGAAATGGAATATTTAAAGGAGAAAGTAAAAGAGTTGAATTTCATTGCATTATCTTTAGATGAAGTTACTGTGGTAGAAAATACTTCTTGGGTTTGTATGCATTTGTATACTGTAGAAAGACATGTTCACCAATCTCATCTTCACTATGTTCATAAAATGAAGGATAATTCAACATCACAAAATATATTTGAACTAGTCAAGAAATATTTGAATGAAATTGCGGGTATGGATGAGCTGACAATTGCCAAAAAAAATTTGTGTGTAGGAGTTGATGGAGCTATAGTGATGCAAGGTCAAAGGACTAGTGTTTGCACAAAGTTACAAACTACTTGTGCACCACACATTCTTGGCATTCATTGCATGGCTCACATAATGAATTTAGCATTCAAAATTGTAAGCAAGTTTCCTATAGTATCAAAAGTTGAAAATCTAGTATGCGAGATCCACGCATACTTCTACCAAAGTCCCAAATGTTTCACAGAATTTCAAAATTTTGCTGAGGGAATAACACCAAGAAACAAGCTTCTCAAGGATGTCGATACTAGATGGATCTCCCTGCATGGACTAGGACAACGATTTCTTTCAGAATATCAATCCTTGATTGGAGTGATGTACGAGCATCGCAGCACAATAGACAAAGCTCCTAACCTCTCACATAGGTTAAGCGATATAGAGACACTCTTCACTTTAGCTAGTCTTCTCCCCATGCTAGATGAGATGAACAATCTTGTGAAGAAATCCCAAGAAAAAACTATGTATATTAATGAATCTACCAATCTACGTAAACATACATTCCTGGCCCTTGATCATCTATATCTAGATCTAACACGAGATGGCCCAAATTATTTCATGTGGCATAAAATTACCCATTTGAATAATCCTGATAATTATTTATAGTTTAATGCAAGTGGGCACTTATGTATCTATTTACGTGGATATGAGATACCAATGTACCATTGTAAGATAGCCAGGCACTCTAGCAGAGAAGTAGTTGTTAAGGAGGAATATTTTAAAGGCATTGTTAACTATGGTGATAATTCAAGGAAATTGCAAATCTCTTTCCTCGTGAGATACATGAAAGATTCCCCACATGAAGTACTTGAAGCCGCGGGTTATTTTGTATCCTTAATTTGGAAACCAAGAGAGCCCAAAATATTTTCATGATCAAGTAAATCTTGATCAAAAAATTTATGAAAAGTGTAACATATAATGAGCAGAAAATAAAAGGAATTTTAAATGAAGCTAAGCTTAGAAAATAAGATAGGATTTTTTCAATAGCTATGAGGGACCAGTATAAATCCATGGGCATGGAGAAGGGCTTTGAATTGGAATCAATAAAAAAGGTTTGGACAAACTTAGGTCAGAGTGAAATATTGTGTGGTTCGATATAATAATATTTCAAACTTGTTGATTTATGTCAAACAATGATATTGGGGTTGGTGGAGGATGAAAGAGATTTCAATACATTGGGGTTTTTGAAATCAAAGGTAATAAACAAACTAGACAAGAATTTGGAAAATTGCTTGAGGTCTGCGTATAATGTCTTTAATTTTCCTTTTGAAAGGGGAACTTGCAATTTGGAGGTCCACATATGAAAGAAGAAGGACCAGGTTGTGCAACACTCCAATTCCAAACGCTGGTACTAGTGGCAGTGGTAGTGTGACTGGGACAAATGACATTGACACAAGTCACACAATGAATGTTGAATTTGAGACATAGGCCAAAGAAAATGAAGAGCAGAATTGGAATCAAATTCAAGATGACTTTTACTTTATCTGATGATGAATGTCAGTTTGAGGACCTTGACTCCATTTGGGAAATGGAAGAGAATTAGCAGCTTTTAGGTATTTATACCGCATTTCGTGGATCGTTCCATTATTCCATACTATAGTTGATGATATTTTATATTGTATTCAATGAAATGTGAATCATCAGACTTCATGATATTTGATGTTGTATTCCATGAATTAGTATATTTTATATTTTATATTGTATTCCATGGTATTGAATTTGATATGTGATTCTACATCATTTTTAAAGAACAACACTTATCAAACTACTTATAAATTCCTATTGCATTTCCATTCACACAATCTTTGATAAATAACTGAAAGGAATATTATTAATCCATTCCTTGAATGGAAGCTAACAGTTCAACATAAATAACTTATAAAGGCATCCACACAACTTAAACAATAAAAGCTTAAACTACCAAATCACCTAAATTTCATACTGATTCTCTGCTTATTTTACAAGGTGGTGGCTACCTTTTATCATATGCAATGAATAGAAATTCAGACTACTTTTAACTAGAAAACAAAGAAAGGTGTAGCTTTTAACCAGAAAGCTTTGAAAGGAATGCCAATATCAAACTATAAACTAAAGCACAAAGACTTGAATCACTTCAGAACTACTAAATTTCTTTAACTAAACTCAACCATTTCCATAAGCATTCATTCAAAGATAAACATTTGATAGCAATGCAATCTATTAAACATCCAGAACACCAACATAGATAACCATTGGCAAGATATTTAGAATAAATAGAATAAATCCATACACCACAACACAAAGATTATGTATGCATGAACTTCACCATATGAGTTTCTATATTGAAAGATAATTGTAAAAAAAAATTGAAAGCATAAAAGAGTTTTTGCTGTAATGAGGAAAATCAATTTTTTTCCCAAAAGATCCTAACTGCATCGGCCAAACCCATATTTAAAGCATAAACCAATTGTCTATGGTAATGGTTTCTTGAATACAACCACACCCAAAAATTAAAATAGTCTTCAACTTTAAAGAACTAAAATTAAAGAAAGTATCAGGAAATGCTAAAAATAACTATGCATCACTTTTCTGCCTCATCTTCAGATTCATCTTCTAGAACTTCAACCTATTCATGTCCTAGTGCCTTTTCTTGTGCCCTCATCTTGGACCTGTAATCTTGATATTTGGTGACAAATGCAAATATTTCCTTGCTCCCTAGCATTATAGTAATTTGTAACCTATTTCTCCATTTTCCCAAAGCAATTTCAAACTCAACCAACATCTCAAATCTTTTATCTTCTCCTTATTTATAAGACTTTAGGTGAATCTACATTGCACTAAGTTTTGAGGACTCCCATGTCACTATAGCAAGATCAACTATTGCTTTATTGAATATCTCTCTAAACTTCAGAGAGATCTCTTTTATATCTAGAATCCTTTCATTAAACTCGTTAGTAATTTCCACTCCCACAATACAACAATCTTCTTTAATTTCTTCAAAAAATTTGAAATATTGATCAAGTGTTTTATTAATTTCCTTCAACAGATTATCATAAATATTCAATTTCCATTCCAATTAATCAGACCAGGAAAGGTCTTGCTCCTTAGGAATATTCACAATTTTCTCACCAATTAATATCTTCCAATCCATAGACATCACTTCTTTCATTTCTTGAGAGAGCACATAGAGAGTAGTTTTATCTTTTTTGACCTGCTGAAGTTTTGTTACTAACTCCTTCCTCTTATTAATAACTCAAGTGTAAAAGAGAACAAATTTATTCAGAAAGAAGATAGGCTCTTGAGATATTTTATCAATCCCCTCACAAGCAGCTCTAGAATAGTTAAAATTCTTTTAAATGTGTTGTATGGTGAGCACATTGATTCCCTTTGGCTCTACCTGAGAACTTGAGGCTTCATCAGATGTAGGAGGAGTGGCCATGGAAGAAATAAAGTTACCCAATGCGAGGACTTGAGATTGCAGTTTTATATTTTCTTTCCTCTATTCTTTCACTCTTTTAATCAAGACATTGACTAAATAATCGGCATGGTACACATCACCTTCCAGTGTTGAAGGCTCCATATCAACATGTGTGACTTTGTAGTCTACCTCCATTATTTCATCTTCATTTAATTCCTTGATAGGCTCAACAATTTCTAACATTTGATTTCCAGAAGTAGCATCAGTCACCATCCTTGACATCCTTTGGCTTTCTCAGGTTTTTAAGAGCTTTGAAGTAACTTTGCAACTATATCCACTCCAACTGTCATTGTAGGAATACGCTTTCTCTTCTTCTCCACTTCTCTTTTCAGCCATCCTAGGGAGGCTACTACCAAACCAAAATCATCATTTCCACTAATAGTTTCTTTAGGAACATTAGGAGTGATAGGTAGATTATCAACCAGAGGTAGATAAGAGGGAAATTCAAACATAGGAGGGAATATATTATCTTCAACGATCTGTTTAAAGATAGCTTCAAAATATGCATGCACAAGTTTTTCTTGATTGGTCTTCTTCTTAGGGGTAGGAGAAAGCACGCTATCTTGTTCACAGATGGTCTTCAACTTGAATGTTTCTTCTGTCCTACCACCATCACCTCCTGACTGAGAATTTGCACTAGAGTACCTAATAGAGGGTTTCCCCAATGATACACTTGCACCAGATGCTTGCCTAGACCCCTGTTCATTCTTCTATGATGACTTAGGCTCCTGAACAGGACCAACAACTTGCCACCATTTCCCATCCAACTAGTCCTGGGTTCTTTTAAGCACTAGGGTAGCTCGCACCCTCATATCTAAAATTTCACTTTGGCTCCAATCAACCCTAGGGTGGGATTTATCAGAAAATTTTTCATATCCAGGATATATGATTGTTGAATCCTTAGCTACATTTTTAGGAATATGAAATGGCAGACCAAAAGCCTGTATCTAGTTTAGTGTTAGCCTCATATAATCTCTTCTCAAAACTTCATTCTCATCGACATAATCTTCCTATAAATCTTTGATAGATGGTTGATGCCGATATAAGCTCCCTCCATAGAGATTTTGTTTCACAAAACCCATACTGTCAAAATTAGCTCTCATAGATAGATACTGGAGGTTATATTTCTTTAGAACTCCTTTGTCTCCCTTGGCCACCTAGTTTTTTTTGTACATAAAATAAGGGGTCACCAATGGGAAGACATACCCTTGTTTCCCCATGCTCATATACCTAATATTAACCATGGCCATTTGTCAACAAACTACTAGAAATATCAGTAAATCTTCAAGATACCGAGGTAATTTCAATGGGGCTTTCTCAAAACACCCTATTCTCAAATAGGAAAACTTATCAAATTGGATATAAAAACTCCCAAAATTTGATACAAGAGAAATCGATTCAGGGGAAAGGCACATTTATGGATTTCCATCTAGATTCCTCATGGCCTCCATTAAAAATGCATCATTAACATGGCAAAAATCACCCATTCCAAATTGTTTAGTGAACTAAGAAAAGTGTTTATACACAGGAATATTAGAAGTTGGGGTTCCTTGTGGATCCAACCTAGGCCAAAAGGACCTCTGACTAGCTACAATGTATGTTAGGCAAGAACACAAACATAAAGTAGCAGTCTTATGGAATTAATTAATTGCTCATTCAAATGGAGGTAAATAACTTTAGCCTAGTCAATGAAAATATTCTCATCATAGATTATCAAGATAAACCAGCACATCCAATCCTCAAATAAAGCAACTCATGCATTCCCAACAATGTGGTGCAATAAAGCATTGGCATATGCAATTTCTTCCTTAAAATGCACTTTTTGAGTTTAGTTGGCAGTTGCGACTTACGTTTCGTTTTATTCTTCAACTAGGTTTTGGCAATGGAGTTCTTACACCAATCTTTATTTTCTTAGAAAAATTCACCTACGACTACGACAAACATGTATTCTATAGGTTCCCTTTCTACAATCCTTAGTGCATGGGAAACAACTTCAGGATAAATTTCTGAAATTATAGTCTTGTTTGCGGCTTTAATTTCTTGTGTCTCCAAAATGTACCTTCTTGCACATGCACTTATTAGGTCCACACTCAACACAGCTTCTAGAAACCCTCTAGCATGAGCTAGCCCACTTTCTAACAGTTTTATATCCAGCTCAGAATTCTCGTCACTCTCCAAGTGTGCCCAAAACTCTTCTTAGCAGAATTATGGACTGCATGAACTCTCAGCACATAAATAAACACACAAACACCTAGAAGAGTAGATTGTAGAAGAAGGAAATGAAGCTGAAAAACTTAGCAAATTTTTTGCCACCTCAACTTATGTCATCAACAAGAGGTGTGTTTAATTCCAAACTAGTTGTTTTCAATTCCACTCTGCTTGAGCGCAAATTCACGGAGATAGAATGTTTGCACTTTGAGAAGTACTAGCCTTGGAAAAGAATGAGAAAGAAGGCTAAATGTATGAGTAAAACTTCGGCACCCACTTATGCCATCATTTTTTATAGGACATGCAGTAAATGCAGCATTCAATTTCATTCCTTGAAAAGATAGCCTTTAAACCTGCATGCTTTTTGAAATTCCTGAAAAGACAACTCAAGGTTAGTCCGTACATAGCATTTAATGAGATGTCAGATGATGATTCCTTTGAAAGGAAAGATAAGTCCATAATGTTGCGTGGTTGCTGAAACTTGGAACCTTAGAACCAAAGTCTGAAGTTTCAAAGTTTTTGAAACCTCCAACCCACCGACTAGAAAAATGACCAAAAAAGACTTGCAACTCAACAAAGTGAACCATCAACCAAGTCGGGGAATCAGGAAGCTATGAAAATTTAGAACTCCACGACAAGGTTATAAAACTCTGAGGACTAGCGACTAAAGTTAGGAAAAGCACCAAAATCGAGACTTTGAGTGATATTAACCACAACAATGAAAGTAACCAAAAATCCACCATTCCAATTACAATAATAGATAATCCACCAGAAAACTACTTAGAAAAAGCAAAATAAATCCACACACCATAACTCAAAGGTTACGTCTAAAAGGATTGCAACTCAGTTCCTAAAAAAAGTGAACCAAGTTGGGGAATCAGGAAGTTATGAAAATTTAGAACTCCGCGACAAGGTTATAAAACTCAGAGGACTAGCAACTATGCTTGTTTTTCTCCCTTATTTTGAGTCTATCGTATCTCGAGTTGTAACATTTTACATGAATTATTAATGAAATCTAATCAATGATATTTCATTAATCTTCTTCATCATTATGCATTGACATATGTTTTAATTCTAGCTCTAGTTTAATGAACCAGTTAAAGTACCTTGATTAAAGCATGAATTCATATAAATTTTTAGTGCATTTGCTAAGTAGTCATGGAGATTGAGTATTGATGTGTGAATTGTAATGCAATTTCACTAAGATTATGGATTATTGCAATTAAAATCACCTTATAGTTCATATTTTAATTGTGTTAAAAGTAAAACTTGAACATGTACACAGTGATTCATTACTCAACTCAATGCTTATTAGCTTAATAACATATTAACAATAGTATCAGTAGCATATACGACAATGAACATTAGCAATAGTTTAAAGTGTATCTAGTAGTTGAAACCACTACGAGACTTTTTCTTCAAATGATATGATAAATAATACAGATAATTGAACATCAACACATTAGTGAAGTCTGAATTTGATATTTTAAATTGATTATCACATGAAGGAATACATAGAGGCATTGGCAATGCAAAATATTGCACAAAGAAAACTCTGCACGGAGCTGACTTGTAACTTAGAAACTCATATTATCAACAATCAAATCACTACATCACCTTTTCTAGCAACTTCCACTCTTCAGGTGGTGGAATTGTCATTTGTTCTAATTGATGCTTCTTGACTTGAAGATTTGTTAACAACTCATGATTCAAATTGGAACTTGTCTTGGATTCTTCAGCCAATTTTGCATTCAGGGTTAGCAATGGAATCCAAATAGTTCACCACATCTGGGTTCTGAGGAAACTGGTCCAAATCAATCTTCCTTGCATCCTCCATCTTTCTGAAATCATTATTTCCAATGAATCACTCATTTGTGTCAAAATCCTCTAGCAAACCAAGCTCTGTGAAGTTCCTTACCTTTTCATCCACCTTCTTCAACTTGTCTGCAACCAAATGAAAATATTCCTTTGTTTCACGCATTCTCAAACATTTTTCAATGACAGATGACAACATCATTGATGTGGCAAGCCGATTAGTAATCCCTTTTGATTTCAAAACATTGTCACTAGCTTTGTCAACTATTTTTTGAATTTGATTTGCATATTTCTCTAATGCTAGCACATTTTTATTGTCCATTAAATATTTTTTGAGCTTCTTATGATGTTGTCTGATAGCATCAATAAATTGAAACATGTCACACAAATGATCAATCCCCTGCATTATTTCATCCTAGATCTTTTGTTTCATATGCCCCATTGTTTCTCTACAAAATGCAGATAACTTACTTTGACAAGACTTAATTTCATTTTTTGCTTCCATCAGCTTTTCCTCCAATCTTTCATTTCTTTTTGTCTCCTTCTCTGATTTTTGTTCCCACTGTGCATTTCCATTCGCAATGCTTATTCTTAATTTTTCTAAAGTGGATTTTTCCTCATCATATTTCTTGTTGCTCTCATCTACCCTTTGCTTTAGTTCATTGACTATAGTCTCATTCTTCTTATCCTCTTTGCTTGTTGATGTAGAGGTAGATTTTTTTATTCTTTTTTCTAATTCATTGCTCTTGTTATCTGTTGCTTTCCTCTTTACTTTCTCATTTGCTAGGTCTTCTTGTAAATTTTCAATTTGAGTCTTCAACCTTTTTTCTCTCTATCTTGCTTTAGCAATGATGTGTACAAAAATTCATTGTTCTTCTTTGATACATTAATTTTGTCAGTATTTATGAGTCCAGAAAAATCCAATTGAATATTGTTTAGCTGGAATTCAGATGGAGCCATATGATTTGCTAGTTTGTTTTGAACTATGGGAACAAGAATTGTGTACTCCATGATTTCTTTATTTGTGTCAAATGTGGGTGATACCATGGTTGTTGTAGGCTCTGAAGTTACAACAGATACACTCTCCATCAGTTGCTTCTTTTCTTTTTTATTCAATTCTGATTTCTTTTTAAACTCTTCAATGTAATCAAAACCTAGGGACGTAGGAACAATGGAATGCTTGAATGGAAAAGGAATAGGATTACTTGTAGTTGCTAATGATGTCACAGGTAGACTAATTGGTAGTGGGGGAGTGCCTGGAAATAACTCCTTTATGGTGGATCCACTAGTAGTGTGACTTGGACCTGTCAAAATCCTTTGCCTCTTTTGTATGCCTTGATCACTTGGTTTTTTTGTGGTATATTGTGTTGTTGTCCTCTTGTGTGTAATTTGTTGTTGTAGCACATGTTGACCACTACTAGTGCTACTACCCATACCATCGCCACTAGAGGCAGTGCCAGTTGCACTAAGCTCTACACCATGGGCATGTCCTAGTTGTGATTGTGTCTGACCATGAGGATGAGGATTTGAAGCTCTAACAAATTGACCTGTATGCACTAGGTCTACTTTTTCACATCCAACCCCAAGGCCAAATTTATCAACTAGTTTTCTATGCTCTAAATTTGTTACTATCCAAGGGCCTTATCTTTGGGACCCCAAAGGACCACCTTCATAACCCATTTTTTCATATATGGCTACTCATGTAGTAAATGCTTCTTTTGTGGCCTTAAACCAAATTTGAAATTGACATGGATTTCTTCTTCCCTATGATAACTAGATTCATCATCACTTCCTTTATCCTCTCGTTCATCTAGATGCTCTATATTCCACAATTTTCTAAACTCATGATCTTCTTCATTATCTCCATACTCTGCAAGAGCTCTTGGATCACCTAGCTCCTTCCTCATAGACCAAAAGGTAGCAAGTTTTGAACATGACCAATTTTTTTCTTTTTCTCTTTCCGATAATGATACATAATATCAAGTTTTTACTTTTTATCTTTCTAATAATGATATAAATAGTGATACATCTTGGTCTAACACAATGCAAAGCAAAGACATGACCGAAGATATGAAGGTTTTAAAAAGAGAAAAAAATAAGGAAATGAACACAGTTGTTCATGGAAATGGACTAAGGCTAGAAGAAGGTACAATATTGTTGCGCCAGATGAAATGTGTGCAACCGATCTCTAATGAGATCATTTTCATACATTTAATCCATATTTTGCATAAGTACACCTCCGAATTTATGATGTTTCAATACAAGAAACTTAAGATTTTTCATTATTATAGTAGGACATTGAAGATGTTGATAAGGGAATTCAAAGATAAACCTATTGTAATTCATACTAAAACTGTAGAAGAAATAGTTGTAGAAATTGAAATAAATTTCTTAGTTAGAGTTAATTTGTTGTAATATTAGAGTTAGGGTAGTTAGGGTTAGTTTAGTGTAGTGTTAGCTTAGTTCTTTTTTTAGGGTTTTTTGTTTGTTTATTTTTTTTTGTTTCATTTTCCTTGCTCGGCTTCTACATTAACAAATTTTGCTTAAATGTATCTTGAACATGAGAGTGAAACTGAAACAATTTGTTGAACTAAACTAAAACAATAAAACCATAAACAATGAAATGCGCTTTTAAAAGAGAGATAACCACAAAAAGTATAAATATATGTGTGTATATCACATATATACATCAGATGTCAAAATACTTGTAGAAAATCAAAAAAGGAGGATTCAAAAGAAAAGGTGAGAAAAGTTACAGGTGGTAATAGTTATCTAGTCGATATGGGACACCTCTTCTATCAAGGCTAAATACCCTATGTTGGCGAGTTCCTGGTGAACTTCAAAATCTTGGATATGGAGATCAAAAAGAAAAGGCCAAAGTGGAACCACTTCCCCATGATTCAAGAACTGAGGAATATCATCCATAGAAGGAATCCCAATGTTTGGGTGTGCAACAGCTAAAATGGTGTCCAAATTCTCCAAGAATCCAAGCTTAACTATTAGGTTGGCAGCAACACAAACATCTTAACCACGTAATCCAATGTCCATAAGTGAAGCTACAAAATGAGAAGCTATGTCAAAATAAAAATGGAAGTAGCAACTGGATGCAACATATCTTTCCCCAAGGACCAAGCATAAATTTGTCACACTAAAGTTGAAAGTCCTAACAATGAAAACCTTTTCAAGCCTTTGTGATGTGACGCTTCCCAAGAAAATGTTATGTCTGTGAGAACAACTTAAGGAAATGGGAGTATCCATGTTTAAGAAGCACAAGTAAAGCATAGAACAGAACAAAATTACAGAAAATGTAAAAAGAAAAGAGAGAAAGAAAAGAAAGTGTGGAGAATTTGAGAAGAAATGTATGAATTTATAGAAACCTGTGAGCAGTGTAGCGATACATAGTTTCTTGAAGTTTTTTTTTGAAATCGTATGTGCAAGGTGGAAACTAGTTAATAATATTTAAAATTAAAGGTTAAATCAAATAAATTCTTTGCACATGTTTGGTGAAATTGCTTTAGAATTGAGTAGTATGGAGATTGTGAATGAGGTAAGTCAAAGATTTTGAATTAATAGGGGTCATTTCCAATTGTTTAAAAAATTCGTAATGATTTATTGAGGTGTCAAGTGTGCAGATTATACACGAGAATAAAGTTTGCAAGACATTACACGTCACCACCTAGAGAAGTAGAGAGAAAATATGTGCTGAACAAGGCGTGTGAATTTAAGGAAAAATAACGTGATTGTTTTTCAAGGTAATCATGGCATTTTGATCCATTAATGCAATGCAGTGCCATCAAGTCGAGATAGTTAGCAAAAGTTTTAGAAATTTCCATAAATTCAATTAGAAGGGTCGTAACTAATGTTTCTAAATTTAGATTTAAGTTTGGTGATTAAGTTGTCTATTGCTAAATTTTAATTTATGCATATCTTTTAACATATAATGGGCTACAGTTAGTTAGGATTTGGAATAATTGGTAAAATTTAGCTAGAAACACACAATTACAAGGAATCGTTAAATGAGTTTTTGGGAAGTAGTCAATTGATGAAGGGATTCACATTGAATGAAAAATCAAAAAGTAACCTTCACTACCACTATAATTCCCAAGCTAATAGCAGTGCTTCATTGCTTGCAAGTTGATAAATGAGCTATTATTGCAATATCAAAAGTGAAAGATGAGCTATCATTGCTATATCCAAAAAAAAAAAGGTGATATCAACTCTCTAGGCTATCCAAATAACTCTATCGGGGCTATGGATGTCTGACTGAAAGTAGAACTATGTTTGGAAGGAATTACAGAGATAGCCTTGTCGGGGCTATGGACACTTGACTTGTAGCAAGGCTCTATCTTTGGTTGGCTTTGGAGGATTACTATATTATGTAGTTCAATGTTAATGAACTGATTATATTTACTAAGTTCCAAAAAATGGAATTAATCAAGAGAACACATGGATGTTTCCGGTGGAGTTTTATTTTTTATGCCAGAATCTAAGTAAAGGTAGAAAGTTATTGTTTTAAAATATGCATAAGTTTTAATTTACAACTGGTGATTTAATTTCAAGTCTAATTTTAAATTTGGTTTTATTGGTTGCAAGTTGTTGTGTGGTCTCACAACATGCCCCAAGACTGAAAAGGCTTGGGGACCCAAGTGAAATATAACTTCTATGGTAGGAGCTAACGAATTGGAAGTGAAAAGGAAAGAGAAATCTTTGGTTTAAAAAAAAAAGAAAAAAAAGAGAGTACTTCGTATGGTAAGTGTTTCATACACCGGGTACTGGGTACCGGAAACATAGAAAAGGAAAAAGGTAATGTAAAGATCAAGCGAATGACTCTGGTCTGGTAAGTTGGAGTTCCGGTATAACCGAGGTCTGAGAAAGTAAGTGGGTAAAGCTGAATACCAGGTACCAGGTTGAAACATCAAATGAAATGTCAATCTTTTTAAAATTTTATACATTGATCCCGGTGATCTGGTACATATGCAAGCATTTTTTTTTTTAAAAGCAAGTTTTATAGATTTTGTACTAACATTTGAATAATGGTTTTATTTATATGGTAGTATATTTGTTTAAAAAGGGATTTAATATTTGGAATTTTGTGATTGTAGGAGATATTGATTTTGATGCAATGCTCGGGTATGGACGGTCCAGAAAATTTGAATCACGGATCAACTTATATTCCGTTCAAGTCAGATGTTATGGGAAAAATGATGAGAGAGATGTGTATATGATTGGAATACTTGGGATCCCGGTATTCCACTTACTTAGTGGTAGATTGCACCCACTTTTGAGGATGCTCATCCCCAAGAACAAAGAACCTGATCCAGATTAAAAGGCGTAGGAACAAGATAATGAACTCATCATTCTAAATATATGGAGAGTTCCTATGTGCAATCCTGATTCAAGTTATTTTCCTGAAAAATATGAAAGTGTAAAACCTGAAGAGCTTCAATGAGCAATTGGAGTTGAATTCCATTGACTTCAATTGCAATTCTCCTATTGGTCACAATATTCAATGTGCCTTGATTAGATTGGTCCTTTAGATTCCCCCTCATGTAGAAGTCTTATCCTATTTGAGCCTTGTGCTCTATATAAGGCCATAGGATTCTTTATTTTATTTAAGTTCAAAATTTGTGGATGTCGGAGGAGCAAAAACTTCATTTAATTTTTGTTCCTTTTTCCTATTTTCTGAACCATTCCGCCGTAAAACTTTGTATGCACATATACATTAATTGATATCAGAGCTTTATGGATAGCTACCTATCTAAGTATCTTTTGTAGCTGGTTTTGTAAGTTCGAATGAACAAGACTATATGTTGTGCTGTTTAAGGCTGCATACAGAGCCTATTCGATGTCCATAAACAAAACCCCCTCTCTAAACACTTGTACCATTTTATACATAGTTATGAAGCAATCTAGTGAAATATAAAGCGATTTGCTTTGTTTTAATTAATTATTTTGGGGCATCCATGGAGAATAACCAGGAGAAACTTTTATTTTTTAGTATTTTTTATGTTTTACTTTAGAATAGATGTTTAATATTTTTGAAAATGTTCCAAAAAATATAAGTGAATGGAAATAGTTTCATTGAAAATCTTTGATTTTCCATTGAATTGTTGAATGCTTAATGCTAAATTTACTTAAGTGATAGCAAAGGAAATTAGTGATGATCTTTGAGATTCAATGTCAAATTTATTGCTATCATGAATTTCAAGTTTATTCTTTTAAATTGGAAAGTTGATTTAAAATGTTCAAAGAAACAATATAGAAATGTGTATATGTAAGTGTACGTGTTCGTATGGATTGCCCCCTCCTCCCTAAAGGAAAAAAACAACAATTGTCACATCATTACCCGAGAGTGACCCTAGTACAACCATGACCTAATTATCGAAGACTTGGGATTAAATGGAAGTCAATATTTGCTCTATAAATGTAGAATTATCTCCTAGGTTGTCTTTGTTTCATATCTTTCAAGAAGGATAGACTCTTCATGGTCTTGTCTGTGGAGATTTTATTCGACCTGTTTATTGCGAGTAAAACCGTTGTTAATAGATATCAAATCATTACAAATATTGTTTCACTAAATCACTGGATTATTGACATCATCATCTACAATTCTATAGTACATCGTGCAGTTTTCAATATAAAGCTATCCAATCAATCACTTTGGTTATTCATATGGCATTAATCTGTGTCGTCGCCCACAGTACCGCAACCAAACTTTCTTTAAGAAGATTGAGAATTTCAATAGAATAAATGAAAGGTAGAGTAATTTGACACATTGAAAAGATAGAATTAAATGTCATGTTTTACCTTAATCATTATCAATGTTCACTAATAAGTCGCAATAAATTTTGCACACTAATGATCAGAACTATATGTTGATAATTACTATTAGTTTTAAAAACCACATTTAACATTTTTATATTGACCAAAGCAAAAAGGATTTACAAGAATGGAGCCACGAAAAGTATTTTAATTTAAGTAGCTATTGCTAAAGGCTGAAGTACATAGTAGTTAGTATATAACCAACATGGCCAAAAGGAAAAAACTAAAAGCCACTAACTGTGGAAAAAAACCATTCACAAAGTACATATTACAAGAACTGTTAAATTAAAATATAGACACATCACACATCACACAATTCATTACTAAATTTTTTTGTAACATTAGTTGAGGCCTTCAACCGAGTTTTTGAGTAGAATGTGAATTGAATTTAACAAACAATAGAGAAGAAAAGAAAGTCACCCAAAACCTTCCTCCAAGTCATAAAATATTTTGGTTTGACTTAGCAATATTAAATGGTAAACAAGAGCACGATGATTGACAGACCTCAATAATTAATAAAATCTCAACCATTGATTTTTGAAAATCTAACGGTTCAAGTGTTATTCCAGAGGTTTCAATTCGTAAGTCTAGTGCTTCAAGGATTTACTTCTGGAATGCATCTATTGTCATCCATCCCAAATTCATCAAACGGTCCCTCTTAAAATAATAAACTTATACATGCATAATTTAAATGGGGACATCGCTTAGGCCGACGTAGGATCAACCTAGATTGTTAATTTAAGATTTAAGGCTTCTTTCATAAAAATGGTTTTGGTCCGAATTTCTAGTAATATATTAAACGCAGAAACAAGAGCACGCATGACCCACAAACCTAAATAATTAATAAAATCTCAAATCCATTGATTTCTAAAAATATAATGGTTCTACTGTTATTTCGGAGGTTTCAATTCGCAAGTCTAGTGCTTCAAGGATTTACTTCCAGGATGCAACTATAGCCATCCATCGAAAATTCATCGAATGGTCCTTTTAAAACAAACTTTATGCACATGCATAATAAAATGGGGAGACGCTTAGGTTGACGTAAATTTAATTCTCAAGATTAAAGACTTAAGATTTAAGGCTTTGTCATAAAATATTTTGGTTTGACTTAGGTAATATTAAATGGTAAACAAGAGCACGATGACCGACATACCTAAATAATTAATAAAATCTCAACCATTGATTTCTAAAAATCTAACGGTTCTAGTGTTATTTTGGACATTTCAATTCAAAAATCTAGTGCTTCAAAGATTTACTTCTAGAATGCAACTACAGTTGTCCATCAAAAATCCATCGAACGGTCGTGGTTATATTGATTCACCAATTTTTTTTCTTATGCATTTAAAAATAGGTTTAATTCGCTAATGGATATATTTTTTTGGTTTGAAAAAAAGTTTTAATCAAGCCACATTTGGCTTTTTTCTATTTTGAAACAGGCTTAATTTACCAATGGAAATTTTTCTAGGTTTGAAAAATAGATTTTGAATCACAAATGAAAATATTTTATTGATTTTAAAAAAATTGCAATTCACCTATATTTTCATGAAGATCTCAGAATTACCAGGAAAACATTCGGCCAATTGAGATTTTTTTTTTTTTCCCAAAATAAAAAAAAAACTAAACTTAATATTTTTATCGAGAAGTATACAAGATTCACCAAGATTTTACACCTTCGCCGAGGGGGGGTTTCTTAATTTTTTCCATGAAAAGAGATTTGTCATTTCTCCAAACATATGCTTGTCTTTTCTTTGTTTGTGGGCTTTTGGGTGCTTAATAATTCATCTAAAATGTTTGACCCACTTTTTAGTTTGATTCCTTTCTCTATTTGTTCATTTTCCTTGGCCAAATCCCTCCTTAGAGAAAAAATTTACTCCTCAAGCTTCATGTATTGGTTACCTTCATACTATAGTTTGGATTGAACTACATCTCCTGCTCTCTTGGCTTCTTCTAGTTTCAACTTTAAATCTACCACATTTTGGGTAGATTTTGTAAGTTCCTTGCTTATTTTGTTGAACTCTTTTTGTGCAAGTTTCTTCTATTTCCTATTCTCCCTTTTCAACTTCTCAATCTCATCTCTAAGATCATCAATCTCATCTAGGGCACAGATGATTTCTCCTTTCAGGCCAACTACTCCTTCTTCACCCTCTTCAAGAGGATCTTCAATCTTTTCATTCTTCTGCTCCTCAGACTCTTTTTCCATGAAGAGAAACTCATTGTTTCTAGCAACAAAGGAACAATTTTTTTCATCATCTAAGCTATTACAGTCTGATGCATCACTATCTTCTTGGATGTATAGACTTTTCTTTTTCTTCTGAAAATTTCTTCTCTTAGGGTTGTGGGGTTTCTTCATTTTATCATCTACCTTTTGTTTAGAGTTTCCTTTCTTATTGTAAGGAAATTTAGCAGCAAAACGACCTACTTTCCAACATTTAAAACTTTTGAAGGGAAACTTCCCTTTGTATTTTCCAAATCCTCTTCTTAGTCTCCTTATGAATTTTTCCTCTTCTTCATTAGTCTCATCATCCTTATATGGAGTCACTTCTACCCTCTCTTTCTTGGAAGGCACATCCTTCTCCCTGTTAGCTATTTTGTAAGCAGCTTCTTTCTCGGATGGTTCTTCATCTCTCATCCTCATCTCATAGGCTATGAATATACTTTGTAGCTCATTCAAAGTTAGTTTTTCTATATCTCCCCCTTCTTCTATAGCTGAGATCTTAGAGTCATACTTGTATGTCATTGATCTAAGTACCTTCAATACAACCACATCCTCTTTCATCTCTTCTCCATTTCCTTTAATAGAGTTCACAATATCATTAACTCTAAAAAGATAGTCTGTAATCCTTTCTTCCTCTGACATTTTTAGACCTTCAAATCTATCTTTCAGTATTTGAAGCTTTTCCAATTTAACTTTGTCATCTCCTTCACAAATCCTCTTCAATGTATCACAAACATCTTGTGCATTCTTATAGTACATGAATTTTCTATGCATAGACCTAGATAGACTATTCATGATAGCAAACCAAGCTTTTTCATTGTTTTTAAAGTCCTTTTTGGTTGCAGCATTAGTAGGTGGTGTGGCAGGTGATTTGTATCTAGTTACCACTGACATCCATATGCCAAAACCTAAAGATCCCAAATATCCTTTCATTAATGAGCTTCAATAGGCATAATATGTTCCATCAAACATAGGTGGCTTGGTTGAGGAAGAGCTTTCTTGGTTGGCCATTTGTGTTCACAAAGTCAAGCATCTATCCGAGTTGATTAAGCTTCTCCTAGGTGTTGTGTTGTCTCACAACATGCCCCAAGACTGAAAAGGCTTGGGGAACCAAGTGAAATATAACTTCAATGGCAGGAGCTAACGAATTGGAAGATCACTAGAAGTGAAAAGGAAAGAGAAATATTTGGTTTTAAAAAAAAAAGAGTACTCTGTATGGTAAGTGTTTTGTACACCGGGTACCGGAAACACAGAAAAGGAAAAAGGTAATGTAAAGATCAAGCGAATGACTCTGGTTCGGTAAGTTGGATTCCAGTAGGTTGGAGTCTAGTAAGTTGGAGTTCTGATATCACTGAGGTTTGGGAAAGTAAGTGGGTAAAGTTGAATACCAGGTACCGAGTACCAGGTTGAAACGTGAAATGAAATGTCAATATTTTTAAAATTTTATACATTGATCCTGGTGATCCGGTATATATGCAAGGATTTATTTTTTTTAAAAGAAAGTTTTATCGATTTTGTACTAACAATTGAATAATGGATTTATTTATATGGTAGTGTATTTATTTAAAAAGGGATTTAATATTTGGAATTTTGTGATTGCAGGAGATATCAATTATGATGCAAAGCTCGGGTATGGATGGTTAGGAAAATTTGAATCATGGATCGAGTTACATTCTGGTTAGGTTAGATGTTCTGGGAAAAATGATGAGAGAGTTGTGCATATGATTGGAATACTCAGGATCCCAGTATTCCACTTACTTAGTGGTAGATTGCACCCACTTCTAAGGAAGCACATCCCCAAGAACAAAGAACCTAATCCAGATTAAATGGCGTAGGAACAAGATAACGAACTCATCATTTTGAATATATGGAGAGTTCCTACATGCAATCTTGATTCAAGTTATTTTCCTAAAAAATATGAAAGAGTAGAACCCGAAGAGCTTCAACGAGCAATTGGAGTTGACTTCCATTGACTTCAATTGCAATTCTCCTATTGGTCACAATATTCCACGTGCCTTGATTAGATTGGTCCTTTAGATTCCCTCTCATGTAGAAGTCTTATCCTATCTGAGCCTTGTGTTCTATAAAAGGCCTGAGGATGCTTTATTTTATTTTAAGTTCAGAATTTGTGGATGTCGGAGGAGCAAAAACTTCTTTTAAGTTATGTTCCTTTTTCCTATTTTTTGAACCATTCCAGCGTAAAACTTTGTATGCATGTAGAAATTAATTGATATCAGAGCTTTATGGATAGCTACCTATCTAAGTATCTTTTATAGCTAGTTTTGTAAGTTTGATTGAACAAGACTTTATGCTGCACCGTTTAAGGGTGCATACAGAACCTATTCGGTGTCCATAAACGAAACCCCCTCTCTAAAAGCTTGCATCATTTTATATGTAGTTGTGAAGCAATCTAGTGAAATATAAAGCGGTTTGCTTTGTTTTTTTTATTAATTCTTTGGGGCATCCATAGAGAATAATCGAGAGAAACTTTTATTTTTTAGTATTTTTAAGTTTTACTTTACAATAGATGTTTAATATTTTTGAAAATGTTCTAAAAAATATAAGTGAATGGAAATAGCTTTATTGAAAATCTTTGATTTTCCATTGAATTGTTGAATGCTTAATGCTAAATTTACTTAAGTGATAGCAAAGGAAATCAGTGCTGATCTTTGAGATTCAATTTCAAATTTATTACTTTCATGAATTTCAAGTTTATTCTTTTAAATTGGAAAGCTGGTCTAAAATGTTCAAAGAAATGATACAAAAATGTGTATATGTAAGTGTATGTGTTCCTATGGATTGCCCCCCCTCCCCCCTAAAGGAAAAAAACAACAATTGTCACATCATTACCCGAGAGTGACCCTAGTACAACCATGACCTAGTTATCGAAGACTTTTGGGGATCAGCCAATCAATCTTTACTTTATCAAATGCAGAATTCTCTCTTAGTTTGTCTTTGTTTCCTTATCTTTCAAAGGATAGGCTCTTAGGTGGTCTTATCTAATAAGGATTTTATTCGATCTATTTACTATGAGTAAAACCATCATCAACAAGAACTGGCACTAGAAGGAGGGCCACATTTGGCATTCTAGTGGTTGCATGTGGATGGACACATGATTTTTGTCCTCTTTCTGGTTTCTTTGATATTTTTAGGTTTTATCCTTTGGAAGTGGATTTGTGTTTCGAAATATTCTTCCTAATTTGGAAAGAAGCTTGTAAACTCACAAAACCTAACACAAGCTATTTTTCATGATGGAAATTGGAAAACTTTGAAAAATCTTTGGGAGTAAGAATGAGATAAACAAACTAAGTATGCATCTACACTTCTAAATAAGACATTGTATCTAAGATTCAAGAGATTTAAACTATTTTAAACATAGGAACCTTCAAAAATCTGTCCTATTGCTCTCTAACTCTAAAGATTTCTTTAAATCTACTTTGCTCTCAGATTTTAATAAGCTAATAGATTGTTGAAATGACACTTAAAGAATGAGAATTCAAACTATTTATATTCCTATATGATTTAATAATGAAAAACTACTGTAATGGAAGCCATGACTATAAATGTTGAATGCTTGATGAATGCTAGATGAATGCTTGATGGATTGATTCTAAAATTGGATTGCTTGAATGCTTGATTGCCTAGAATACCTGCAGAGTAAGATTGCACAAATTAGGATCCTTTTCCTGTAGCCAAAAACCTATATTTATAGCTTTCACGACACATATTTGTGAAGGGGTAACCTGCTTGAGAGGTTGAGATTCAATCTAGAAATTGAAATGGTATGAGGAATGAGAAGGTGGAGCTGATCATGGAGGATTGTTCCTCCCCATCAGAAACACCAGGCAAGATAGGAAGGAAAGATTTGAGGAGAAGAGGATTGAGAGGATTTCCCTCACAATTTGTCCTCAGGGCTCTTCCAAGTAGTGTGATTGAATTAATTAGATTTAAAAATCTAATTTTATTGAGTAAGTCGAATAGAGGGATACATGATTTTTGCATTTATTTAAATATTTTGGGTTTATTTAAATTTAGCAAAGAGAATAAATAATTTAATAAAACAAAACTATAGAAGTTTGTTTTGTTGAAATTAAAATAAAAAGGAATATGATAATTAAATAAGACTTTAAGATATTTTTATTTAATTAAGAAGAAATATGATAAGATAATTAAATAACACAAACTATTGAAGTTTGCTTATTTAATAAATGGATAAAATATAGAAGAAATAATGATGATAATAATTAAATAAAATAAGTGTTTAATTTTGACATTGAATAAGGAAATATTATGATAAAATAGAAAGATTAATGATAATAGTTAAAATGCAAAACAAAGGTGATCCAATTTTGTTTTAACACAATTAAGAGAATAATATGAAATAAAATGAAGGAATTAATAATGAACTTAATATAGAAATAAGAGATATTTTCTGTTTATTTATACCTAAAGTAGATGAATTCTAAAGTTAATTAATCCAAATGAAGGTAAATTATTTAATTAATTAGATTCTCGATGGAACCATTTTAAGGTGAAATACACATTTTTGCTTCTTTGGTGATGTGTTTACACATTGCGCTGAAACCTACTCGGTACCAATATTGTGAAAGTTTTAAGATATACTACGATTTTCCCGGATATTGAATTTTGAAATGATAGCTGATATACTACGGAGATAAAATTGATGAAAATTTTTGATTTGATGATTAATTATGATGATGATTTATTGATGAAGAAATGATTTATCTCTGTAAAGAAATAATGATTCCTCAGGTTGATTATGATGATGATACATTGATCACGTCCCAGTTGATTGATGATCCTGATAGCTTAGAAGATTATTGATCTCATGATAGGTGAGATTCAATGATTGATTGATGATTGACCTCATGATAGGAGAGGATCAATGATTGGTTGATAATTGATTAACCTCATGATAGACAAGGTTCAATGATTGATTTATTGAATGATTAACCTCATGATAGGTGAGGTTGAATGATAGATTGATGATCACAAGTTTTGAACAAAGCTGATTAGATTTGATTGATTGATAGACTTATTGATTGATGTTGATTGATTTGATAAGATTGTTGATTTGTGATTTGACTTCACTGATTGATTGATATACCCCAGTATAAGATTGATTAATGTACTGGGACTTGATGATACAACATGATGAATAGAATAGGGGATGGGATGAGGAAGAGATAATGAAAGGAGACGATGAAAAGTAAGTAAGCACAAATGGATTCAAGGATAAACATGATGTTTCCCTAGTCAAGTTGCAAGCCAAGATTGATTGATGCTGATGATAAGAGTGTTGTTGATTGAGGGAAGGATACATCCTGAAACAACACAAAATGATAGGGAAGGATACATCCTGATGATGATGATGATGATGATGATTGGATAAAGGCTTGTAACAAGGTTGGGAACAAAACCAAGGATGTGATTAAATGATTTGTGCTAGAATTAATAGATTAAGATTGGATGGAATTTGAGATGACTGAAATGAAAGAAAATGATTAAGAAAGAGATGATATCCTAAGAAATATTGAAGAGATGGTGATATGATGTAGAGAGGGAATACATGTAGCTTTTGAGATTGAAATTTGGTAGCTTTTGAAACAATCTATAAATGCATATGCAAGACTAATATGGATGCAATCTATTTTAACCATGCAATTCTAAGTGTCATTTCAATAATCTTTTGATTTTGCTTTGTATCATCACTAAGCTTTTAAAAATGTTGAAAGAAAATACAAGCATCAATGATATGAGATAGACCAATGATGACCTGAGTATTTCTTTCATGATTTTTGATATTGCAAGTGAACACAAAACTGTCGAGGTATAATTAAACTAAGATGACTGTGACATTTCTTAAACAAACAAACAAGAATTAATCATTTTCTTAAGTGGTCGGGGATAATAAATCCATGATGCTTGGTGAATAAACTTACATGACAATCACAAAATAATAATGACTAACTCACATCACGACCAGAAACAAGAAAAATATCCATTCTTCTCCTTGTTTTCTCTGGTTTAATACATCATTGAGTAGCTCCAAAGAAATGATAAGCAAATGATAAAATAAAAAGTACAACAATTCAAGTTCTACTTAATGTATTTTCAAATCATTATTCAGATTAGATCATCGATGTTGAAATGTGTGTGCTGATGTTTGCATGATATTCTCAGATGTTTGACCAAAGAACTAACCTAAAGACCTATCCTAGGGGCCTCGGGGACTGATCAAAGATTAGCCTGCAATGTTATATCTGCTTGAGATGCGTAAGATTGATGACAGACTCCATTTAAGTGATGTAGACTCTATTTTGTGTTTTTGGAATTTTATGGAAGAAATGTTTTCATGGATTTGACAGATTTTCGATATTATTGGATTTTGATGGATTTTTTCTAATGTTTTTTGGTTACGACAAACTTTCTAATATTTTTAGATTTTAACTAAGAATTACCTACGATGTTTTGAGTTCACGGCAAATTTTTAAGTGTTTTTTGGATTTTGAATTTTTTTTTTTGGATTTTCAAGATATTTGATTTGGAATGAGATGGTATGACCGATTGAAGGAACAAGATGAACCACAATAGAGGTAATGTAACCATGGATAAATGATAGATCAAAATGAAAGTCACTGCAAAACATGTCACACAAGCAACATATCTCTTATTGAAAGATGACAATAGTTGATTGATTAATATGCCAAGAATGATTGATTCCATAAGGCATGATGATGATAAGTACTTAGGATTACTAATATCCTCTAAGTACAAAAATATTGATGATTGTTGATGATTGATTGACAAAAGATATGAGGATTGGATAATGTTTTACAGCTAGGCTCAAATATGATTTGCATGATAAGATTCAAGGTTGCAAAGGGACATGATGACATGGATTTTGATAAGATAGGAGATATGGAGTGGAATAATGCAAGGATAACGATAATGAATGGGATGATCAAGATCAACTAGACAAGATATATACACAAGGACCAAGTTCTTTGCCCCCATTCTTCATCAAAACCAAGGATGAAAAGAAAGGATGTATCTAGTAAGAATGATGGAATATGGATGAGATAAAAGATATGGTATGAAAGATATGGATAAAGCATATAGGATAAGCATATATTATGTTCAAGAAGATTCTTAACCTTATCAAGATCAAAAAGTGGAAATGTAAGGAATGAGCGTAGAAAGGATAATGACCATGAATGATAAGATGGATGAGACTTGCCCCTAAGTGTAGAGTGCAAGAGGAACATGGAAGATAGGATATGGATGATAGGGAGATGGAGGAAGGACTTTAACATTGAGTTTCACAACCAATTATCCCTTTAATTAACCATGGCAATGGGGATTATACTCATAAATGCTGGTAGATTAATGGTATGATGGAAGAGACTAAGGATTTATGCAAAGGTTTGGATTAACGGGGAATGATGGGGGATGAATGTTGGATAATGGATAGATGGAAAGTATGACAAGCTCAACATTGGCACACACCTTGAAGGATGGTGGAGTGATGGAGGAAGAATGGATTTGGAAAGTGATAGGTTATTATATGGAAGATTGGAAGAAGCTTTTGGATAAACGAATTTGGATGCCAATTTTGATTTTATTGCTTCTATGAGACTTTTAGGAATCCACATGATTTTTGACTTTGATATTTGCTTAGTGGGCCTTTGTGGCCTTGAAATTTTTTCATTTATGGACCTTTGTGGTCTTTGAAAATTTCCTTTTTTCTTTGATGGGCTTTTGTGGCCTTTTGAATTTTTCTTTTGATTTATGGACCTTTGTGGTCTTTGAAAATTTCCTTTTTGCTTTGATGGGCCTTTGTGGCCTTTTTGATTTTTCCTTTGATTTTGGATCAAGTTTTATTTTATTTTTGCATGTCTCTTCAAGGAGACATGTTGATCCTTTGATACATGTGGATTTTGATATAGAAGCTTCTGATATTTGGCACCCAAATTGCTTCCAAGAGCAATGGGAGGGGTGGATTGAGATGAATGGTATGGAGGTATTATGGATGAGTTAATGTGGGTAGAATTTTGAAAGGGCATCAAGGATGTGCGCCGTTGTTTTTCTTGAGGAATAGGATATGGACCTAGGATAGATGGAAATTTTGATGGACTAGGATGAGGACCTAGGATAGATGGTAGGTTTAATGCACTAGGACACTTAAGTGTATAACCAAGGCCATGGTGATATGGGTGTTTTTGAATAGAAAGGGGTTCTAGGATACCGTGTTCATGAATGCCTAATCCTTTGCCTTTGTAGTTCATACTTTGACACATTTGTTTACCAATGGGATATGTATTGTTTGTGAAACAAGATGCAAGTTCATTTTGGGGAGGATATGATATGGATGAAAGGATAGGTGTTTGAAGCAAACTAGAATGGATAAAGGTGGAGGATCCTAATTTATAGGTGTGGGGTTCATGGATATCTTGAATAGGTGTGATAGAATCTTGACATGGGGATGATGAGGTGTTTCTATCTTGACTTGGGAAAGGATCATGAAGTGGTATGAAAGGAATATCTTGATCATAAGAAGGATAAAAATCTTCATGGGATGAAAGGGTATCCTTGAATCGAAGTACATCTTGATCTTGATGAGGAAAGGAATCATTAGATTTCGTAGAAAGCATGTCTTGATCATCAATTGGTAAGAAATCATTAGATAGGATGGAAGAACTATCATGATCTTGTGATGCAATAGAATCATGATATGGTATGGATTGATTAGATGATGTGGAAAAAGAACTTGGAAGGATACTTGTCTCTTGAGATGGATGTGAATGATTTTGGATGAAAAGTGAAAGGAGGGGATCATCATAAGATTCTTGAGAAATGGGATCTTGATCAAAGATGGGAAGACTTTGTGAGATTGTGGAATCATTGGATGGAGTGGAAAGAATATTTTGATCTTGATGTGTAGGGAAGTCTATGCTAGCATGCTTTGGAGTGAGAGTTTGACATGAATAATTGGATGTAGAAGATATGATAGAAGAGGATGATTGGATGGAATTGTTAACTTGAGTGAAAGAATCTTGAGGTTCATTTTGGCTTATGGTGGATGGAGATAAATGCATGACATGATAAGATTGTTCAATATCATTTGTATTTGAGGACTGAGATTTGGGCTTATTGAAATTTTGGAAAAATTCAAAGATATTGAACTTGGATGATGGAGTTGTTGGTGAAGAAGGTCTCATGTTCATTGTTTGGTCAAGAGGATATGGGTAGATGTTTGGCATTAGATATCTCTTTGTGGTTGTTTCCCAGATTTGTTGTTGAAGGTTCTTTAGTTGATAAGCTAAAGCATTCAATTGATCCTCCTCTATTTCAGCCATGGTGGTTTGTGTTTCTTTTTGGGATGATCTTATCTATTTTAATGACAAGAAAACATAGCAAGCAAAAATAGAACTATTGTTGATTAAATCCTAAATTCTTAAACAAAGAGTGTATGTTCAAGAACCAAACATGGTTCTTCTTGATTTTCACTGGTTTATAACAGATAAGACAATTCGGATAGACTCACTCCTAGAGACAAAAGGTCATCATTATATACTCAAACGACCCACTGTTTGGAATTGCATTGACTCACATAGCCATGTCACCCCCTAGAGGGCGCCCGTGTTTTTGTCTTTTCCAGGTGCGTACTCAAAGTGATGGAAGTGGATACCGGATCCCCTGAGCAAACAGTCCTTGGCAATTATGGTGAGTGCTGAATGGGCTGCACCACAGGAAGCCATTACAAGTATTGAGCACGACAAAGCGTGCTTCTGTTCTAGGTTCTTAGACAAGTTTCCCATTCAGAGCGAAAGAGTAGTTGAAGCTCCCTCGAGAAGACCTCCCAATCTTTTAGAACAAATATTTTGGGGATGGTTATCCTGCACACTTCCGTTGAAAAAGGGTTTCCCCAGATTCACATAAATTTTAAAGTGGGTTGGAATGCCATGGCTTTTGGCTGTCCCCACTCAGGTCGTTCCTGTAGGGTGAGTACTTTTTCCCACTACGGCAGGCATGTCTAAAGGTTTTAATGAAAGCTTGAAAATGCACAAAGTAAAAGTGAGTTTGGTATTCTGATGCACCCAGTCAAGGGGAGAGCATAAACCTATCACCCAATCACAGCAAAGAAGTTGTTCACTTTTTAAAACCCAAAAGACAAATTATCTAATCTATATGGAGATATTGCTCCACAAAAGCATGATGTTCAATTTTAATCCCACAAGTAATAATGAAGTTTCTATCCTAGGATTGATCAAATTTTATCCGTTTGCTATCCTAGGATTGATAAATTTTAACCCGTTTTTTGTCCTAGGATTGATAAATTTTAACCAAAAAGAGATTAAAGAACAAAATCTGGCCGCGGATGCATCAGATCCAGATAAAAAGATACATTTTTATCGATGCTATTTGGTTCTAAAGCAGGAATGAAACAAAATATATGATGGGTTATTTTCCCATGAGTGTTCGAAAACACTATTACAATGAATATCAAATGCTCTTTCTTTCACTTCAATGCTCCATTTTCTTCTTAAAACCTATGTAAATGCTCCAAATGTTAAATGAGATCAAGAAATAAGAAGATATAAGGGTTAGATGAATGATTAAGCAAGAAAACCCTAAACCTTAGACCAAGTTACAATGTGATTTGACTTTAAATGTAAAATTGAAAATTTTAACTCTACAAAAAGTGATAAATACCTACACCATTGCATAGCTTATGAAATTATACCCCATTTAAAAAAAAAAAGTATCAAAAAAGACATCTGTATGACCAAGATATGGCCATTTTAAGATTGACTATCAAAACACTAAATCTAAGGCGCTAAAACAGAGCCCTGAGGCGCTAAAACAGAGCTCTGAGGTGCTAAAATAGAGCCCTGAGGCACTGCAAAATTGTGTTGAGGTGCTAAAATAGTCAGTTGAGGCGTTAAAACAGTTGTGCAGTGCGCTATAGTTTTCCTCCGACACGCTAGAGGATCCGGCCGACGCGCTATAAAAAACCTCGATTCTGCTAAAACAAACACGCCAATACCTGTAAGACACTTTTCACAAAAATTTTGCAGAATATGGGGTTAGGCCCCACAGTGAGTGCCAAAATGTAAGTGTAAGAATGAGTTAAACAATTTAGGCATGCTTCTACACTTCTAAATAAGACATAATAGCAAAGATTCAAGAGAATTTAAATCAATTTAAAAGTAGGAACCTCTAAAGCTGTCCTATTGCTCTCTAACTCTAAAGATCTTTCTAATCTACTTTGCTCTCAGATTTTAGAAGCTAATAGATTGTTGAAATGACACTTAGAGAATGAGAATTAAACTATTTCTATTCCTATATGATTTAATAATACAACTAAGATGATTCTACAGCAAAGCTTCTGAGAAAGAAACTACTGTAAACAACCATAATTAATGAATTAGAATGCTTGATGAACATTTGATGGATGCTGGATGAATGTTGAATGCTTGAATGCTTGGAAAATCTGCAGAGTAAGATTGTACAAGTTAGGATGCTTTTCCTGTAGCCAGCAGCCTGTATTTATAGCTTCTACCTACCATTTGTGAAGGGGTAATGGATAAGCATCGATCTAACTGAGACTGAATGGCGTGAGATGAGAAGATGGAGTTGATCATGGAGGATTGTTCCTCCCCATGAAAACACCTGGCAAGATGAGAGGAAAGATTGTTGGAAGAAGATTGAGAGGATATCCTACAGGTTTGTCCCCGAAGCTCTTCTCATGAATGACAGTAGAATTAATTAGATTTTAAAAATCTAGTTTTATTGGTGAGTGATTAAAGGAATATGATTTATGCATCAATTTAAATACTTTTGATTTATTTAAATTTAGCAAAGAGGAATAAATAATTTAATAAATCAAACTATAGGATTTGTTTATTAAATTAAAATAAAAGGAAAATGATAATTAAATAAAAGATTTTAGGATATCTTTATTTAATTAAGAAGAAATGTGATGAGGTAATTAAATAACACAAATTATTTAAGTTGTGCATTTAATTTTAAGATAGAAGCATGTGCTAGGCGTAATAATAATAACTAAATAAAACAAAGTTTTTAATTTTGTTTATTTAATTAAGAGAGAAATAATATGATGAAAATGATAATAATTAAATAAAACAAAGTTTTAATTTTGTTTATTTAATTAAGATAGAAATAACATGATAAAAATGATAATAATTAAATAAAACAAAGTTTTTAATTTTGTTTATTTAATTAAGAGAGAAATAATATGATGAAATAGAAGAATTAATAATAAACTTAATATAAATAAATATTTCTATTTATTTACTAAGTAGATGAATTTAAGATAAATTAATCAAATAAGTCGTATTTAATTAATTAGATTCTCCAGACCATTTTTAGGTGTCTACATTTTCAAAGTGTTGTAAAGAGTTGTAACAAACTCTCATGCTTTTCTAGACTTGTCATGATCTAATTCAACCTCTTTCTTATGTTTAAATGACCCCTTAATGCACTTTTGGCCATACTTTCATGTACTTTTAGAATATTCTCGTTAAACCTTATTAAATACACTTCAATCTCTAACACCCAATAAAATTGCCCTTGTGGGACCAAGCCGCCGCCTAGGGCGACTTAGTCCCACTACACACAAAAATCAAAATAATTTTAATTTTCTGGCGGTATTTTATTCTCTTGACCTTGAGGTCGGCCTATGATGTGTTATTTTTAGGAAATATTAGAAAATCAAGTATAAATAAAGGGTTTTTCCTCTCATTTTAATCCTAATTCATTCACTTAATCATTCAAGCAATTCTCAAGCATTCTAAGTACTTTCAAGCATCCATTAGAGCATATTGTTGCATATCTTCAGACTTCAACATCAAGGTTTTTGTGAGTTTGTGACATTGCATTTTATTCATTCATCATTCTCTCTTTATTTCATTTCATTTTATAGGGTTTGATTACCAAATTGGGGTTTGACCAAGGCAAACCCTTATTCTCTAACCCATTTGGCAGATTCTTGTTCTGGTAGAATCTCCCCGAAACTAGACTAAGTCGCCTAGCTTGGAACAAGTGTCCCTGTTGGCTTCAACAACAAAATCTACAAGATTCTAGAGTCTCTATGCACCACACTTTAGATTTCAAGTGCACCTCTCCATTCTTGTTTAATTATGTTATTGTTTACTTGCATTATTAGTTTATTTTACATACATCACTATGTTTTCAAACAACTTGCATATCTTAGGTTTTGCATTAATAATCTTTATTTTCAGTGTATTGCATTATCGAATTGTATTTAGGTATATTGCATCCATCCTTACATTAGAAAATTGTATTTAGGAATATTGCATCCATCCTTACATTGATTTTGAGTGTAGACATTGCCCATTTTGGCCCATCTTTCTCCATTTAGGTGAAAAACCCTAGAAGTGTTAGAAAGCTATTGGGTGCCAAAATCTTTGTTTACATTTTGGTGAACCCAAATTTTGAACATTTTTTTCTGATTTCAAGTGCATTTGCATCCTAGGTTTAACTTGCATCAACATTGCATTAGGTTTTGCATTGTTTAATTTGCATCCTAGGGTTTTTAAAATTGCTTTAGTGAAAAGCTCATATAGCTTGCATTTTTGCATTACTTTTCATTAAAAATTCCAAAAATTCTGCATTTTCACACTGTAGCTGCATTTGAAAATCTGAAAAACACAAAATTGCATTTAAAATTTCTGAAAAATATTAAAAAAATCATCACTGGGACTAATTCGCCACACTGGTTGACTTAGTCCTCTTGCACATTTTGCACTGTAATCTCTAGCATTTTTTGCATTTCTATTTTTTTTATTGCATTACTGTTATAGTTTCCAAAATTTTAGTTATCATCTTTTTATTGCTCTTAGTTTTCATTGCATTTGAATCCACCTGCATTTAGAAACCTTTGCATGAGTGTTTAGTGTCCTATTGTTAATACCTTAGTGAGAAGAAGCTCAAGACTCATGTTATCCCATGATAATACACACGTTGTGGATCTTGGATTGTCTAATGCTTCCACTCCTAGTATTACAAATAGTACATTAGGCATGGACCCTACCTTTAGCAACCCTTTGCCTTTCAATACCATGCAAGTCGACACATCAAACAATCACATTTCGCAAGACAAAATCATCAACATTCATGAGGAATTAACACATATTCAACATAATATGTGTCTTGAAAACATTTCAACCATTGTGATTCCTGCTATAGAAAACATCCATCGCATGCTTGAATGTGATGAAGGCCTAAACGTTATAAAATAAATTTCTAAGATATACCACAAACATGTTCCTTCCACCTCTAGTGCATCCCAACCAGCAAACATTGTGGTTAGTCAAGGAGGACCTAACACTCCTCCATCCATAGTAGCATCCACACCTACCTATACTACCCCTCAAGTCACAACCACAATGCAATAGGTTAGCAATGTGATTCCTTCCTCGACCATTCTTGCTAGCATTCCTAATTCTTATATGGCATCACATGTTCTCTCCTCCTCCACCATACCATATGTAAGTATTCAATTTACTCGCCCTACTACTACATACAGTCCATCACCACTTTCCCTTCCCCGTCCTACCACTTACACTAACCCTCTCATAACACAACTTTTCCAAACCGTCTCCTCCATGCAAAAGAAAATATCCACCATCAACCAAAACTAGAATGGACCACCCACCTATTATGTTCAAAGCAACCCACTATCTTTGGAAATCCTATGAACACTGATGCCACAAGGAATAGAGATGCCTAGATTTGAGAAGTATGGAGGGAAGGGAGATCCTTCTAACCATGTTAATGTTTACACTGCCTTATGTAGTGACTTTGTCTTTGACGATAAACTATTAGCCAAACTGTTTCCTAGGACTTTAAAAGACACTACCTTAGAATGGTTTTCATCCATACCAAACAATCCAATTTGTTCATTCAATGAACTAGTTGATGCATTTATCAAACATTTCCAAGTGCATATGACTCCAAAAAAGACCTTGGCTGATTTGATGAGATGAAAACAACATGAAGAGGAAAAGATAACTGATTTTATCTCATGATACCAATCTCTTTACTCTCAAATCAATGCCAAGATTCTTGATCCACATCTTCAAAAGATGTTTATAGAAAACTTGCAAACTAAACTTTAGGATAAACTCACAATGATGAAATTTCCCTCCTTTATGCATTTGTGTACTGCCCTTTGTGATTATCACAATTCAATTAGTAGTTGTGATGCAAAGTCCACTTTTAGCCAAGTTGAGAAATCTAAATATGCTAATCCAAACAATAAACAACCATTTAGAAAACAAAACAAAGGGTTCTTACAGTTTGAACCTTCTCAACAACCAACTCAACCTGTCAACAACCAAGTAGTAGTTGTTAAAGTCGTGATCCCTTATAGTTATGGCAATCCGAAATGTTAGTTGACACCTTTACCAGACAACAACAAATGATTACTTTGTTGTTAAACCACTGGATCCTACTAAGCCCTTACTACCAATGTTAGTTGACACCTTTTTCATAACACAATGTCCCAACTTATACAACAACAAATGATTACTTTACCTGTTGTTAAACCACTGGATCCTACTAAGCCCTTACTACCAACCTTTAAACCCAATGCTTATTGCCATTATCATAGACAAAATGGACATGACACGAAAAATTGTTGGGAAAATTTTGTCATCTCAGAGAAACCTCCAAGAACAGTAGTGCCTTTGGTAACTTTAATTTCAAATAGATTTCCTCAAAAACACGTACAACTATGTCACAAAGAGGAATTAAACATAATTCATTACCCACATTAATCTTTCTGAGAGAAGCACACGTAAATTCAGTTTCAACAACTTGCATAAACAGATTCAACAAATAGAACCATTAAACATGAAAGATAGTACAGAAGATTAGAACACACAAATTTACGTGGGGAAAACCCTTTCAGGTAAAAAACCCCACACTACAAAAGATCTGAGCCATTGTATTATTCAACAACAAATAGAGTTACAATACAATCTCAGGCTCATAGCCTTTTTCATAGAGATTACTCCTTGTTTCATTCTGGAGACAAACTAGCAACAACCCTGTTCTGTTTCCCTCTCTTCATTTTACATTTCACTGATCAACCTCTCAGTCTATACAACCTTCACACTGTTACAATACTATCACATAGTATACAATGCAGATTAACACGAGAGATCAACCAAGACACTTAATCTAGAGAGATTTCGGCAGCATAATCCTACCTCAATCTTCCTCTCATAGCGAGAGACACCTCACTCGGCTACACAGCCGCACGACTTGACCACCGGCCCCTCGGCCTCTTTTTCACACAACTACTCAGCCTTCACCTCCTATGAGATTCATCTCCCTCTACACGTACTATAAAACATCCAATGTATATACATTTGTCTTCAATAGACAGGAAATGGTTCATCTTCTGTAGATCAGTTTGTATTCCACCAGTCAGACCAACTATTAACCACTCTAACTTCTCCAACTACCGCACCCCTTTAGGGTTACCAGTTCACCTCAAGCCACATGCTATCATCCAACATTCAAACCTGGCAGTCAGATAGGTGGTTGAACAAATCTCCTTCATTAGAAGTTAGGGTTCTCCAAGAGTCACTGAGTCATCCATCGAGCACATGGGCCCACATGCCATTTGTCCTCCACATCATCACCACCTATCGGCCTTCGACACGATTCACCATCCTATCGGGTCCCACATCTGTCAGCAGTTGGAAACCAATCATCGCTTTCCCACTATCAACAATACTTCATATTCCGCTTGTCGTGGTGAGGAGTCCACCAAGACACACATCCACTGCTTGTGCAATTCCACAGCATCAAAAGGGAATCTACAATATTCTCAACAAGTCTCTCGAAAAAGACTTAAATATTAACTCCAAGTGGTCCCCACATCTATTGGCATCCAAGTTGCTATATCGCTGGAGAACCGAACTCCAGAACCTCATGTCGGAGGTTATGAAGTTCCTAGAACCCATGACTTTCCGACAAAGGGATCGCTTCGTTGCTCAAAACCTGAACTTCCAAACCCCAAGTCGGAGGTTATGAAGTTCCTGAAACCCGCGATGAGCTAACAATAAAGGAAGGATCCTTCCCTCCAAAGTCGCTAAGTCAGGAGGTTATGAAACTTTGGAACCCCGCAACTTCAGTTAGATAAACTTGAAAACCAGTGACTTAACTCAAGCCGATGAAGGAGGAAAATAGAACTACTCCAGGAAGAAATCAAGCCAGTAAATTTGAGTCATAATTCTCAACATTCTCCCACTTGACGAAGAACTTACTGGCTTCTTCCAGCGCAAACACAAAATCTTAAACAATCCTTTCGTGCTCCAACCAAGACACTTGCAATGACATCCAAGATGTCCACCAACTCAGGCAACAGTTCCAACCATCTACCATAGGAAAAAGAACGAGCCAAGGCGTATATACATCAGTCTCAAGAACACAAGCATTAGATCCTGCAGATGGAAAAGGCACCAACACAGCCACCACTCCGTTGTGCTCACGAGCTAAACAAAAGCAACCCAACATCAGCTTCAAAGCCCTATTTTGTACAAGTCTTTGATCAACAGCATTCAGGACACCCAATCAACAAGTTTCCACAAATAACAGTCTACTAGACAATCTACAACAAAATCAAGTATCCAACTGCAACTAACTATCCAACATTGCAACCAATCACAGTCTTCCATGAAACCACATAGATCTCAAACATGCTCTCATGCTCCATCAAGACTTCTACACCAACATCCAAGATGTCCACCATTCAAGAAAAATCCCTGAAATCTTCCAACATGCCTCCTATGGAAGAAAGGTACAAGCCAAGGTGAATAAGCACCAATCCAATGAACACAAGCAAAGGATCCCAGTGATATCATCAACAAGAAACCGCCATCACTCCAGAAAACAAGATAGAACATCAGCTAGAACAAAAATCATCCTAACTACTTCCATCCAAGTGATAAACCCACATGACTAAAAAAATAGCACCCACAACAAGTGCTAGAACATCCAATCATCCATACCTTAAAGGTATCAAACATTAGTAAACTTATGCCACCAACATAACCAACCCATGTACTCCAAAAGAAAGCTCCATGTGCTAGCCAGTTGAAGAAGACAAAACACATTCAGGAACTCCCACTACATGGGTAACACCAAATCTGAAAGATCAAAGGCATAACAAATGTACTAATAGCAGCACATAGAAATGTAACCATGTAGTACCAAGTAACATCCACAATGATATGCACAACCTGCAAATTAATAACCTGCAAGAACAACTCTCACCACAAGTCTTCACAGCTCTCCCAAGTTCTCCACACCCAACAAAGGAAAAAGATTAAGAACCTCCATGTCATCTCCCATGAATCATGAGTGAAAACACATGACCACAAGCTAATGATCACTACAGCTCCGACTAAACCTCAGACCAATGTAATGTGAAATCGAACATCAAGAAGACCACCAAGACCAAAGAGAGAAAACTCTACACAACATATACCTGTAGAACATCCTCCTACATACACTTCTAATAGCAAGTTGTGTCAAGTATGATCTCCTTCCCATCCCAAAGAGACGCCATAACAACATCCAACTGTTCAATCACCAAGATCAAGCATAACAAATATAACATGTAAACAATCATGGATTTAAGCCTCTTAAAGAAGATCAATCTACCTCATTTCCCATCTCAGGAAATCAACCCATATAACTATCTCCTACCAGTTCTTATCAATAAATGATATAACACAAGAGCTCAAGGAGATGTCCACCTTCCATTATGAATCCTCCAGAACCATTTAACAATTCAAGATCCATATCATGAAAGAAAGCATAAAACACACCTGAAAGATATAATGGGCAAATACCTCTCAGATAAATAATCAAGTAGACCAAGAGTGGGAAATGAGAATGCTCCTCCAAGATATACAAGCCATCATGACTCATCCAAGAGCAATCTCCTCATTGGTCTCTGTTGAACTCACGTTCAACCAAGGTATAGGCTACTCAGACTTTCTGCTAAAAACAACACCTTTCTCAGGAGAATTACAACCTCACCTTATTCTCCATGTATCCATGAGCACCAGCAAATGATCATTCCATGTTGAACTCCAAACTGCATTACTGCACTTAACATGAAGTTCTCAAGCATATAACCAATGTACTCAAAACATAGAGAAAAACTAGACCACTGTCAAAGCTCCAAACATCTAAAATAGGAACTTATCATGACACCATGATCTACACATCCCCCTTAGGAGATACCATGCTCTAAGTGACTTCACCATGGTCTCAAGTGCCATGCACAATGTCAAAACTCGAGTCCATAAGCAAGAGTATACCATGACATAAAGCAAACAAAATCAAAACCAACATCACATGTCCAGCACCACCAACACCTTAGCCAAAGAATCTAGTCATCCTCCATGGTTCCAAGATGTTGCACATATTCAAATAGTGTCCATGCAAATTCAAAAGAACCCTTATGCTGCAACAGGATCAAAGAGCTCCTCCTGATAACATCTGCAACACTAAATAAAAAAAACATTCACCACCAAGTGATGAATCCAGAGTCATTGCTAAAGCTCCCACTGAACCGTGACAACCGAGCTTCTTGAGCATCATGACCCAACATTTGCTAATCTAAAAATCCTTTAGGTCCACACAGCAACATCTCCATCAAGTGGCACTAAGATCTCCAAAGTAAGTAGAGATTACCATCACTGTCAAAAGCTTACACAAAGCAATGTATCCAAGCTATCCATGACATCGTGATACAACATGCTATAGGTCCCTATAACTGACTATTCAGGTACTCAACACCATCCATCTTCTCATCCCAAAGCAACCACACCAATGCACAAGTGACCACAAACAAGGCCAACTAACAGATTTGCACCAACATTGCATCGACCTCGTGGATATAGACAATCCACATCCGAATTATCTCATTACAGCCAATGGGTAGCTAAACCACCAACCACATAACTCGAAGATCAATTCCATCGAACATGCAAACCCATCATCACATTAGTAATCATAAACTGAGATATCAAAGAAGATAATCATGTAGACACCAAGACTCCAACACCAAATCATGACCAAATCCGATTTTCCAAACATGTCCACAACGAGCACCATAGTCAAGGAATCCACAAGCAACACCACAAGAATGTTGAGTGACAAATCACATAACAACACTCTCATATAGAGAAAGCATCTCACCTCCTCATACCATGCTGAAGAATGCATGCAGAACTGCAAACATCTCATCTAGCAACGCCCTAAAAGCCAAGGTCTAGAAAATAGTTTAACAATAACTCCACATAATCACAAGTTTTTCTTGACGTGTAAAACCTGCAAAACCACATAAAACATGCAAGTACAATACATCCTTAAAAAAGGAAACAACAGTTCAAGAACTCCAGGCCCCCTTCAAGCCAATTCCAAAACCATCAATATGCACATGCATCCGAGAAAGAGATAGGCTATTCCATAAGCTTTCAAACCATCTAATGATTAACTCCATAGCCTTCAGTATTCAAGGTTAATAGAATATAATGCCTTCCAACACCAGGAAATACCACCCAGCATAAGCACTCTCTTCCATGATTGAGACACAACCCAAGCTTCTCCATATCACCACGAAGCCTCTCACATAGACACCCAATATGAAAGCTTTGCTCCAACTCAACCAAGAAGCAAAGAAATTCACCTCATACATTAAGGTTATACTGCTACCAAGATAACCAACTCCATCTTCACCATCCTTCAAACTACGTGTTTTCTCTAAATACTACAAGACTTCCACTCACCAAAGGATCAATACATCAGCCAATTCCTCTAGATTTCCTCAAGCCTGGCAGACTAAGAAATCTTCACAGGAGAAATACCCAGAACCAGCAACCAAAAGAAGGCTCTGATACCACTTTTTGGGAAAAATTTGTCATCTCAGAGAAACCTCCAAGAAAACTAGTGCCTTTGGTAACTTTAATTTCAAATAGATTGCCTCAAAAACACATACAACTATGTCACAAAGAGGAATTAGACATAGTTCATTTCCCACATTGATCTTTCTGAGAGAAGCATATCTAAATTCAATTTCAACAACTTACATAAACAGATTCAACAAATAGAACCATTAAACATGAAAGATAGTACAAAAGATTAGAACACACAGATTTACGTGGGGAAAACCCTTTCAGGTAAAAAACCCCACACTCTAAAAGATCTGAGCCATTGTATTATTCAGCAACAAATAGAGTTACAATACAATCTTAAGCTCATAGCCTTTTTCACAAAGATTATTCCTTGTTTCAGTCTGGAGACAAACTGGTAACAACCCTGTTTTGTTTCCCTCTCTTCATTTTACATTTCACTGATCAACCTCTCAGTCCATACAACCTTCGCACTGTTATAATACTCTCACATAGTATACAATGCAGATTAACACGAGAGATCAACCAAGACACTTAATCTAGAGAGATTTCAGCAGCATAATCCTGCCTCAATCTTCCTCTCATAGCGAGAGACATCTCACTCGGCTACACAACTGCACGACTCGACCATCGGCCTCTCAGCCTCTTTGTCGCACAACTGCTCAGCCTTCACCTCCTATGAGATTCATCTCCCTCTTCACGTACTACAAAATTTCCAATGTATATACATTCATCTTCAATAGATAGGAAACAATTCATCTTCTGTAGATCAGTTCGTATTCCAACAGTCAAACCAATTGTTAACCGCTCTAACTTCTCCAACTACGGCACCCCTTTAGGGTTACCAATTCACCTCAAGCCACACGCTATCATCCAACATTCAAACCTATCCGTCGGATAGGCAGTCAAAAAAATCTCCTTCATTAGAAGTTAGGGTTCTCCAAGAGTCACCGAGTCATCCATCAAGCACATGGGCCCACATGCCATCTGTCCTCCACATCATCACCACCTGTCGTCCTGCGACACGATTCACCATCCTATCGGGTCCCACATCCGTCGGTAGTTGGAAACCAACCATCGCTTTCCAACTATCAACAATCCTTCATATTCTGCTTGTCATGGTGAGGGGTCCACCAAGACACGCATCCACTGCTTGTGCAATTCTGCAACATCAAAAGGGAATCTACAATATTCTCAACAAGTCTCTCGGAAAAGATTTAAATATTAACTCCAAGTGGTCCCCACATCCGTTGGCATCCAAGTCGCTATATCACTGGAGAAACGAACTCCAGAACCTCATATCAGAGGTTACAAAGTTCCCATAACCCACAACTTGTCGACAAAGGGATCGCTCTATCGCTCAAAACCTAAACTTCCAAACCCCAAGTCAGAGGTTACGAAGTTCCCAAAACCCGTGATGAGCCGATAATAAAGGAAGGATACTTCCCTCCACAGTTGCTAAGTCGGGAGGTTATGAAACTTTGGAACCCCGCAACTTCAGTTAGATAAACTTGAAAACTAGCGACTTAACTCAGGCCGATGAAGGAGGAAAACAAAACTGCTCCAAGAAGCAATCAAGCTAGTAAATTTGTGTCATAATTCTCAACAAAAATTGTAAGCGTCTTAAACACCTTGTGCAAAACCTCATTGATTTCGACTGTCTATTCGTTTCAAATGTTAATGTTAAAGGAAATATGTATGTTGCCCCTCCAAATCAAAATTTACAAATTTTCACCTATCCCATGCACAAACATAATGTGTCATTTTCCAAAGCTAGTGAAACTCCAAAAAATAATGTGATGAATATTCATACAGATATTGAACATCCTGATCCTATTCCACATACCACTACTATTAATCCTATTCTCATCTAAGGATATACTTCCAAATCTTTTGGATGGTCCTCTTTACATAGCCAATCGTATTTATAATAAGCCCACTAATGGGATACTCATAGATCTTGCCTATGGAAAGAATGTGATCACTAAGGAATTTTTGGTATTACATGATCTTTATCAAGATGATTATGATAAACCAAGAGCATGGATCAAAACACACAATGGATTTTCTTGCCCTACAATAGGATCAATCATCCTTCCATTACAAATAGGGCCTAAAATAGTGGATGTTACATTCTCCATCATCCCGCAATTGGACCAGTTTCATTTGCAGCTAGACCATCAATGGCTTCGCTCAATGAAAGTTGTCCCTTTGGTCATACACAAATGTTTAAAGTTTTCGCTTGAAAATGACATAGTCACTATTCACCATAGTGGCTTTAACCCTTTGTATTCTAAAGGAAACTTCTCCTTAGAAGCCTTTTGGCCCTAGCCCATGGAACCTATAACACCTCACAAAGACTTCTTTTTCATTGCTTACCAATAGTTTAAAGCAAAGAAAATTACAGAATTGTCCCTCCGCAACATGTCCCTGTCCACTTTCGACACTCCTATCCTAGATGAAACAATGCTTCAACCTGAATAAGAACCAATCCATCAAACTCAACCAAAACTTGAAACCTCCCCCACATCATCCAAACGATTGTGAGATAAGGATAATAACTTTGTTATGCCTCGTATAAAAGAAGTTTATAAGGAAAAGGAGAAAGTGGATGAACAACCTTCCACGGTTTCTTTCGTTCTTCCCCTTAGGGAAGAAAAGAAACCAATGGTTGATCAACCCACTCCTTCACAAGCACAACTTGACAATAAAACCAAAAGAAACTGAGGAGCTAGGTAGCATAGGTGTTGATGTCGTGCCCTTGCTCACAAGTCACAAGATGAAGAAACTAAAGAAAATCTAAATCCACACTTGACAAAAGCAATGCATGATGACCCTCCTCCCCAATCACAAAAAAATGATCCCATACAACCACAACTCGTGACACACCCTTCATTGGAAATTATCATTTGTCCTCCTATCATGATTAACCTAGATGACAATGATGAGAATACTCAAATAGACGAAGAGGTACATAATGATCTGAATACATTATTTTCCTCTTCCACGAGCTTAAACAACAAATCTCCTACAAGAAGTGTAGAAATTGGCACTTCCCCTAGTTCGGCACTTGCATTTGTCCCTTTAGCTAGTTTTCCACCCTCGGCATATCCTAAACATGATTGGGAGGTAGATGACTTGCTCATAGGGTGACTTGTATTTTCCTTACTAGTATTTTGCATTTTTTTCTTTGTCTTTTTATTTTGCGTGTTGGCATGTGCATAACGTGTTCCCCCATGATGTTTTGTTTGATGTTCTCTCTCTCTTTGTGACATTCTTCTATTTTTACCTTCATTCTTCTATATGTCGTATATCACTTTCTCTTTTTTCTTTTTTCTTTTTCTTGTGTTTTCCTTTTGGGGATGATGCAAGGCATTGAGACCAAAATGTCTCTTTCATGTTGACCCAAAAGACCCCTTTTCTTTTTCTTTTCCTTTTATATTTTTCTTGTGTTTTCCTTTTGGGGATAACACAAGGCATTGAGACTGAAATGTCTTTTTCATGTTGACCCAAAAGATCCCTTTTCTTTTTCTTTTCCTTTTATCTATTTCTTATGTTTTCCTTTTGGGGATGGTGCAATGCATTGAGACTGAAATGTCTCCTTCATGTTGACCCAAAATCTTTTTCATTTTCTTTCACCTTTTAATTTTCATTTGCTTGTGTTTTCCTTTTGGGGATGATGCAAAGTGTCAATACATACTATGTATCTTCCATGTTGACCCAAATAGATCTTTATTTTTCTTTGTTTTCGCTCTCTTTGTGTCATTCTTCCAGTTCAATGTATTCGGGGAATGATGACAATTTCGTGCTCTTTACAAAATATTGCAACAAAGAACATACTGACCCCAAATCCGTAGATTCCTTATGTGTTTGGTGTTTTCATTTTGGGGGCAACTCCTTCCTTTTTCTTTTTCCTTTCTCTCACATGATGTAGCCTTACTTGGAAACGTATGACTTGGCATAGGGGTTTTCCAAGTTGGCTCTCATGTCTTCTTTCTTGTTTGCATTTTTCCTTTGCTACTTTAAAGTAATTTCTCATAGTATGGTGTGTAGCATTTCCTTTAAAGTGCGGGCATACATTGGCATTATCATTTTGCATTTTGTTCTTTTTCATGCTTCTTAGTGCAACCTTGTTACTTCATATGATGTGTTTTGTCACTTTATGGATGACATTGGGTATAGTGTCCATGAGTGTGATCTATCTTAGCATATTACATTCCTCTTAGTGGCCTAATGTGACACACTGCATCCCCTAAGTTGTGAATTTTATATTCTTTGATTGGTCCTCTCTTGGAGACATTAGACACAATGTTCCCTAAGTTAAAGACCTTGCACAAACTAAGCAAGACTCCTTTGAACATATTTTGTATGTTGTATTTCACATTTGTTATATGGCCACCTTGCATAACACAACTTGCATGCCTATAGTTCCATCATGTTTGTTCATGAATTCTAATCATACAAAGCTTTGCTTGTCTCATGAAGCTCAAAATGTCAATTTCTTTTGTGGCACCTTATTAAAGTTATCAGGAGGTATAAATTTGGTATAGTTGAGTAGGAAGCCCATTTTGAGGCATGACTTTTCCCCATAGCCACTTGCGTGTGTGTGAGTGCATACCATCCATGAGTGTACGGTTCTCACCTTTTTGGATTTCTCACCCGGTGGAAAACCATGAGTTTCATCACCTCAAAATGAGTATACATTTATTTTTCTAGAAAAACAGCTGAGATCTAATCCACAACGGGATGGACAAACGATCAAAGCATGATCTGACTTTCTTTTTTTTTTCCTTATCTCCCTTTCATTCTTTTATATCATTCTCATGTGTGTGTTTCTTGCACTCATGTTTGGTTTGCCATGGGATCTTCATCCTGGGGGCTTGATCATCCCTCTTGATCATTGTTATCTCATCTTGCTAAGCATTAGTTCATTCAAACTTCTCTTGATATGCATGTTCGGCTACTTTAGTGTGAGTTTGAAGTAGGTTCATCCTCTCACTAAAGTGGGGGATAACTATGGACACAAGAAAAGTAACCCTTCTACTTTTTCTCATGTTTAGGCCCTCCTAGTGGACTTTGGCTTTATTTTTTCTAGATTTAATGTTGTAACATGGCCAACACATTCACATTAGGTCTTGGACCCTTGAGAATCATTAAGAATTATGGGATGTCTTGTAAAAGTGTTGTGAAGTGTTGTAACCCACTTTCACACTTTTCTAGGACCCTTTCATTATAATTCACCTAAATAACCCCTTTTTATCACTTACCAAGTCTTATTTTGAAGTGTTGTAAAGAGTTGTAACAAACTCTCACGCTTTTCTAGACTTGTCATCACTAATTCAACCCTTTCTTATGTTCAATCCTCAACACCCAGTAAAATTGCCCTGGTGGGACCAAGTCGCCACTTGGGGCGACTTAGTCCCACTGGGCACAAAAATCAAAAATAATTTTAATTTTCTAGCAGGATTTTATTCTCTTGACCTTGAGGTCGGCCTATGATGTGTTATTTTTGAGAAATAAATCAAGTATAAATAAAGGGTTGTTCCTCTCATTCTAATCCTAATTCATTCACTTAATCATTTAATCAATTATCAAGCAATTATAAAGCATTATAAGTACTTTCAAGCATCCATTGGAGCATATTGTTTCATATCTTCAGACTTCAACATCAAGGGTTTGGTGTGTTTGTGACATTTCATGTTATTCATTCATCATTCTCTCTTTATTTCATTTCATTTTATAGTGTTTGATTACCAAATTGGGGTTTCACCAAGGTAAACCCCTATTCCCTAACCCTTAACCCTTTTCCCCCTCTTTGTATTTGTGTTTTGCAGGTCTTGTATGCAGATTTTTCAAAGAGTTTGGTGTTAAAAAGTGGTCAACAATCCATCAAAGTCATTCAAGTCAACAAAGCCCTAATTTAAGTAAAAAAAAATTAATATTTTTACATTTTTTTATATTCAATATGTAGACCATACCTTTCTTGTGTCGGGTACCTGTAGAAGTAGGGTATTGTCGGGTACCTGTAGAAGTAGGGTACTGCTAGGGTTCCCATCTTGCACCGTGTGGTAGCCATCTACATGCCCCACACACTTTCTAACTACCATCACCCAACGAAATTCCCTGTCACCACCAATAATCCATTTTATCAATAAAAAAAATATTTTGAGGTTATTTCCTATACATGCTACCTAGAGAATATTCCAACATATCCAAAATATTTTTCCTAGATACATTGAATAGTTCACCGTTAGTGAAATATTCCTCGGAATATTTTGTCCAAATTATATTCTTCCAAGAGTAGAAGACTATTCTATTTTTTGGAATATTCCATCATTTACATAAAATATTTTGTTGTCTATATGTGTTGACATCAACACCATGTCAAGATGACATTAGCTGAGCTTTTCAAAATTTCCCCAACTCTCCAATATAGTTTTGGTTTTGAGGTCCAGCTTCAAAATCTCATAACTTAGTCATTTGACCTCTTTTTGTTAGGTTTTTTATTTGGGAATGTTTGTGTCTTCTTTGTAGTGGTGTAATAATTTTCTTACTTTGGTGCCTACTTTTTCTAGAAATTGCAGATTCTCATAAGTGTTGCTAACTAGTTCTTGTTTTAGGAACTTTTAGGGCTCTATTCTCACTCCTATAGTAACATTTTATTGTGCATTTTTTTAAAACACAAATTTTCATGTACTTTGCAATGGTATGATTGAATTGATCTCATGTTATCTAAAAAAATTACTTTGAGTTTGTGGCCAAATTTGGCATTTATATGCTCTAAGACCAAGTCCACTTCATTTTTTTTAGCAAATGACACTTGCAATTATATTGAGAATAAAATGTCAAGATCATATATTTCTAGGGGTATTCTTGATTGAGTAATTTGGGTGGGGGGGCATAATTTTGTGGTGGTTGATTTTTTTCTGATGCAGAGCAGGGTGGAAATCAATTCATTTTCACAATACAAAGAGATTCCAACCACTTTTCTTCCCTCAAAACTCTATCTTAGCTTGTTTTCAAATTTTCACCTAGTCTCCTTAATAGGTTAGCAGACCTAGTTTATTTAAGATAACTTTCAAATTTTCCTAACAAACTCTCCAACCAACAACCATTCTAAACACCCATTAATTCTCTCTTTAACATACTTCAAAACTTCATAGGACTCTTTTGGACCAACTCACTCAAAATCAAGAAACCACGATGTCCTAGACCCCAATTAGGTCAGTTTTGCAAAGGAAGTACCCTTTAAACATCCCATAAACCACAAATCACTGTGGAAATTCTTCAAAAAATCCCTAAAACCAACAAATCTCCAATTTATATCACAAAAAGAGCCCTCCAAGATGTTGTTTCACCAAACCCTCACTTTGTGCCAATACAAAGGGGTTTTATTGAAAACCAGTTTCCCAACCTTCCCATATTCTATCAACTCATAAAACACTTCTAAAAATACCTGAAAAAGCATAATCAATCACTATAAATTTCTTCCCCCAAGAATTACAACTTTTCCACCCTTAAACCACTCATTTCACTCACAAATACACACATTTTCCAACTAGGGCATCATGAAAAGTCACTTGAATCACCACCCATGCTCACAAAAACCATTTAAAACCCCTAATACTAACATTTGAGACTCATTGCACTGATCAATAGTGAAAACAATAGGTGGAATGAGTCAAAATTACATTTTAAGTCTTCAAACACTTGAAAATTGGTGTTTTTAGACCCGCCTAAAGAAAATCAAGCACTAAACACTCAAAATTCAATGGATTTTAGTGCCACAAAGGCCAAAATGGTCTTAATATGTTTCTCCACTCAAAAAAAGTCACTTCAAGCCTTAAAATTCCTATACAAGAAAGTTATTTAGCCTGCAACAACAAATTTTAAAGGAAAATACAAAATTTTAAAGGGACAGGGCTCTTTATTTGAAATTATTTCACAAATTCTTCAACACCAACCATGCCTCAAAGTTTACAATGCTATTTAAAAGATTTCCCACCAAAAATTGACTCTCAAATCAACCAAATACCTTTCAAATCCTAACTGACCGTTGGTGTTCTACAAATTTGCAACTTTTGCCTTCTACAACTTTTACAAAGCAACTTTTGACAAAATTTCTAAAACATGACCTTATGCACTCAATGACTCTACTAACAAAACTAATGGTCATTTATGACCTTATTTATGACAAAATAAGACCCTCCACATCAAAATCTAACAAAAGAACACAATTTTAAAACTTGCAAAACTAAGCTTCAATGGTGCCCCTGCACCATTTTCTTTTCTTTTTTGTGTGTTCATGCAATGGGGAATATCAATTTGATCTCCTAAATCTATATAATTATGCTTCATGGAGAAAATTAGTATGGAATTATCTCATGGGAAAGGGTTATCTAGGATATCTAAAGGAAACCATTTCTCAACCTATTGATCCTAAAGAAAAGGTAAGATGGGAGATCGACCATGAGAAAACATTTGGATTCATATGTTCATTAGTCTCTTTTGATTTACAATTTCATGACGAATCATGCAAAACACCTAAGAAGGCTTGGGAGACTTTTGAAAATTTGTGTGGTAAAATTGATAATTTTATGGGATGTCAAATTGAAAAAGATTTGATAAATCTCTATCCTAAAGGTTTTGACCACATCCAAGACTACATCTCCATGATTAAGCAACTAAGAACATAATTAAAAGATTATAATATTGTTAAGGAATATTTACAATTGATTCTTAATGTGTTATCCAAGCTTAGTCTTGAGTATTCAATATTTAGTTTTGGCTTTCATACCCATCAATTTTTTGTGGGAGAATCGTATGTTGATCCTAAGTTTGATGACTTTACAAACATCCTAATCCAAGAGGAAGCAAATATAATTTATGTGGGTCTAATCAAGTCTTCTAAGTCACAAGCATTGGTGTCTAGTGACCCTAAGGTACATAAATAATCAAGGAATCCCAAAAGCAAACAAAATAATAAAAAGAACAAGGTACTTAGAGAATCTGAATCCTCTCCCTCACAAGGGGAGTCATCTAATAAGGAGAATCCTAACTATGCATATTGCATCAAAATAGTGGATGATGAACATCAATGTTATTCAAAACAACTTGATGAGTTGAAGCATCTTCTTATAAAAAATCAAATCAATTTTCCTTCAAAAATGTTGAGGGTTTCATCTTATTCTTCATCAAATTTAGAGAGACATAAGGGGAAAGTACTTGTTGCAATTACAAAATCTAAGTCAGAAAAGTGGATACTTGATTCAGGAGCTTCATATCATATGGCTTCATCAAAGAGTATGTTCTCTTTATATGAGTCTTGTTCATCATCACACATCCATATGGATAATGTTAGCTGTGTGTGTGAAATATTGGATCAATCTAAATAAAAATCAAACACATTAATAAGACATTGAATCAAAAAAACTTAAAAAGAAACAGAAATATGCAAACCGTGACAGCAGCTCCCCAAAATCATCTTATCTTCCTCTAACTCCAGCGTTTTGTTGGTTTCCAGTGGCTCTCGGATCAGCAGATCAAACTCAACAAAATGACAGCTAAAGAACGAGATTTTAAAATGCACACTATGCTAAATGCAAAAGCTATGCTAATATGAAAGTATGGTTGTGATATTGAACCTGATATGAATGCATAAGCTGATTGTATGTACGTTCGTGCTTTCGTCATGTGTATGTGTATGGTAAGCGTAGGTAAATGCGTGCATGTATGCGTGCGTGTGTGTAAGTTGTAACCAAAGCTTGGATTTGCATCGGAATTTATAGAGCTTTTGAATGGATTCGATTGGTTGATTCGATCGACGGCCCAGATTGAGCTTGTTCGAACAGATGGTAGCAGATTTTCGAAAGTGGAGAAGAGGATGGAAGGTTTCCCTTTTCTTTCAATTTTTGTCATTGAGTTTCGAAGGGAAACTTCCATTTCGAAGGATGAGTTGAGAATTTGGAAGGGTGAGTTTAGCATGAGTTAGAAATTAAATAAAATATATTTATTTAATTTGGAAGTGAAGATAAAAATGGAAACTCACATAATTAAATAAATCATATTTAATTATGTTTTAGAAATGAAATTAGAGTGAGGAAATATTAAATAAAATATTTAATATTTAATTTGATTATGGGATGGAGAATATTCCATTATTTGAATATTCAAAATATTCAAACTTTAGAATAGAATGATAATCAAATATAAATAAATTATGAAAATTTATTTAATTTAATTAAGCGGAAGGTGGAAATGTCAATAATTAAATAAAATTATTTATTTAATTAAGGTAGAAGAATTTAGAAAATGAATGATATAAATAAATAATTAAATTTATTTATATGTAGATGACTTTAGGGGAATTAATTAAATAAATCATATTTAATTAATTAACAAGCTTAATCATGACCACTTTTAGACGTATACATTTTGCCCCTCTTTGAAGTGATGTGTAAAACACATTGCTTCAAAGAAAATAAGATTTTTACCCTGATATGCTTTCGATATTTCTGCTGATGATGCCCCCTCGGGAGGTAAATTACGGATGAGAGAGAAAGTGATTTAGCTCTCGACAAATGATGAAAAAAAGAATGTCCTATTTTGAAAATAAAGTCAAAAAGGCCACAAACTTACCCTTGGTTGACCTTTAAAAGGTAAAAAGGTGAAAAAGACAAGTCATTTGCACTTTTGACTTTGGTGAACATGGAGATCCCTTATCATCGCCACCGATTCGAGAGATCTCGCCGATACCAGAGGCCAGCAGCATACGGACCACCGGTGAGTTGATCTAACCCCCCTGTGCTTTCGAATTTTTCTGTTTGAATAAAAAAATTCATGTTTTTCCGCGGATTTTAGATTTTAAAATGACGTTTTAGCGCATTTAGACGAGTTTGCGCGCTTTCAAAAAAATTTCTGGCGCTTAGAGTAGAAACAAACACGCATATAGGACAGGATAGAAAATTTTAGGGGTAAAGCACTTTTAGGGAAAACAGGCGCGCATATAGGAAAAAGCGCATCGAGCAAAAATAGAGGCGCTTATGGTGATTAAAGTAGCGCATATAAGAAAATGCGCATAGGTGATCTATTTGAGCGCATCCAGTAAAAAGAACGGCGCATACGGGATTTAGCGCAACCGTAAAAAGAATGGCGCATATGGGTTTGAGTGCATAGAGTTCACAGAGTGGCGCATATGGTAAAAATAGGCAGAATTGATGTTTTGATGATAGATTTGCGAAAATGATGATGAATATTGCTTTCTTAGTCAACAGATAGGTAAATTGTCATGTCATCATGCTGATATGGATAGAAATGATAGAATAATCGAATGATTGATTGATAACTTTGCTTCCTAGAGTAGAAAACAAAGAGTAATTGAACTGATAACTTTGCTTCCTAGAGTAGAAAACAAAGAGTAGATGATTGATAACTGATTGATATGACTTCTGATAAATTTGCTTTTTGCGATAGAAAACAAATAGTAATTGATGGTAGAGTAGATTTGATATGATATCCAGATAGACAAAACGTGTATTGGTTTGCCTGATAGGATTGATTGTGTGATATGGGTCATTGATAGGATGCATTGATATGAGTCATTGATATGGGTTTGATATAGTTCACTGATATAGGTCACTAATATAGGTCATTGATAGAGGTCACTGATAGATAAATGATATAGGTCACTGATAGAGATCACTGATATAGGTCACTAATAGATATGAGTGTAATTGATTTTGTTTGATTGAGATTGAATGATTGGTATGATTCTGATAAATTATCCTTGTGATGAAAATAGGAGGTTTTCAAAAACCTCAAGATTAGAGAGCGACACTCAGCAGGATGGGATAGGATTCTCGAGTTGACACCTGCTAAAATAGCTTTGATAGATACTTATGGTCTGAGATCCTTATTGGCTATGCCATTGATTCGGGTCAATAGAGGATTGTTGATGACACTAGCTGAGCGATGGCATTCGGAGCACAACACCTTTCATATGCTAACTGGTGAGGTGACGGTGACTCCTGAGGATGTGTACAGGATATTAGGTATCCCCGTGGTTGGAGCCCTTGTGTATTATGATCACAAGGAGCTCAGGGGTACAGATTCTTTGAGGAGGGTGTACAGAGATGCACAGATCACTGGGTACTGGGTACCGTGGGCTGACTTTCGCGGATATCCAGCCTTGCCGGCAGTTTTGGGTGCATTTATTGGAGGTCTCCTTTGTCTGGATCGCCAGGAAAAGTGATTATCAGTGGGATGGGGTAGGATTTTAGAGCAGATGCTGCTACAGCCGCGGAGGTATGCATGGGGGAGTTGCATGCTAGCACATCTTTATCATGATTTGCATCAGGTAGTGTACAAGGGTTCTTCCAGTTTGTCCTGCGGTGTGACAGTGTTGCAGATCTGGGCATGGGAGCATCTCACTGTGACGAGACCGGCGTGCCCTAGAGTTAGGCCACCAGGTAGGCCTTATATATATATATGTATGCTATATTCCTTACCTAGCCCAAGCTAGGCAAGGTGGATTACTGGCGACGACTTTTGGATGATATGGATACAGTGGTATGGAGACCATACCTTGATTGCAAGCCGTGGGAGACAGATGATATAGAGATGTTGTATGTATGCATTCCTCGGTTCCTGATAGGGCGGACTCCATTCTTGAGAGGTTTCTGGCATTGCGAGTTCAGAGACAGTTTGGATTCACGCAGGGGATGCCAAAGGGGGTTGCACACTATGCTCAGAGCAGAGATGAGGCCAGATGGGGGCCATGTATTTCTTATCAGCTAGTGTATACAGAGTTCCATACATTAGCGCCTAAGGCATGGGTTGACAGGTGAGACATTATTGATGCTGGCATGTCTGATGAGTATTCTGCATATTTCCACATGCATCCTTTTCCTCGATTTACTAGTCCTAATGAGCCAGCACCCATTTTGGTAGCACCACAGCTAGGGGCAGTGAGACAAGATGATGTGGCTGGCGGTGAGCAGGGAGCAGTTGGAGGAGAGGAGGAGGAGAGCGGAGATGAGGGGATTTCCGATGATGATGATGGAGATGATGGCGGGGAGGAGGGACAGGTGCTGGGGAGGTTGAGGCTGGATATTTTGAGGGGTGTCCAGATCATGTGGCGACCAAGGATAGGGATTGGGAGATGGACAGTGATCCGGATGGCATCCTCCTCTCAGCAGGGACAGCTACAGAGTCAGTTGGGACAGGCACAAGGATTCATTGTGCAGCTACAGGCACAGCTGACACAGGCTCAGGCATAGATATAGGCACAGGCACCTGCCCCAGACCCACAGTTAGCCCAGGTGATCACAGAGAGAGATGCATTCAGACGAAGGGTAGTAGAGGCTGAGGGTGTGGCTCAGAGGCTAATGGGCATCGTAGAGAGTGAGTCATTGCGGGATGCCATTGCAGAGGGCATGGAGATGGCACAGGAGGCTGAGTATTACAAGGTCAAATATGAGGAGCTGTGTCCTCTGGATCGCAGAGAGCCATACCCGCGGTCTCATAGCAGGACCAGGAGTAGATCATGGACACATACGCAGAGCAGGGGAGTGACTGGACCTTGGAAAGACCCAGATGCAGGTACCAGTGGCAGGCCACCTCCTTCCGGACCAGCTCCATCAGGGGCATCGACCAGTTAGCTGATGTAGTGCACATATGTGTACCATTTTTGGAGCATGTATACCAATTTTTGATTATATTTGATATGTTTTGCTTTGGACATTTTAGTATCATTGGACATTTGGATAGTTGTATCATTTTTTATGAGTGATGATATGCAGCGGCGATGATTATTTTTGATGATGTGATGTGCATTTATGATATAATGATGTGATATGCATTTATTTCTATGTGTTTATGGATTTTGGTATGCATTTGAATGATCTGATGACTAACATGATATGCAGGATGATTCGATTATGATGATAATGGTTTGATAATGTGTACTAACGATGTCATGCAGATGGATGAATGTATGTATGGAATGGTTATTTTTGGATTTTTCAATGCAAGTAAAGGATGATAATATGATGAAAAAAATGAATGTTGTGTTCATGATATGCATTATGAATTTTGTATGATAAAATGGTATGATATGATATAAAATGATATGAATAAATAATGAGGAGATGTATGATAAAATGATATGTGATGAAAATATCATGATTTGTAATTAGAACGAACGGATAAATGAAATGATAAATGAGATTATAATGATAATGAAATGATATGATGAAATAATGATACTGAGATGAAAAATGATGATAATGATAATAAAATGAGATGAAATGATGAAATTGAATGATAATGATAGTAAAATGATATGTTTCAAAAAAATGATAACGATATGAATAATAATGATGTGATAATGATGAAATGAAATGATAATGATACCGAGATGGTAATGAATGAAATGATAAAATATATGAAATAAATGAAATGAATGATGGTGCAATGAATGATAATGAAATAATGAAATGATGACAATGTAATGGGAATGAATGATAAATGTAATGAAATGATAATGATAATGAAATAATAATGACAATGATATAATAATGATAATGAAAATGAAGTGATAATAAAAATGCAATGATAAGATGATAATGCTAATGATGATGAATGAAATGATAATGAAAATGCAATGATAAGATGATAATGGTAATGTTAAATGATAATGATAATGCAATACTAAATGATAATGATAATGCAGTATTAAATGATAATGATAATGAGATGTTAAATGATAAATGATATGATAAAGTTAAATGATAAATGATATGATAATGCTAAATGATAAATGATATGATAATGAAAGGATATGGATATGAAATGAAGATGATAAGGAAGATGAAATGCGAATGGATATGATGATGAAATGATAATGGATATGAAAATGAAATGCAAATGAAATGAGGATGAAACGATAATGGATAAATGAAAATGAAATGAAATGAGGATGAAACGATAATGGATAAATGAAAATGAAATGCAAATGAATGATGATGAAATAATAATGAATGATGATGATAATGGATGATAAATGTAATGAAGGATAATGATAATAAAATGATAAGATGATAATGAATGATAATGATAATGAAATGATAAGATGATAATGCAAATGCAATGATAAGATGATAAGGAAAATGTAATGATAAGATGATAATGATGACAAATTTTTGCATTGTCCTCCACAAATAATCCAAAGAAATATGACAACCATTAGCCTTTCAAAACTCTGATGCAAATCCAATATGCAGTTATGTACAATGACCTAAAATGAAATGCAACTAAATGAAACTGACCATTTTGTTGAGCCTTTTATTTATCCTGCTTAAATCATCATAGAGCGTTTGAAAATGTTGGAAGTGTGTACAAGCATCAAAGGGGAAATTAGCACCAATGATGACCTGAGTACAACTTTCATGATTTTTGATATAGCAAGAGAACACAAGCATCTAGGTATAATTGAACCGAGATGACCTGAGCATTTCTTGCGTGAACAGACAAAGACTAACCACCATCTGATGCAAATTTGGAAATGTCATCAATGATAAACTTTGGAAAATCATGTCTCGCGACATACTTGCAACAGATAAATGATTAACCTCAAGACAGCAGACAAAGAAAAATCATCCTCTTTCCTTGCCACTCTAGTTCAGTACATCATCGAGTGTGCTCCAGAGAAATGACATCAAAAATTAAACAACCATTGTTCAAAAATGAAATACTGTGATTCCAAACATTATTGAGATTAGAGATCATCCAGATATGAGTCATGATAAGGTACGCAACTGAAATCCACTGTGATACGGATCAATGATTGGATGTTTTGGTTTGATTTGGTTATTTTGTTTTGCGTGATTGGCTTCGATGTCATTGTCTCACTGTTGAAAGTTGATTGCCCCTAGTATGCCCATGTTTGCCCTTGGTATTGACACAACTTGTTGAAATGAACATGTACAATAGTCAAGCCATGGTAAGACGTTATCGCTCAAGGAAAATGATGATAGCATGGTGCTAGTGTGACCCTAAAATGATGGAAAAGATGCATGAACATGAAGACTGAAAAGTTAAGTGCAGAACATGAACTAATAGATGGAGAGCCCCAAATAGCGTCTGTTTGCCAGATTTTCACTATTTGTTTTTATTGCATTTTTCTTGTCAATAGACTGCCTGCTTGCCAGGTTTTCACCCTCTATGACTTCTTTGGCACCGAGATTCGCTTGCCGTTTTCACCAGTAGTAAATCCATTTTTTCGTGACTTTTTCTGATTTTTGGATTTTTCAGATTTTTTGATTTTTTGTATTTTTAGGACTTTTTGATTTTTGTATTTTTTCAGGACTTTTTCTGATTTTTTTGTATTTTTTCAAGACTTTTTCTATTTTTTTTGTATTTTTTTTAGGAATTTTTCTGATATTTTTGTATTTTTTTAGGACTTTTTCTGATGATGATAACCGCCTTAGACATAATACTTTTTTAGGTGCATGTTGTTGATAGGCTCATCAAACATGTCCCCTTCTGGTGTTGATAGCTTGTAGGCTCCTGAACCGTAGACTGCGATAACTACGTAAGGACCTAGCCAATTTGGTTCAAACTTTCCTTTCTTCTCTCTGTCTTGCTGATTGCGTGGGTTCTCTTTTAGAACAAGATCACCCACCTGAAAGGTACGTGGTTTTACTTTGTGGTTATAGCTGCGAGACATCATCTATTGATATGCTTTCAAATGATCAACTGCTCTTTGTCTCTTCTCATCTAGGAGTTCAAGCTCTTGGAGTTGGGAAACTCTGTATTCATCATCTGTTGTGAGTCCTTTCAATGATACTCTGAGTGAGGGAATCTCAACTTCTAAAGGTAGTATGGCCTCTACTCCATAGACCAGAGCAAATGGTGTTGCTCTTGTTGGTGTGCGGATACTGGTTCTGTAAGCCCATAGTGCGGGATTGAGTTGAACGTGCCAATCTTTCCCTGAATCATTCACAGTCTTCTTCAAAAAATTTAATATTGTTTTATTTGAGGCCTCTGCTTGGCCATTCCCTTGTGGATAGTAATGTGTTGAATATCTATATTTAATGTGAAATCTCTCACAAAGTTCATCAACATCCTAATTTTTGAAAACGTCCATTATCCGTAATAATGGAGTTGGAATGCCATACCGACAAATAATATAGTTGAGTATGAATGATGATATTTGTTTGCCGGTAACTTTAGTAAGAGGGACTGCCTCAATCCACTTGGTAAAATACTTTGTAGCTGTGATGATGAACTTATGCCCGTTCGATGAAGAAGGATGAATCTTGCCCACCAGATCTAACCCCCATTGAGAAAATGGCCAAGTTGGCGTGAATGGTTGAAGTTCCTGTGCAGGAGCATGAATGAGATTCCCATGAATCTGGCATTTTGAGCATGTTTTCACAAAAGTGAATGATTCCCTCTCCATTGTAGGCCAGTAGTAACCCATTCTAATCAATTTCTTAGATAAGGTCAGTCCACTCGAATGAGTACCACAAATGCCACCATGAACTTCTTGTAAAGCTTTGTCAGATTCCTCACGTTCGAGACATCGAAGTAGAGTACCATCAAGACCACAGTGATAAAGGGTGTCAGCGGTAAGAGTGTAGCGAGTGGATTGGCAGATAAAATTACTTTTTTGGTTACGGGATAAATCGGGTGGCAAGATATCGTCTTTGAGGTAGGCATAAATTTTTTCGTACCAAGTGGCAAATGATTTGGCTTTCAGGGGTATCATAAGCAAGCATAAATGATTGTTCCACCAGAAATTCATAACGATTCAGAGTTTCTGGGAGTTGTAACAATGATGCAATCGTAGCCATGGCGTCAGCTGCTTTATTATCAAGCCTTGGAATTTGTGTGAATTTGATGTCCACAAAATATTTCTTGAAGTCATCAACCATCTTTTTATATGGTATTAATTTGTCATCTTTGGTTTGATAATCATCATTGATCTGATAGATGACCAGCTGTGAATCGCCATACACCTGTAATTCTGTAATTCTCCATTCCAGTGCTATTTTGAGTCCAGTGATCAATGCTTCATATCCAACCATGTTGTTGGTGCATGGAAACATCAGCCTATATGATCAAGGAATGGTGTGTCCTTGAGGGGTGACAGAAAGTATGCCTGCCCCCGATCCATGTTGAGTGAAAGAACCATCAAAATATAAGGACCATGGTTGCTTGGATTCTGCAATAAAGACATCAGCATCTGGAAATTCAATGTGCAGGGGATGATCTACTTGTAGTGGTGATTCAGCCAATTGATCAGCGATAACTTGTCCTTTGATTGCCTTGCGATCAACATAATGGATGTCAAACTCACTCAGAATCATTACCCACTTTGCTAACCTTCCTGTTAATGATGCTTTGCTTAACAAATACTTGAGTGGATCAATTTTTGATACTAGATTGATTGTATGGGTTAACATGTAATGTCGAAACTTCTGTGAAGCAAAGACTACTGCCATACAAGCTTTCTCAATAGAAGTGTAGTTGAGCTCTTGACTTGTTAGTGTTCTACTGATGTAGTAGATTGCACGTTCTTTTCCTGTAGAATCTTCTTGCGCTAGCAGTACCCCCAGAGATGTCTCTGTTGCGGCAATGTATAATATTAGTGGTTTGTCTAGATTTAGTGGTACGAGAACTAGTGGATTCATTAAATATTGCTTGATTTTTTGAAACGCCAATTCACATTTGTCATCCCACTTGAAAGGAACATTCTTATGCAGTAGATGTGTGAAAGGTAAACTTTTGTCGACCAATTATGCAATGAACCTTAGTATAGACTGCAGTCGTCCCTGTAATGATCTTAATTGATTGATGTTCTTTGGTGGAAGCATTTCCATAATTGCCTATACTTTTGTAGGATCTACTTCAATTCCTTTTTCTGAAACAATATACCCCAAGAGTTTTCCAGATTTGACCCCAAAAACACATTTCTTGGGGTTGAGGCGAACTTTGAATTTCTCTAATCTTGCAAATATTTTAGACAATATTTCAAGATGTCCTTCTCTAGTGTATGATTTTGCAAATATGTCATCTACATAATCTTCCATGAAGATATGCATCATGTCATGAAAGATTGTAGTCATGGCTCTTTGATAAGTAGCCCCAGCATTCTTCAAACCAAAAGGCATGACGTTCCAACAGTAGGTTCCCCATGGACATGTAAAAGTTGTTTTCTCCTAGTCTTTAGGTGCAATCTTGATTTGGTTGTATCCAGAAAAAACCATCCATTAATGAATACATGGCATGGCCAGTTGTTAGATCAACTATAGTGTTGATGCTGGGCAGTGGGAAGTCATCCTTAGGACATGCTTTATTAAGATCTCTGAAATCTGTGCATATTCTCATAGTTTTATCTGGTTTGGATACAGGAACAATGTTGGAGATCCATTCTGCATAGTCGATTGGTCTTATGAAGCCCACATCAAGGAGTTTTCTCAGTTCTTCCTTAACCAATAATGCAACATGAGGGTGCATCTTTCTGAGTTTTTGTTTCACCAGCTTGGCCCCTGGTTTGATAGACAAGTGATGCATGATAAGATCAGGATCAAGACCAGGCATGTCAGCGTAAGACCACGCAAAATTTACTTGATTTGCTTTTAGGAATTCCATGAACTCTAGTATTTCTTTCTCTGTCATTGATGCAGCTAACTGTAAAATTCTTGGTTTGTCAGAAGTCTCAAGATTGACAGCATTTGTAGGCTCAATCAGAATAGGCGATCGCTCATGGTAGTGCTCCGGAAGAGTGTCAAGATTCCCATCGTCTGGTGCCTCAAAGAGGTTTTCACCATCTGATATGCTCTTTATTTTATCTTTTTTTTGATCTAATACTGCCAGATTCTGGTTTTCACCATTAGATCTTTCTTTTTTATTTTTACTTTTGTAGCTAGGAGACTTGACACTCTCCTGATCAAAAACTCTATGTCGAAAATCACTAATGGAACAATCATTTGTATCTTCTGCAGAAAGGAATTTTACGATAGCTTCGTCACTTGGAAACATAGGTATATCAATAGGTTTGGTTGAATCCCAATCAATGAGATCAGGATAAATCAAAGATAGCGAGTCATCAGGTTGTGTGAAGTCGGCTATGGTTAAGGTCATAACGGAGTGGTCAGTAGGATCTGAGGTATGGGGTAGGTCGATGATACTGTCCTCATGATAATCTTGTTCATTTAGATTTGACTCAGTATCACTAGAATCATAGTCAATTTGTGGTTCAGATTCTTGTGGTTGGGACCCTGAACCTTGACCTTCATTTAGAGTTGGGGCGTACTGGTGTATTACATCAACCTCTTTGTCCCTCTAGAACTCATTGTTGTAAATGGTGTCCCATTCATATTCAGCAGAGTCTGTGTCAGAATTGTTATCCAAGAAGTTCTTAACTGTTGCCAAACATGCTTCTCGTGAATCTGAGCCTTCTTGCAATGCGAAGACAGTGCCATGTAGTTGTTTGGATGTGCTTTCTTTGGAGTGAGTATCATAACCTAATCCAGTTTTCTCTTTTGCAGCGAGTCCGCGAAGGTGAATGGGTTCAACTACTCCTTCCTTCCTTTTTCCAATAGGACCTTTGCCATAGCCCATCTTCTGCATGATTGAATACCCTTTTCCATATTTGTCTGTGGGTAATTTGACATTAGAGACTGCTTCATCTTCATCTTTATAGAGCCAGTTTAGAATTTTTGTATCCTCAGGATTTTCCATGGGGAATTATTCTTTGATGAATTGTCCATTAAATTTTGTGATTGGCTCTATTGGTGGTTGCTTTGATGTTGATGCTGCTGATATTTGATGTTCCCTAATAGATGGTTGTCCATGTGATCAAGGTGATGTAGGTAAATTGGCAAGACAAAGAGAGTATTCTCCAACTCCATGATCCTTGAATTTCATCTTTTTGTCAAAACTATTGGTCAATTGACTTATTTGTGTGTCGATCTTTAGAGAAGTTTTAGCATGAGCTTCTTAATTGTTAGGGACCAAAGTATCTTGACTGGCTTTTATGTTGGTACAAGTTTGAATATTGGAATTATCAGCAGGTATCGTGATTTCCTATCCATCATAAGGAAATTTAAGACATCGATGATAGGTTATGGGACAGCTTGCATTTCATGGATCTAAGGATGACCCAACAAGATGTTATATGCAAGATCATGATCCAGTACTTGACAGAAAGTATTCTTTATAATAGGACCCACTCTGATTGGTAGCATGATCAGACCCTTGGATGCTTTTTCTTCATCATCATAAGCTTTTATGGTAATCTTTCTTCTGAAATCAATGGAATCTTCAGAAAATCCTAAAGCTTTAACCAACTTCATAGTACAGATGTTCAAACCAGCACCTCCATCTATTAGAACTCGTCTAATACGAAACTTGTGAACCATGACTTCTAAGTACAATGATGAATTATGGGGATGAGTTATGCAAACATCATCTTTTTCAGAGAATGAAAGGCAAGTGGGTGAGGACAAGTGTCCTACCATGGCTTGAAATTGGTTCACATCCAGGTCAATGGATACATTAGTTTCAATGAGGGCTTTTTCGAGAATTTCCTTATGGGCTGGGGAAGTCTTCAATAGTTCCGGAATAGAAATTTGAGCGGGGGTTTTCCGAAGTTGGTTGACCAAATCATATTGATGTTGAGGTGGAGGTTCAGTGGATTTTGAAGAGGCGCCCTTTAAGACAACTTTAGCTTGCGCTCTTATTGTTGCATTGACTTCTCTATATTCCACCTTCGTTTTGACTTTAATGACATTCACCCACTCGTCGTCTGCATAGAGATGATTGATTATATGATCATCATGGATATGATTCACATTCTTTTCCGAAGACTCACCCTTTTGATAATTGGCCAAAGGGTTGCGAAATGCTTGGTGGTCTGCGTTGGTTTGTTGATTTCCTTCTATTGTGATGATGTCATTGTCGATTAAGTCTTGAATGGCATTCTTCAAGGCTTGGCAGTTGTTCGTGCGATGACCTTTGCATCAATGATAATCACAATAGTATGCCTCATTCCATGATGGAGGCTTTACACTGGGTTCATAATTTCGTTGAGGCGGAAAAGTAATGACATTTTTTGCCATCAACTCTTTGAATGCGGATTCTAAAGATTGTCCCAATGAAGTGAAAGTTATTCTATTTGAGAAGAATGAAAATCTTTGTGGATTTGTATTCGAGGTGTTCCTTAAGGAGTTGTGATTGTTATTGGTTCCTCGGTAACCTTGGTTGTTGGAAGTCCCTTGATTGGGAGCAGAGTTTTGATTTATATTGTTCCTCGGAGGAGTAGGATTATTTTCGTGATTTGCAATTGAGTTGACATTGTTGTTGCGAGTGTTTGGAGCACTGAGGATAAATGGCTTGGTCGAGGCATGATTCGCATCAACAATGCCATCATTCACCATATTTTTGTTGCGAGTCCAGAATTTGGACTTGTCCTGATTATTGTGATGGTTGGATGAGCTAGGATTGTCTTTGTCATGTTTTATTATCACTCTTTTAACCAAAGCATTTTCAATGGTTATGGCATCTTCAATAATTTTCTCAAAAGAAGGACAATGTAAGTTTAAATGATAACTCATTTCTTAATTTAAACTGTTAATGAAGGTAACCATCTTTTCCTTTTCAGGAACAGGACATGGATATCTGGCAAACATTCTTCTCCATCTCTGAAGAAATGTAATGAAAGATTCTCCAGATTTTTGTGCAACTTTGCAAAGATCTATCATGGTGATCTGGTGTTGTATGCTGTAGGTATATTGTGATATGAATAGGTTGATCAATTCTTCAAATGTCTTGACGGGAGGTGTAATCTTAGATAGCCATTCCATAGAGTGTACTCCAAGGCTCCTAGGAAACAATCGCAGCAAGTAAGTGTCTTCATGAGCGAATTCTAATGTCATGTTTCAGAAGTCTCTAACATGATCAATTGGATCTGATTTCCCATTATACCGATCAAATTTTGGCATTTCACAATTTTTGGGAAAAGGAATCATGTTAAGACTTCTATCGAAAGGATAAGGACAAATGTCCTCCAGAGTATATTTTTTTGTGATTGTTCCCCCTTGTAACTCTTTGATTTGTCCTTGAAGTGCTCTGATTTGTTGGGTCAAAGCACTAAGATTAGAAAGGGGTGTCTCTTTAGGTTTATTTTTCAAGTTTTCAGTATTAAAGTCATGAGGCAATTTAGCCCCTTGTTCGGCTAGATAGCGAAAATATTTTTCCTTATCTCGCTGCAAGATCTTTTCAATGGCTTTATGGAATTTTGGATCTTGCTCAGACTCTCTAAGACGTTCCTCATCTTGTTCCTCATCACTATCTATCTGTGTTTTGTTCATGTCTTTGTATTGGTGAAATGGATTTTCTTCTCTATTATCTGTATCTTTGTCAAAAAGTGGATTACGATTCATGATGTAAAGAGGATTGCTGCTTTCACCCTCTTCTTGAATGTTTTGAGTATGACCTTCTTGTTGGATTTTGTCCTTCAATTTATTGAATTGGGATCTTGTGAAGATAGGAATATGATTTTAAAATTCTTCTAAACTTAGATCCTAATTTTGACAAGTGCGATGATGATGATCTAATAAGATGCAGAATCTTATGATATGATCAAGGATGCTCCTAATTTATTGATTGTGGCTTCCAATTGATGAAGGATTTCAGAATCCTGTTGGGGAAGTTGAACCAAAATTTAGAAAGTTGTTTGAGAGACGCACTCTTAAAGTTTTGATCTTTGTTTTCGAAGAAAGGTTCCAAAATCACTGAAGGATTTGATTGGGATGTGAAGGATATTCTATAGAAGGTTGTGGTATGTTGTCAAATTCAAGAGGTTGGTTATGATTATGCCATTGTGATAGAGCTAATCTCTGATAATAAGCCCGAGAATCTAAGGGATCTACAGCATACTCATCAGTGAATCCTCTAACAAAGTCTTGGTATCTGTGAAGAAATCCTCGGTAATGAAGCAAGACTTGTCAACTTTTGTACAAGAATTTTCTCTTTTGCAGTGTTTTCTTGTATCCTAATGGTTTCTTGGGTTTTCTGATCCTTTTAGACACTGATTTCTTGGGAAATTTTGTTGATCTCCAATCTCTAAGCATGGGAAAAAGTATTAGGAATGTTATTGGACCAATGGTATGAAATTTTTTTGAGTGAATTCAGTTGTTGTTCTTCATGTTCATTTTAGATGATCTCTTTATCTGAATTTATGTGATGGAAGACACAACAAACATTTTTTAAAACAGTTGTTCTAAAAGCCCTGTACTAACATGAAGTGTTTGATCAAGAAAATGTTTTCAACAAATGTTTTCACAGGTTTTGCACATGAAAGACAATTCAGATAGACTCACTCTTAAATGCTCAAGTAGGTCATTCTAGTAATCAACAACCCACATCTTAGAACTGCGTCGACTCACACAGTCGTGTCACCCCCGAAGGGGCACCCATGTTTTTGTCTTTTCCAGGCGCGTACTCAGAGTTACAAGAGTGGATACCGGATCCCCTGAGCAAACTGTCGTTGGCAGTTATATGGTGAGTGTCTTGGGGGCAGATTCTTCCCTCCCCTTGCACTGTGATTATTAGAATGTTCAGAAACTAACTTCGGTTGGCCACTACACTAGGTTCGTAGTAAGGATTTTCGTTTGGTGCGGCAATAATAAACTCCCTCAGGAGACCTCCCAACCTTTAGAACAAAGGTTTTGGGGATGGTTATCTTGCACACTACCGGAAAAAGAGGGTTTCCCCAGATTTACTTTAAATTTTATAGTGGGGCGGAATAGCCTGGCTTTGGCTTGAACCCACTTGAGTTGTTCCCGTAGGGTGAGTACTTTTTCCCACTACGGCAGGCTCTCTAAAGGATGTAATTAAAGCAGTAAAATTGCATGGAAACTAAAAGGCAAGTCTGGTATTCTGATCACCCAGTTAAGGGGAGAGCATAGACCTATTGCCACAGTCAAAGCAAGCAAATTTTCTTTTTAAATTCCAAATCACGATGATCTAATCTAAGTGAAGATATTGCTTCACCAAAAACAAGTTTGTTCAATTTTAACTACAAGATCATTGTTTGGTGACTATCCTAGATTGCTTCATTTTATCCAGATGTGGCTACCCTAGGATTGCTTCATTTTAAAATTCAGAAAAAGAAAAAGAATTTGTTTTGCGGAAGGCGTCAGACTCAGAATTCTGTATTTTTGTTACAATCCATATGCGCCAGAACAGAAGGTATATGCGCCAAAAGATATATGCACCGAAACAAAAGCTAGATGCACCAGAATAGAGGCTATATGTGCCAGAACAAAAGCTAGATGCACCAGAACAGAAGCTAGATGCGCTGGAACAGAGGCTATATGTGCTAGAACAGAAACTATATACGCCGCAAGAAAGATATATATGCTCTTAAAATAGTTACGACATGTGACAAAGAAAAGTTATTGTATGCGCCTAAACGGTTACTATATGCACCTAAACAGATACTAGATGCACGTAAACAGATACTAGATGCGCCTAAATAGATACTAGATGTGTGTAAATAGATACTAGATGCACGCCAGAATCCTGCAAAACAAAAAAGTTAAAACCTCGTATGCGTCGCAGAAAATTTTGAATGCGCCTAAACACCAGATTTTTTTCAAAAATCGACTCCAGAACACGGAAACTATCAAAAGAAACTTGCGGAAAATGTTAAATTTGTGGGTTCGGGCCCCACGGTGGGTGCCATTTTATGTGTGTGTGAAATATTGGATCAATCTAAATAAAAATCAAACACATATTAATAAGACATTGAATCAGAAAAACTGAAAAAGAAACAAAAATATGCAAACTGTGACAGCAGCTCCCCAAAATCATCTTATCTTCCTCTAACTCCAACGTTTTGTTGGTTTCCAATGGCTCTCAGTTCAGCAGATCAAACTCAACAAAATGACAGCTAAAGAATGAGATTTTAAAGTGTACATTATGCTAAATGCAAAAGCTATGCTAATATGAAAGTACGGTTGTGATATTGAAATTGATATGAATGCATAAGTTGATTGTATGTACGTTCGTGCTTTCGTCGTGTGTATGCGTATGGTAAGCGTAGGTAAATGCGTGCATGTATGCGTGCGTGTGTGTAAGTTGTAGCCAAAGCTTGGATTTGCATCAGAATTTATATAGCTTTCGAATGGATTCGATTGGCTCATTCGATCGACGGCCCGGATTGAGCTTGTTCAAACAGACGGTGGCAGATTTTCGAAAGTGGAGAAGAGGATGGAAGGTTTCCCTTTTCTTTCAATTTTCGTCATTAAGTTTCAAAGGGAAACTTCCATTTCGAAGGATGAGTTGAGAATTTGGAAGGGTGAGTTTAGCGTGAGTTAGAAATTAAATAAAATATATTTATTTAATTTGGAAGTGAAGATGAAAATGGAAACTCACATAATTAAATAAATCATTTTTAATTATGTTTTAGAAATGAAATTAGAGTGAGGAAATATTAAATAAAATATTTAATATTTAATTCGATTATGGGATGGAGAATATTCCATTATTTGAATATTCAAAATATTCAAACTTTAGAATAGAATGATAATCAAATATAAATAAATTATGAAAATTTATTTAATTTAATTAAGCGGAAGGTGGAAATGTCAATAATTAAATAAAATTATTTATTTAATTAAGGTAGAAGAATTTAGAAAATGAACGATATAAATAAATAATTAAATTTATTTATATGTAGATGACTTTAGGGGAATTAATTAAATAAATCATATTTAATTAATTAACAAGCTTAATCATGACCACTTTTAGACGTATACATTAGCAAGTCAAATGGAAGAACATAGCATACTAGCAGCAGACTGGTAGAGCACCACAGTACCGGTAAAGGGACAACTACAAAGGAGACACATCCCTTGAAAGAATGTATATATGTTATATATAATATATAGGAAATATAGGATAGAGGTGATAGAAAGATACATGATGGAAGACATATGTAACAAAATATACCATACTAGAGGAAAGACTAGACTTGCCCGTTATGTGCCTATTATGACATACATATATATAAATAGAAAGGATTTATAGGGAATTACATGTGTGTTATGGGTATCTGAATAATTTCTTTTGTTGAATATACTACTAAATGTTATGAATTCCCTATAAATTTCTACTACATGCTTATTTATCTTATTGTATCCTTCAAGGTATAAACTGACTACTCAGGGAATATTAGGTTACAAATCCTTTTGGACTATATTGGCCCCATTTCACTTGCCAACATTGGTTTTATTTTTGAGACCCCTAGAGAGAACAATAAAGCAATTGGAGGCATAAAAGATGTAGGAAGTTGGTAGAAAATTAAAACTCATCAAATCCTTAGGGCCACCTCTATGAGAGGGGGGTAGGCCATTAGGGGATGATGAATGGAAAGGGGGGAGGATCTCAAAGATCCTTGAAAATATGTGACTGTTCATAAGAAACCTTCTAGAATTATAGAGGAAAGAGAAAAGTCCGGACTAAGAATACATATGGGAAAAGGGAAAACCAAAAGGGGAAAAGAAATAATTGACAACATTGAAGCAGGAATGGAGATGAGTGTAGAAGAGAGGAAAATAAAAAAAGATTAGGAAAGAGAATAAAGGTACCACAAGAGGGAAATATAAATAAAAGAGAAGCAGTAAACGGGTAGGATGGAAAAGGAAATCTTAATAACATGGATGGAGCACGCCAAGAAGGGTGTTTCTAAGTAAACCAATGTGAGTGCAATCGCAGGAAAGATAGAAAGAGGGAAAAAATTGGAAGCCAAAAACACTGTAGAAGAATGAAAGGAGGAAATGGTGGAACCTAATCCTAAGGATTTTTTAACCAAACATAAGATAATCTTGATGACTAATGAAAATATGGAGTCACAAATAAAAAGGTGTGAAGATAGGCATCATCCCCAAACTAGGAGTCACACCGTAAGCCAAATGGAATACATATAGAGACAAATGAAGTAAGGAAAGAAAGTAAGAGACTAGAGCTATAGACAACATATATAGTGAATTGGGATGTTGTAGAAGGAATCAACCAATCCATTGAGTGGAGTACTATAGAGAAAGAAAACAACTACAAACAAGTAGAAACTGACACCGAAACCAGTTCCATATTCAGTTTGGAAAGTAGTACCACAAGTATAGAAGGAATTTCATCATAAGAAGATATGGCCACAATGAAAAAAGTGTCAGTATTCAAAAGGGATACTAGTAACACTACATAACATATCTTCTTGTTAAAAACCATATGGTAGAACCGGAACGAACAAAGAGATAGTATAAAGTTTTTTGACTTCATCAATTCCTTGAAATTAAAACCACTAAAACGGTACTATAAATCATATCCCTGAAATAATAAATCCTTGGATGAAGTAAATAAAGCTTTCCTAGAAAATTTTGATACTCTAGAACCCATAACAAAGGGAGTAAGCAAGAGAACTATCTCAAATAGATGATGAGTCTATTTTAGAGTTTTACAAAAGGTTTAAGGAGGTGGTCAGGTGACTAGAGGAACCATTAAATGATAAATAGAAAAGAGAATGGTTCCTTTCAGCCATAACTCCAAAACTAAGAATGGCTTTGGATGGAAGAAACTTCAATTCATATTGGGAATTAGTGGCATTTCCATGTTGGTTAGAAGGAAAGTCCTAGAGGAAAATAGAAAAGGAGAAGGAAAATCAAAAAAAGCAAAGGTTACAACTAGAAATGGACCAGCTACAAGTGAGACAAGAACTTATAAAACATGAGATTGGTCTGCAAAGACCTAATATTTGGTGTTCATATTGTGATAGGGAAGACCATATCTGAAACGAATTCCCAATGGAAATAGGGGAAGAGAAGGGTGAGAATTAGAACTTGGATAGGATTAACTAGTGATTTCATTTGAACTTGTTCATTTGTTAGTAAAGACCCTTAGATATAAACCATACTCGAAAGGATAAAAGGGATTACATTTAGCCCACTCGAAGATGACATGCAAACACTAAAATCCCAAGAATTGGAATCCCATTCCACACCATTAGAGTAGACATATAAACACAAGGATTGGATGGAATGGGAGATGTCCATAGTAGAACAACATTGTAGGGAAATGCAGAATGATGAATTAGAATAGCTACCAGATATAGAAATCGACCAAGGGGAGAGAGAGATAGAAGAAGCTACTAGCCTAAAGCAGAAATACTATAATGAACCACTCAAAATAAAAGAAACAAATATTGTAGAAGGTGACCCAAAGTTGGCATGCATAGGAGATAACTAGGTTGAATAGGTAGTTGTACAAACTATTGAGACACTAACCGATTTTCAAGACTTGTTGTAGTACCCCTCCATTTATGCTTATGTTTTATGGTTACATGTTTTCAACTGTTAGATTTTGGTACCTTGTTTGGATATTTTGGATCGCTGATTTTGAGCGACAGTGGATTTATTCTGTGATATGATAATACATTGTATGGTGATTACTAATTTCAGACATGCTTTGATATAGCGTAGATGTTTACTTTCAGATGATTATTGCTATGTATATGTTTATGATGGACTAACTGCTTTTTAATTCGTCAGTCTGATGTGACGTGTATTGGTGTGGAGAACAGAATCATATCACTCGCTTGCGAGTGCCCTGTGATATCCGTGATTTTCTCCGCATGGTGTGCCTGTACAATGGTTTATATATATATGCTTGTTATTGCTTGGTTGCAGGAATTTCAGGTACATGACACCGACTCCACCTGGGTACTCAGGTCTGAGCGTGTCAAGACTCAATGGATATGTTGATTGGGAGGTAGTAGTTTGGTTCATCCTAGTCTAGTCTATAACCCGGTCATAGTACATTGTCTGTTTTAGTTCAGAGTCATAGGTTGTCTTGTATTTTTCTGTTTGGTTTAATTGCTTGAAAGAAAAAATGTCAATTTTAATAATAGTTTATTATGTTTTAATTTACTGTTATTTAAATTAATTTTTAAATGTTGGATAAATTAGTTTTGCATGTTATTTAATTAATTAATTAGTTTGTTTGGTTAAATGGTTTCATCTTAAAAGATTAAATTTATTTAATTAAATTAATTAATTAATTAAATTAAATTGTTTTAAATTGTGTGTAAATAAATTTAAATAAAATTTGAAATTTAATTATTATCTGTGGAAATGGCATTTTTAAATTATTAAATAAATTTTTGCATTTGAAAAATTGTTAATTTTAAATTAATTAATTAAATCATGCAAATCTTGAAAGGCAAGATTGCCGAGAAGTTGTTGAGAAGATATTTTGTACTTCTCGACAAGTGTGCCAGTGCATTTATGATTTTTGGTTGAAGGATTTGATCACGGATATTATTTTGGATCTGGAAAAAAAAAAACACAGAGGCTATTTTATTGTTCTTCACGAGAAAATATCAGGCTCTGCTAAAAATATTGGTAAAAATTTGGTTTGTGTTATTTGGTTCTATTGAATATTTGTGGAAGATCTTTAGTTTGTATTATGGTTTGGGATTTGTTGTACGGAAAGAGTTTGGAAGGCTACAGGCAACAGAGGCAACAAAGGCTCTCATAACCAGATAGTCTTCTGAAGCAAAGGAAAAACAACTATTTTTCTTGTGGTTTATAATTTATTTGTATTTAAAAGAAATGTTTGAGAAAAGAAAGTTATTTGTTATTAAGACCTCTGTATTTTACGGGAAAACCATTTACTGTTAATTTTCTATAAGGGTTTATAGATTTCTTTTTAAAAAAAAACCTCTGTAGATTTTCTTTTTGAAAACTTTCTTCTCTGTTGAATTAAAATTAGTGAAGGGAAATTATTATTTAAATGGGAAAGTAAATTTTGAAATCAAATGAAAATTTTATGTGTGTGTTTCTTTGAAAACCCCGATGAAAATTTTTACAGTTTCCCAATTTCCCTATTGAAAACCCTGTGAAAATTTATTTTATTTTCTTTATTGTAAATCCCAGTTTGATTTATATATATATATATATACACACATATATATATATGATTTTCTTCATATATAAACTTGATTGTGAAAAGGTTATTAAAAAAAAATTGTGTATCTGGAAATCGCCGTACAGGCGAAATTGGTCATAGTATTTTCTTTTTAAAAAAAAAAATTAAATGCGTTTTATTTACGCAGTCGCCGTACGGAGACTATTAAAAAAAAAAAAAATTAAAAATATATATACAGTGTTGGGGAGGGCCGAAACCCTCCCCATTTCCCATAGTGGTGGGCGCAGCCCTAGCAAGGGCCGCATCCTCCCCACAGGGGGGCCGCGGCTGGGCTGCGGGCTCCGGCTAGGCTGCGGGTGCATAAAAGTCTTATTACTTTTTCTAAAAGAAATATATAATATGCGATTTGTTTTTAAAGTGTTTTATAAATAAAATTCGGATTTCATATAATGTTTTATTTATAATATATTTTATAATTGTATTTATATATATATATATATTTAAATAAATATTTAATTATATTGTTATGAAGTGCATATATTTAAATGTATTAAATGATGTTAAATAGCATATGAAAATTATGATTAGATAGTTTTTAATGAAATGTATTATGTAGGGAAAACAAAATTTCATTATTAAACATGATTGTGAAATTGTGATAATTGTAGATTTGATTTTCATATTTTATGGAAGATAAAATTATGAACCAATTGATTGATTAATTTCATACTTCTTATACTTCAAATTATTGCCTGAATGGATTTAGTATATCCGAATAGTAGATGTTTATTTTTCAATTTTCCTTTTAATTGTGTTTCTTATTAGGTATACTGGGGAAAGTCTTAATTGTATAAGTCTTCCAGAGTGATCTGTATAGGAAGGGCAATGTTATTGTTTAAATGCATTTCTTGAGTTTACTTAGGTTGTGCATGTGTTAGAATATGGTGTATTGATATCTGGTATATGAATTAAAGTTTTAATGACCGTTGTGTGTCATTTGTTATTTTGTGATTTAATTTTGTGTACCTTGTAAACCTTAGTCAATAAAACTTAGATTCCTTTGTTATGTTTAAGGGAGTGGCTTTGTGTAAGGGCCGACACACAAAGTGGTGTCAGGGTAACTTACAAAGAGTTAATAAGTCAGTGATAACTAAAGAACACAGTAGTTAGATTAAAAATCTTTAACAAGATTAATATGCCTCACTTATGACTCTTGAGCTAGTTCAGTCTTGAGTATAAGATGAGAAGGCCTGGAATGGCAAATCGGTGTCTTTTTTCTTCAAAAGATATTCAATTCCGCAATGATTTGCAATGGGGCCGGGTTTCGTAAGAGGTTACCAGGGTAACCCAAGTTGGGGGTCAGAACCTAGGAAGAAACACCAGAGTAACCTTTGCAATATTGTGATGACACTCCACCTAAAATAATAGTTCACCTTGTGTATGTTGTACATTCAATTGTCTAAAATTTGGAAGCAATGTAACCATCAGTAGTTATGTACTTGTGTCTAGGGTTTGTATATTATGTCTGGGTAAGCATATTACTATCTCCTAGCATGGGGGGTGGACCTACGGGTACCACATGGTTGGGTGGAACGTGCACCTTACTCCGTTGGGTCCCTAGTTTATGATCATGGCACTGAGAGCTTCATGGATGGAGAGCTCGCACTTGGATGCATATGTATACTTCTTCATTGTATATTGTAAATCTTGTATTTGAAAACATCACTCAATTGTATATGAGGTGAATGTTGTAAAATGTAATTATTATTGAACTACCTCATCAGATGGATGAGTATTGTATTATTTTATCAAATGCAATGTAAGGAAACGTATTTGTACTTTATGTTATCTTGAATGGTATTTCAAATGTTATGCAATGTTTATCTTTAATGTTTATGATTAATTAAATATGTGCAATGCGAAATACTAAAGTCGTCTATGGAAACTCAAAGTAGTGTAACATCGCATAGCTTAATGAATGTATGCAACTAATTAACTTAATAATTATACTTTAAAAAAAAAAAAAAATCACCTTTATATACAATTGCAACATTCCTTGGGTTATTATGACGGGGCATTACAGATTGGTATCAGAGCCAAGGTTACAAACACTGGACGCTTTGGGTAATCGCTAGCCCATTAGGTTGACCTAGTACATAGTGTCACAAACTGTTAGCCTTGGTTGAATAGTATCTAAGACTCGTTATTGTTATGTGTAGAAATATGCCTAGGCGAGGAGGAAGAGGTCGTGGTAGAGGTCGAGGTGGAGGCCGAGGGCCAATCCCTCAGGTTACTCCCCCTCTGAGCCCTCATCATAGTGATCAAGCAGAACAGTTGGATCAAAGGAATGAGGGACAGAATCCTGAACAGTCAGAAGTAGAGGGTTCACAGATATGTCCTTTATTAGAGGAGGTCCTAGCTCGTCTTGGACCTAGACAGGAAGTTGAGCAGGAGGTTGTAAGAGAGAGATAGATCTCCTAAGAGAGTAGATGACTCAGTACATCAGGATGCTATTATTGCAGGACACATGAGGGATTTACTCAGGGCACGCCCTTCTATTTTTGATGGTGCAGGAGGTGGCTTAGAGGCAGAGACCTGGCTACTGGATTTGGGTAGATGTTTCGCCATGCACCCATACAGTAACAATACCCGTGCGAGATGCGCTATCATGCATCTGAGAGGATTCGCCTCTACTTGGTGGCACCTGGAGGAGTAGAAGCTCCACTTAGATATTGGGTCAGTGTTTTGGGAGATGTTCCTTGAGAGGTTTAGAACACGGTTCCTATCGTAACACTGGAGGCAGCGACGGGCTGACGAGTTTCATGATCTATGTCAGTTGGCTCTTTCTGTTGAGCAATATGAACATAGATTCTATGAACTCAAGCAGTATGTTGGTATTGGCGATGATGAGCCTATGCTAGTACAACACTTCATTAGGGGTTTAAATGCCTGCATCAGTGGTGGTGTCTGAGTCTTTGAGCCAAAGACTATGGAAGTTGTGGTGGAGAAGGCTCGCATAGTGGAGGAGAACCTTGTTATGGCGTTAGGTGGTCATACAAGAGTGCAAATTGGCAGTGCTCCTATAGCAGGTTTTAGTCCACGGGGTGGATAGGCACAGACAGGGGGTTCCTCTAGGAACCATCAGACACCCACAAAGGGTGGGTAGCAACAGCAACAACGTACACCTCAAAAGAACAATAATCCACAACCACAACAAGGTAATAGTCCACAAAAAAGAAAGGGTCGCAACTGGTGGCGCAACAAGCGCAATAGGAAAGATCAACCTACGCAGAGTGCTCAGTCTACTGTCAGTAGGGGTAGTTTCCAGCAATCCAATGCACCTTCGGGTGGCAGAGGATTCGGTAGAGGCACAGATTGTTACTCATGTGGGCAGCAGGGACACATAGCTAGGCAGTGTCCGATGAGAGGTTCTACTGGTTTTGGGCCTCGACCTACAGTTTCAGAGCCTACAGTGGGTGATGCAGGATGATCACATACAGTATATGTTGTGGTTAATGACCGCCAAGCCGATCACCAGAACACAATGATCGAAACTTCAGGTAAGTTACATGGTGTTAGTGTTTCCATTCTTTTTTATTCTGGAGCTACTAACTCCTTTATTTCACCGACTATCATTGATCGATGTGGTCTTGTGGCGGTAAAACAAGGTGGTAAGTGGTAGGTTGAATTCGCCTCTGGGGTGAAAGTAGCAGTAGAAAACTTAGTATATAATTGTGAACTTAAAATTGGTGCGTTAACTACCTTAGTAGATTTATATGTTACACCTTTAGGATCGTATGACATAGTTCTAGGTATGGATTGGTTAGCATCTTATCATGCTATGATTGACTGTCGACTTAAGATAGTTAGTTGCATTAATGATTTAGGTGCAAAAGTGGAAATCATAGGTGTGCAAAGACCTATCTCTTTGTGGATGATATCTGCTATGCAATTAAAGAGATGTCTTCATCAGGGCTATCAACTGTTTGCAACAACAGTTACGGATTTAGAAGGTGAGAGTCAAGAGGTATCCCTTGATGATCATCCTATTCTTAGGGAATTCGCAGACGTGTTTCCCGATGACATACCTGGAATGCCACCGAAGAGGGATATTGACTTTAGAGTTGACCTAGTTCTTGGAGCTGAGCCTATATCTAGAGCTCCTTATAGAGTGACGACTTAGGAGTTAGAGGAACTTCGTATTCAGTTAGAAGAACTTTTAGAAAAGGGTTTCATTTGTCCTAGTGTTTCCCCTTGGGGAGCACCTGTCATCTTCGTAAAGAAGAAGGATGGGTCACTTAGATTGTGCATTGACTATCGTCAATTGAACAAGGTTATGATTAAGAATCATTATCCTTTGCCTAGAATCGATGATCTTTTTCGATCAGATCAAGGGAGCTAATGTGTTCTCTAAAAACAATTTGAAATCTGGTTATCATCAATTGCGAATAGCTGAAGCAAACATTCATAAAACTTCTTTTCGAACTCGTTATGGGCACTACGAATTCACAGTAGTACTATTTGAGTTAACGAATGCACCATCGGTATTTATGAGTTTAATGAATGGTGTTTTTCATACATACCTTGATTGCTTTGTCCTGGTATTTCTCGATGATATATTGGTATATTCGAGGAACATGAAGAACACTTGAGACAGGTATTGCAATGTTTAAGGGAAAATCAATTGTATGCAAACCTGAAGAAGTGTGATTTCTTTCAATCTGAGATAAAATATCTTGGACATGTGATATCTGGAAAAGGTATTGTTGTGGATCCTTCAAAGATTCAAGCTATTGTAGATTAGCCTGCGCCTACTAATGTAGGTGAAGTTCATAGTTTTATGGGTCTAGCTGGTTACTATAGGCGGTTTGTAGAGGGATTTTCTAGAATCGACCATCCTATTACTTCTCTTCAGAGAAAAGGGAAGAAGTTTGTTTGGACAGAGCAGTGTCAGTTGGCTTTTCAGACACTTAAAGAAAAGTTAACTAATGCGCCTATACTAATTGTTCCTAATCCTACTAAGGATTTTGTAGTATGCACGAATGCATCCTTAGAGGGTTTGGGAGCAGTTTTGATGCAAGATGGGCGTGTGATTGCTTATGAGTCTCGCAAACTCAAAGATCACGAATTAAACTATCCCACTCATGATTTAGAACTAGCTGCAGTTGTGCATGCATTAGTTCGTTGGAGGCATTTCCTATTAGGTCATCATTTCGAACTTCATACTGATCACCGTAGTTTGCAATACATTTTCACACAACCTAACTTAAATGCTAGGAAAAGACGGTGGATGGAGTTCTTGTGTGAATACGATTTTGAAGTGAAATATGTTCAAGGAAAAGAGAACGTAGTGGCTGATGCTCTTAGTCGTCGTCGACATGAGATCTCTGCTACTACTCTCGAAGTAGATTTGAGAGGTCAAATATTAGCAGCACTTCCTACTGATAGATTGTATCAGGAAGTAAGGTCAGAGATTGAATCTGGTAGACCTTTAGAAGGTCGATTTGCAGGGTATGTCCTAGAATCGGATGGTATATTATGGCATTTAGGTCGTATTTATGTACCACATTTTGAGGGTCTTCGTACATTAATTATGACTGAAGCTCATCGAGCTCCGTACTCAGCTCATCCAAGTGTCAAGAAAATGCATGTCGATCTTCGGCAATTATATTTCTGGCCTGGTATGAAATGTGATATTGCTGATTATGTATCGAGATGTCTTGAATGCCAGCGAGTCAAAGCTGAGCATCAACATCCCGCTAGATTATTGCAACCACATCTCATTCCCGAATGGAAATGCGATATTATATCTGTTGACTTTATTGTAGGGTTACCTACGTCATCACATCGACATGATGCCATTATGGTAACTATTGATCGATTGACTAAAGTAGCTCACTTTTCACTAGTATGATCATCTTACAATGCTTCGCCCATAGCTAGGATATTCATGGAGGACATAGCTAGATTACATGGGATTCCTCGTAGGATTATATCGGATAGAGATCCCGTATTTACTTCAGCTTTATGGACTTCATTACAACATGCTTTAGGGACACAGTTGAACTTTAGTTCAGCGTATCATCCTCAAACCGATGGAAAAACGGAGAGAGTTAATCAAATATTAGAGGATATGCTTAGGATGTACGTTATGGACCAACAATCATGTTGGGAGGATTATCTGTATTTAGTAGAATTCGCTTACAATAACGGATATCAGAGTTCCATAGGTATGCCACCATTTCAAGCATTATACGGTCGTCCTTGTCGAACTCCTCTGAGTTGGGATCAACTTGAGGATAGAGTATTACTTGGACCTAAGATGCTTCAAGATATGGAGCAACAGGTTGACCGTATTAGAGAACATTTGATAGCAGCTCAGGATAGGCAAAAGAAATATCCGATGCGCATAGGATAGACCGACAGTTTGCTGTTGGTGATAGAGTGTTTCTTCGAGTGCGACCGTGAAAGAGTCCAATCCGTTATGGAAAAAGCTCTAAGCTTGCGCCTCGTTTCATTGGACCATTTGAGATCTTAGAGAGAATTGGTCCTGTGGCGTATCGACTCGCCTTACCACCTAGTTTGTCAAGTATTCATGATGTTTTTCATGTATCAGTTCTTAGACCATATCATCCCCACATTTCTCATGTACTTGATTGGAATGCGTTACAGGTAGAGGACGGGCAGCTAGCTTTGGAGCCTGTGGCCATTCTACAGCACCAGACGCTCGGTCTCAGGGGTCGAGACGTTGATCAAGTGAGGGTCCAATGGGATCCTAGCCATGAGGCTTCTGCTACTTGGGAGGATGCGACACGCATGAGGGAACTTTATCCCTATCTGTTCGCAGGATTTCAGGAGCAAGCCTGATCCTAGGGGGGAGGATGTAGTACCTCTCCATTTATGCTTATGTTTTCTGGTTACATGTTTTCAACTGTTAGATTTTGGTACCTTGTTTGGATATTTTGGATCGCTGATTTTGAACGATAGTGGATTTATTCTGTGATATGATGATACATTGTATGGTGATTACTGATTTCAGACATGCTTTGATATAGCGTAGATGTTTACTTTTAGATGATTATTGCTATGTATATGTTTATGATGGACTAACTACTTTTTAATTCATCAGTCTGATGTGACATGTATTGGTGTGGAGAACGGAATCGCATCACTCGCTTGTGAGTGCCCTGTGATATCCGTGATTTTTTCTGCACGGTGTGCCTGTACAATGGTTTATATATATATGCTTGTTATTGCTTGGTTGTAGGAATTTCAGGTACATGACACCGACTCCACCTGGGTACTCAGGTCTGAGCGTGTCAAGACTCAACGGATATGTTGATTGGGAGGTAGTAGTTTGGTTCATCCTAGTCTAGTCTATAACCCGGTCATAGTACATTATCTGTTTTAGTTCAGAGTCATAGGTTGTCTTGTATTTTTCTGTTTGGTTTAATTGCTTGAAAGAAAAAATGTCAATTTTAATAATAGTTTATTATGTTTTAATTTACTGTTATTTAAATTAATTTTTAAATGTTGGATAAATTAGTTTTGCATGTTATTTAATTAATTAATTAGTTTGTTTGGTTAAATGGTTTCATCTTAAAAGATTAAATTTATTTAATTAAATTAAATTGTTTTAAATTGTGTGTAAATAAATTTAAATAAAATTTGAAATTTAATTATTATTTGTGGAAATGGCATTTTTAAATTATTAAATAAATTTTTGCATTTGAAAAATTGTTAATTTTAAATAAATTAATTAAATCATGCAAATCTTGAAAGGCAAGATTGTCGAGAAGTTGTTGAGAAGATATTTTGTACTTCTCGACAAGTGTGCCAGTGCATTTATGATTTTTGGTTGAAGGATTTGATCACGGATATTATTTTGGATCTGGAAAAAAAAAAAAACACAGAGGCTATTCTATTGCTCTTCACGAGAAAATATCAGGCTCTGCTAAAAATATTGGTAAAAATTTGGTTTGTGTTATTTGGTTCTATTGAATATTTGTGGAAGATCTTTAGTTTGTATTCTGGTTTGGGATTTGTTGTACGAAAAGAGTTTGGAAGGCTACAGGCAATAGAGGCAATAGAGGCTCTCATCACCAGATAGTCTTCTGAAGCAAAGGAAAAACATGTATTTTTCTTGTGGTTTATAATTTATTTGTATTTAAAAGAAATGTTTGAGAAAAGAAAGTTATTTGTTATTAAGACCTCTGTATTTTACGGGAAAACCATTTACTATTAATTTTCTGTAAGGGTTTATAGATTTCTTTTAAAAAAAAAACCTCTGTAGATTTTCTTTTTGAAAACTTTCTTCTCTGTTGAATTAAAATTAGTGAAGGGAAATTATTATTTAAATGGGAAAGTAAATTTTGAAATCAAATGAAAATTTTCTGTGCGTGTTTCTTTGAAAACCCCGATGAAAATTTTTACAGTTTCCCAATTTCCCTATTGAAAACCTTGTGAAAATTTATTTTATTTTCTTTATTGTAAATCCCAGTTTGATTTTGATATATATATATATATATATGTGTGTGTGTGTATATATATGTATATATATATATGTATATATATATACACACACACACATATATATATATATATATATATATATATACATATATACATATATATACATATATATACATATATATATATATACATATATATATATATATATATATATATACATATATATATATACATATATATATACACATATATATATATATATATGATTTTCTTCATATATAAACTTGATTGTGAAAAGGTTATTAAAAAAAAATTGTGTATTTGGAAATCGCTGTATAGGCGAAATTGGTCATAGTATTTTCTTTTAAAAAAAAAAATTTAAATGCGTTTTATTTACGCAGTCGCCGTACGGCGAATATTAAAAAAATTAAAAAATTAAAAAAATATATACAGTGTTGGGGAGGGTCGAAACCCTCCCCATTTCCCACAGTGGTGGGCGTAGCCCTGGCAAGGGCCGCGTCCTCCCCACAGGGAGGTCGCGGCTGGGCTGCGGGCTCCGGCTGGACTGCGGGTGCATAAAAGTCTTATTACTTTTTCTAAAAGAAATATATAATATGTGATTTGTTTTTAAAGTGTTTTATAAATAAAATTCGGATTTCATATAATGTTTTATTTATAATATATTTTATAATTGTATTTATATATATATATATGATTATATATATATATATATATATATATTTAAATAAATATTTAATTATATTGTTATGAAGTGCATATATTTAAATGTATTAAATGATGTTAAATAGCATATGAAAATTATGATTAGATAGTTTTTAATGAAATGTATTATGTAGGGAAAACAAAATTTCATTATTAAACATGATTGTGAAATTGTGATAATTGTAGATTTGATTTTCATATTTTATGGAAGATAAAATTATGAATCAGTTGATTGATTAATTTCATACTTCTTATACTTCAAATTATTGCCTGAATGGATTTAGTATATCTGAATAGTAGATGTTTATTTTTCAATTTGTCTTTTAATTGTGTTTCTTATTGGGTATACTGGGGAAAGTCTTAATTGTATAAGTCTTCCAGAGTGATCTGTATAGGAAGGGCAATGTTATTGTTTAAATGCATTTCTTGAGTTGACTTAGGTTGTGCACGTGTTAGAATATGGTGTATTGATATCTGGTATATGAATAAAAGTTTTAATGACCGTTGTGTGTCATTTGTTATTTTGTGATTGAATTTTGTGCACCTTGTAAACCTTAGTCAATTAAACTTAGATTCCTTTGTTATGTTTAAGGGAGTGGCTCTGTGTAAGGGCCGACACACAAAGTGGTGTCAAGGTAACTTACAAAGAGTTAATAAGTCAGTGATAACTAAAGAACACAGTAGTTAGATTAAAAATCTTTAACAAGATTAATATGCCTCACTTATGACTCTTGAGCTAGTTCAGTCTTGAGTATAAGATGAGAAGGCCTGGAATGGCAAATCGGTGTCTTGTTTCTTCAAAAGGCATTTGATTCCGCAATGATTTGCAATGGGGTCGGGTTTCGTAAGAGGTTACCAGGGTAACCCAAGTTGGGGGCCGGAACTTAGGAAGAAACACCAGGGTAACCTTTGCAATACTGTGATGACACTCCACCTAAAATAACAGTTCACCTTGTGTATGTTGTACATTCAATTGTCTAAAATCTGGAAGCAATGTAACCATCAGTAGTTATGTACTTGTGTCTAGGGTTATGTCTAGGTAGCCATATTACTATCCCCTAGCACGGAGGGTGGACCTACGGGTACCACATGGTTGGGTGGAACGTGCACCTTACTCCGTTGGGTCCCCAGTTTATGATCATGGCATTGAGAGCTTCATGGATGGAGAGCTCGCACTTGGATGCATATGTATACTTCTTCATTGTATATTGTAAATCTTGTATTTGAAAACATCCCTCAATTGTATATGAGGTGAACGTTGTAAAATGTAATTATTATTGAACTACCTCATCAGATGGATGAGTATATTATTTTATCAAATGCAATGTAAGGAAACATATTTGTACTTTATGTTATCTTGAATGGTATTTCAAATGTTATGCAATGTTTATCTTTAATGTTTATGATTAATTAAATATGTGCAATGCGAAATACTAAAAGTCGTCTATGGAAACTCAAAGTAGTGTAACGTTGCATAGCTTAATGAATGTATGCAACTAATTAACTTAATAATTATACTTATAAAAAAAAAATTATTTCACCTTTATATACAATTGCAACATTCCTTAGGTTATTATGATGGGGCATTACACTTGTTTCCCTATAACTTCACTAAAATGAAAGGAATTAAAAGAGAAGTGGGAATTATGAAGATTCAACTTAAAGAAGGTGAAAAATTGGTCTGGAAGAGACCATACTGACTAAATCCAAATAAGAAGAAGAAAGTGAAAACTGAAATAGACAAAAGGTTGGTTTCCAAAATAATTAAATCGATAGAAGAGACAGAGTGGATAAGCCTAATGGTAGTTCAAAATAAGAAGACTAGAGAGATAAGGTTGTTTATTGACTTCTAGGAATTAAATAAAGCATGCATACATTATCTATTTCCCACACCACTTATAGAGGAAATATTATAATTAGTTACTGAAAGGGAGATCTCATTTATGGATGGATTTTTAGGATACCACAAAGTATGAATTAAGGAGGAAGATCAACCAAAAATTGATTTTTCCTCTGAATTGGGATTGTCAAAACTAGACACTTTTCCCAATACCATCAAGAAAAAAATTCCCCTCTTTCGTCGTACAAACTACACAATCAAAGAGAATATTTAAGAATATTTTGCAATACACTATGCAGATGCTGACACATGTAGGTTGTATGGGTAAATAAATAAATAAAAATTAATATTTTTTAATTTTTTTAATATGTAGACCATACCTTTCTTGTGTGGGTTACCTATAGAAGTAGGGTACTACTAGGGTGCCCATCTTTCACCATGCGGTAGCCATCTACATGCCCCACACACTCACTAACTACCATCTCACAACGACATTCCCTGTCACCACCAATAATCCATAATGTCAATAAAAATAATATTTTGAGGCTATTTCTTATGCATGCTACCTAAGGAATATTCTGACTAATCCAAAATATTTTTCCCATATACATCGAATAGTTCACCGTTAGTGAAATATTCCCAAGAATATTTCATCCAAAGTATATTATGCCAACATGAGAAGAATATTCAATTTGTTGGAATATTCCATCATTATCACAAAATATTCTATTATCTACTTGTGTTGACATCAACACCATGTCAAGGTGACATTAGCATGGCTTTTCAAAATTGCCCCCCTCTCCAATATAGTTTTGGTTTTGAGATCTAGCTTCAAAATCTCATAACTCAGTCATCTAACCTCTTTTTGTTAGATTTTTTTATTTGGGGAAAAAAATTGTGTTCTTTGTAGTGGTGTAATATTCTTTTATTTTGGTGACTAGTTTTTCTAGAAATTGCATATTCTCATAAGTGTTGTTAAGTAGTTCTTATTTTAGGAACTTTTGGGCTCCATTCTCACTCCTATAGTAACATTTTTGGGTGCATAATTTTTCACGTACTTTGCAATGGTATGATCAAATTTATCTCATTTTATCTAAAAAATTTACTTTAAGTTTGTAGCCAAATTTGGAATTTATATGCATTAAGATCAAGTCCACTTTATTGTTTTTAGCAAATGACACCTGCAATTATATTGAGAATAAAATGTCAAGATCATATATTTCTGGGGTATTCTTGATTGAGTAATTTTGGGGGGGAGTAATTTTGTGGTGGTTGATTGTTTTCTTTACTTTTTGTGAGTTCACGCAATGGGGAATATCAATTTGAACTCCTAAATTTATATAATTATTCTTCATGGAGAAAATCAGTATGGAATTGTCTTATGGGAAAGGGTTATCTAGGATATCTAAAGGAAACCATTTCTCAACCTATTGATCCTAAAGAAAAGGAAAGATGGGAGATTGACCATGAGAAAAAATTTGGATGCATATGTTCATTAGTCTCTTTTGATTTATAATTTCAGATAAATCATGCAAAACACCTAAGAAGGCTTGGGAGACTTTTGAAAAGTTGTGTGGTAAAATTGATAATTTTATGGGATGTTGATGCAGGAGCATCACCTTGAATTATGTTTTTATGGTAATTTTGATGTGTTTTTATAAATAAGGCCATTTAAGACCATTTTGAGTCATTTGAAGGCATTTCATGTTTTTCTATGTTATTTTGGAGTCATATTGTAAAAGTTGCAAAAAATTGTAAAATGTTGTCAAAAGTTGTCAAAAAGGTGTAAATGTGGTCATTAGTGTTAACAAGGAGTTAGCGGTTGGTTTTTCAGTTGGTATTGATGGATACATGTTAAATATGCCTTGTAATATCAACCTCAATGGTTGGATGGAGTTGGAATGAGAAAAGCATCAGTTTGCCATGTTTTATATTGCATTTTTTGTGAATAGTGACTGCAATTCAAGTGGCACGGACTGGTACAAATAGGTATGGTCCTAAAATAACTTGGAGAGGTTGGAGGGAAGTCCTAAATTTCAAATTATTTCTTTTTGGTATAATTTCATCAATTTTTGTGCAAGATATTGCAATTTTGGTGAGTATAGGTCTGCACCTTGCCTAGGGTTTCTAGCAACTATTAAAAATTCATATCTTTTTTTTTAACTGTCCAAATTTTCTAAAAATTGGTGAAGATCTTTATTTTGATATGTTCTAAAAACCCTTTAAATTAAAATTCATATTTTCAATTTTGAAGGGGATATTAGTGACAATTTTCTTGCATTTGTGTGTAAACAGTTAAAAATAACCCTAGTTCCTTGCTGCTATAAACAATCTATGCATTACTCATTGATGGAAGGGTGTAGAACCATGTTGGAATGTTATTGGGGGCCTGAAAAGGTCTATAATATCATGTTATATTATGTTCCATTATTTAATTCCCTCATATTGTAGTTTCAAGGTCTTAAGATGCACTAGGTTGTTTGTGGTTGAACACATTTGTGCATAGGTTGGATAAGGTTGGGTTAGAAACCAATGAAATGTGTTGTAGTGGGTTTGAATAAGCCAATTTTTCCATATTCCACATTATTCTCATGGAAGGAGTGTCATTAGATTTTTTCCCCCTATATTTAAAGCTTATGAGCAAAGTGCCAAGTATGAGCAAGGCTGCACATTTACACAAATGGTATTGAAACCCTATTTGGAAAGTGTTTAGGTTGTTGATTGAGAGTCCTTCCTCTATATCATTTTTGGTATTAGAGCCCCAAGATTTGGGCAAGGGAATTTTTGGAATTTTGTGTATTATTTTTGATAGGTTAAAGTGAAGAACATGGATTCCAAAGGACTAGGTAGTGAGTAAAAGGAAAGGAAACCTAGGTGAGTTATCATGAAGACAAGATGTAGTAGAAAACTTAGAAGGGGAAGATGAAAGACAATAGGATAAGCCAAGTTGCAAAGATTGATAGGAAAATGGAAGAGTTTGAAAATTTTATTAAGCTCGTATTACAACAGTTTCTTGAGAAAGCATCTCAAGAAAATGTTTGGAATTGGCCAATGAGAAAGAAGGTGAAGTGGCCCATACAAATGATTATTCAAAAAAGAAGAAGGTAATGGATGGCTACTTTGAAAAGAGAAGATGAAACAAAGGAAGAAGAGGCACTCATTGCCATGGACATGAAGAAAGATCAAGAGTGTTTTCAAGCAAGTGTAGATATCATGGAAGAACAATGTTTTCTAGTAGAAACACATGCAAAGTTTCATTGGAAAGAGGTACACTCAAGAAAAAATTGGGTTGGTGATATCAGACCATTCATAAGAAGATGGGTATAGCAGAGATCAAGGAAGAATTGAGTCAACAAGCCCAAGGAGCTAGTGAAGAGGTAACTCTTCCTCATGGTTTTTATCCAATGCATGTTGCTAATAATGTTTGTATAGGGGAAGAGCAAAGAGAGAATGAAGAGGATGAAGAAATGGACAACAGTAATGAGGCATATGAAAGGGAAATAGACTTTTGGAGTCTTGTCATTGAGAAGAAGATTGTCAGGAGGAGGCACAAAAAGAAAGCACAAAACAAAAGAATGAAGACCAAGAAACATGGAGTAGATCAATCCAAGCATGGAGAGGATCATGAGAAGGTCATAAAACAGCTCCGTATGTAGCACAATTGGAAGAAGTGAAAGAAAATAAAACCATCATTTGAGGTGGACCTCAAATTTTCTCTCCCCTGGGAGTATGATGCAGGAGCATCACCTTGAATTATGTTTTTAAGGTCATTTTGATGTGTTTTTATCAATAAGATCATTTAAGACCATTTTGAGTAATTTGAAATAATTTTGACATGATGTACTATGTTATTTTGGAGTCATATTGTAAAAGTTGCAAAAAATTGCAAAATGTTGTCAAAAGTTGTCAAAAAGGTGTAAATGTGGTCATTAGTGTTAACAAGGAGTTAGAGGTTGGTTTTTTTAGTTGAGATTGATGGAGACATGTTAAATATACCTTGTAATATCGACCTTAATGGTTGGATGGAGTTGGAATGAGAAAAGCATCATTTTTCCATGTTTTATATTACATTTTTTGTGAACAACTATAATTCACATGTTACAAACTGGTACAGATAGGTACAATCCTTAAACCACTTGGAGAAGTTGGAGGGAAGTCCTAACTTTCAAATTTTAGTTCCATTATTTAATGTCCTCATGTTGCAGTTTCAAGGTCTTAAATGCACTAGGTTGTTTGTGGTTGAACACATTTGTGCATAGGTTGGCTAAGGTTGGGTTAAAAACCAATGAAATGTGTTTTAGCAGGTTTGCATCAGCCCAGTTGTGCATATTCCATGTTATTCTCAAGGAAGGAGTGCCATTAGATTTCTTCCCCCCATGTTTAAGGCTTAGGAGCAAAGTGCCAAGTATGAGAAAGGTTGCACATTTACACAAATGGTGTTGAAACCCTGTTTGGAAAGTGTTTAGGTTGTTGATTGAGATTCCTTCATTTGCATTAGATGTCAAATTGACAAATATTTGATAAATTTCTATCGTAAATTTTTTTTTCACATCCAAGACTACATCTCCAAGATTAATCAACTAAGACAATAATTAAAATACTATAATATTGTTAAGGAAGATTTACAATTGATTCTTAATGTGTTATCCAAGCTTAGTCTTGAGTATTCAATATTTATTTATGGATTTCATACCCATTGAATTTCTATGGGAGCATCATATGTTGATCCCAAGTTTGATGACTTTGCAAACATATTAATCCAAGAGGAAGCAAATATAATTTATATGGGTCTAATCAAGTCTTTTAAGTCACAAGCATTGGTGGCTAGTGACCCTAAGGTACATAAATAATCAAGGAATCCCAAAAAAAATAAAAAAGAACAAGCTACTTAGAGAATCTGAATCCTCTCCCTCACAAGGGGAGTCATCTAAGAAGGAGAATCCTAACTATGCATATTGCAACAAAATAGGGGATGATGAACATCGATGTTATTCAAAACAACTTGATGAGTTGAAGCATTTTCTTAAAAAGAATCAAATCAATTTTCCTTCAAAAATGTCAAGGGTTTCATCTTATTCTTCATCAAATTTAGAGAGACATAAGGGGACAGTACTTGTTACAATTATTAAATCTAATTCAAAAAGGTCGATACTAGATTTAGGAGCTTCATATCATATGGCTTCATCAAATATTATTTTCTCTTCATTTGAGCCTTGCACATCACCACACATACATATGGATAATTTTAGCAATTCAAAGGGAAAAATAGAGCATACTAGTAGCAGACTGATAGAGCACCACGGTATCAGTAAAGGGACAACAACTACATAGGAGACACAACCCTTGAAAGAATGTATATATGTTATATATAATAGATAGGGAATATAGGATAGAGGTGATAGAAAGATACATGATGGAAGACATATGTAACAAAATATATAATACCAGAGCAAAGACTAGACATGCCCATTATGTGCCTATTATGACATACATATATAGACTGAAAGGATTTATAGTGAAATTCATGTGCGTTATGGGTATATCAATAATTTATTTTTTTGAGTATACTACTATATATTATGAATTCCCTATAGATTCCTACCACATGATTGTTTCTCTTACTATATCCTTTGGGGTATAAACTGACTACTTAGGGAATATCAGGTTAAAGATCTTTCCAAACTATATTGGCCAAATTTCTCTTGCCAACATTGGTTCTGTTTGTTGCAAGATGGTGTGTCCCCTTGGTCTTCCTTGTCCAGCATGATGCTTGGGTTTATGACATGGCTTAACTGCCTCATGTGGATCTTACATAAATCTAGTAGTTGTACCAATAATTGATAGATCGATCTTTTGGTGCAATGGCAACCACCAATGTAAAAATTTGTATTAGAGCCGAGGTCACTGGCTTAAATCCCTCGCTTGCACTAGGGGGGATTATTGCAAGATGGTGTGTCACTTGGTTTTCCTTATCCAACATGGCTCTTGGGTTTGTGACATGGCTTAACCAGCTCCTGTGGATCTTACATAAATTTTGCGGTTGTATCAGGCATTGAAAATTTGATCTTTTGGTGCAACAAAAACCACCAATGTAAACTGTTGTCGAGAGCCTAGAGAGAAAAGTAAAGAAATTTGAGGCATAGAAGATGTTAGAAGTTGGTACAAAATTAAAACTCACCAAATCCTAAGGGTCACCTATGTGAGAGGGGGGTAGGCCATTAGGAGATGATGAATGGAAAGGGGGGGATCTCAGAGGTGCTTGAAAATATATGATGACTGTTTGTAATAAACCTTCCAAAATTATGATATAGAGGAAAGAGAAAAGTCCAGACTAAGAATACATTGGGGAAAAGGGAAAACCAAAATGCAAAAAGAAATAGCTGAGATCATTGAAGCAGGAATGGAGATGAGTGCGGAAGAGATGAAAATAAAACAAACTTAGGAAAGAGAAGAAAGGTACCACAAGAGGGGAATATAAATAAAAGAGAAGCAAAAATTGAGTAGAATGGAAAAGTAAATATTAAGAGCATGGATGGAGTGCACCAAGAAGGGTGTTGTTAAGTAAACTGATGTGGATGCAGCTGAAGGAAACAAAGAAAGAGGGAAAGAATCGAAAGCCAAAGATACCATAGAAGAACAAAAGAAGGAAATGGTGAAACCTAATCCAAAGGATTTGTTAACCAAACATAAGATAATCTCAATGACTAATGAAATGATGGAGTCACAAATAAAAAGATATGAAGAATAGGAATCATCCCCAAACCAGGAGTCACCCCTTAAGCTAGAAAGAATACATATAGAGACAAATGAAGCAAGGAAAGAATATAAGAGACCAGGGCTATGAAAAATATATACAGTGAATTGGGGAATTGTAGAAGGAAGCAACCAATCCATTGATTGGAATAATATGGAGTTTTGTTAACCAAAAATAAGATAATCTCAATGACTAATGAAAATATGGAGTCACAAATAAAAAGGTATGATGAACAAGCATCATCCCTAGACTAGGAGTCACCCCTTAAGCCAGATAGAATACATATAGAGACAAATGAAGAAAGGAAAGAAAGTAAGAGATAAAATCTATGGACAACATATGCAGTGAATTGGGGTGTTGTAGATGGAAGCAAGCAATCCATTGAGTGGAGTGCTATGGAGGAACAAAACAACTACAAATGAGTAGAAAGTGACACCAAAACTAGTTCCATATTCAATCTGGAAAGTATTATTGCAAGTATAGAAGGAAGTTCATCAGAAGAAGATATGGCCATGATGAAAAAAATGTCAATATTCAAAAGGGATACTAGTTATGCTACATAACACATCTTCCTATTAGAAACCATATGGTAGAGCCATAAGGAATAAAGAGATAGTATAAAGTTGTTTGACTTCATCAATTCCTTGAGATAAGAACCACTAAAATGGTACTAGAAATCATATGCTCAAAACAATAAATCTTGGGATGAAGTAAAGAAATTTCTTATAAAATTTTGATAGTCTAGAACCCACAACAGAGGTAGTAATCAAGTTAAGAGAACTATCCCAAAGGGACGATGAGTATATTTTAGAGTTTGAAAAAAGGATTAAGGAGGTGGTCAAGTGACTGGATGAACCATTAAATGATAAATAAAAAAGAGAATGGTTCCTTTCAACCATAACTCTAGAACTAAGAATGGATTTGGATGGAAGAAACTTCAATTCATACTCAAAATTAGTGGCATTGGCATGCCAAATAGAAGAACAGTCCTAGAGGGAAATAGAAAAGGAGAAGGAAAATTGAAAATGGAAAGGTTATAGGTAGAAATGGACCAACTATGACTGAGGCAATAACTTATAAAACAGGAGATTGGTCTACAAAGACCTAATATATGGTGTTGATATCATGGTAGGGAAGGCCATCCGAAATGAATTCCTAATGGAAATGGGAAAGAGAAGGAAATCACTTTAAGGGTAGACCTCCACATAGTTAGAAAACCCAGCTCGATCTATTGTGGGGTATGTGGAGAAAGGGACAATCATGAAACATCATAATTCCCATCACATAAATTTTAGGTAAAAGAAGAACCAAACTATGAATGGGAGATGGCATATGTAAAAGGAGTAGTAAAAGGACCCTTGTATGCATAAGACCATGGATACAGGGCCCCATTATGGTAGAATTAGAGAGTTTCCAACACCATCCAAGGACTAGGATCATAGGGTGATAATGACCCATACCGAGGAGGAAGAGGTCACGGCCAAGGGAGAGGGAGAAGAGCATATGCTACTTGTTTCAACTATGGAAAACCAGGGCACTTCATTGTTGAAATTTAGGAAAATTAGAAGAAATAATGTGGATTTTGTGAATAAGAGGACCATGATACATTCCACTGTGTGAAAGCACATCATCATTATATGCAAAAAGACAAGAAATAGGATTCAAGTAACACAAAAGGGGCCAAACTCCTACAAAAAACACTTAGTGATCTAGGAGTTAGACGTCGAAAGACAGGTAGAGAGTGTTGGCAACACAAGGGCAAACAACTAAGAGGGGGGGTGAATCAGTTGTCACAAAAATTTAAGCTTATTAAACTTATTAAACTTATTCTCAGATCTGATTAATAAACATGAAAACATAAACCATCAACACATCAGAAACACACATAACAGCAAGATTTTTTTATGTGGAAACCCTCTTAGGGGAAAAACCACAGTGGAGGTTAGTCCACAAGATTATACACTATTAAAAGTATAAATAAATAATAAATGGGAATGCACATGCATTCAGGCACACTACCTAGAGCTCACTACTCAAATACAACAAAGCTTACTGCCCAAAGGAAGACACACTGTCTTACAAAAACATTCGGATTACATCCGCAAGATTTTGAACTAAGAAAATAGAATCTGCTAATGCCTGATTATAGTTCCAGTTAAGCACATGAACACTTCTTCACACTATGCTCACTCTTCTTCACACTCTGCTTCTTCCTTCAAATGATTAGGACATTATTCACACATCTCATACATACCATGCCTTCAAATGGTATAAAAAATTGCTTATATATATATGCAACCAAGAATAACATCATCTACATGTCGGCCTCAATAAAATATAAAATATTTACAAACTGTCAGCCCAAAACATAAATAGTTTACAATGCAAATCCACCGATGTCAGCCACAACATAGTGAAGAACCAAAATAATATCTTCAAACATGAAACACCTTCAAAAATTATTCCTCAAAGATCCACAACACACTACAATTACCAAGTCGGCCATGAACATAAAAAACATGAACACGCAAAAGAAAATCACCAATCACGAGCACAACAATCAATGAAGACATGCAACATAGATAGAGCACAATCTAGAAACATCCACAAGCATCATGAATCACCAGAGAAGCATCTGCAACAACTCAAATTAAGAGAATCGCATTATCATCTTTCTGGAACACCAACTGAAGCAACATAATAACTGTCAGAACACAGAACCTCATAACTCGACCAAATCTTCATGCAGATCTCTAAAACTTAATTTGGATATATTAGATATACTCAACAAGAAACCCTTTAATCCACAACCTTTGATCATCAACACACTAAGCTTGCCACTAGACTAAACTTCACTTCACCACTGACAACCTACAACTTATTCCATTACAATTTTCTCAATATCCTTGACATATACACCCTTTAAGCCATTAATTCCAATAGTGTTGACATCTATAACAACCACATATCAGAAACATCCAACAAAGAGGAGAATATAATAGAAAAAGATAGCACTAAGAATGAATATCAGGACAAAACTAGATCTAGGAAAAAGGGAAAGATTGCAGTAGTAACTAGGAAAGGAATGGACACCAGAAGGATGAATGAAGAAACCTAAAAAGAAGAGGAAAGCTTTGGTGAAGACCTCAAATTCTACCCCATGAAAGAACATGACCAAATAGTAAAACAAACCAAACAAATTCTAGAACAAGAACAAAATGGAGAAAGAATGTAAAATAGCTATGTCATAGAACCGAAAGTGAAAGTCCTCAAAAAATTTGTAAGATTAGTCGGACAATAGGATTTTCTCACCAAACTAAGACAACTAGGTAAATATTGGAATAAGAAAAACATACCACAAATTAGAACCATCGACAAACATTGGAGAATGAGGTCAATCATGATTGAACTTTGAATCCACCAAAGAAGGATCCCCATAGTAATGTTCAACCTAGGATCATATGTCAATTTAATTCCTAAAAGAATATGGTAATACCTAGGAAAACTATAGGAGTTTATGGTGTACTCATCAAACACCCCAGGATCACCTGCAAGACAAAATAACTTCCATGAGAGAGAAATGGCAGAAATATCATGCTATCATTAAGATGCAAGAATTCCAAATTGAATATGGCAAAGTGCATATGAAGACTTGCTTATATAGGCAAGGTTGAGATGTAGTATGTAATATGATGTTGACATGTGTCATAATCTTATGGCATGTGACAACTAACTAACTACCTAGGAAATGATGCTAGATAAGATAATACTTCTAGAAAAGACAACTCATCCTTCTAGAAGGAATCTTATATACTAAGAAAACATCTTAACCTATCACCTAGTAAATGATACGTAGGAATATAATTAAATGCCTAAGTAAACTTATGTAAGTGTAATTAAATAATTAATTGCACCAACACCCCCCCATAAGTGCAACTTAGGAAGGAAATTATTATACAAATGATGCAATGATGGGTCCCAACTACAAGGCCATGTTAGGTACCCATGTACAAATGCAATGTATAGAAATCTCTCACAAACAGAGAACAGGAGAAAACCTAGTGGGACAAAACTCCTCCCCAAAAGAGAGATGAAATACAATAATGATATCCATCACAAATCCAATCAATCTCCATCCACACAAAGTCTATGAAAAGAGAGACCATTCATCCCCCCATAATGAGATAACCTGCTGCAAGAGAAGCACTGGAAGTACACTATGGAGTAACACTGGAATCCTCAATTTGGAAAGCAAGGAAAGATACTTTTATTTGCTAGAAACTATATTAGAGTCACTCAAGGACTCAAGTCAAAATCGTGAAAAGCAACAATAGACCCGATGCCAAGGAACACTAGAAAACTAGAAAACTGGCACAACTCTAGAATCTATGAAGTAATAGTTGATTAAAAAAATGATTTGGAACTTAAATGAAGTGCAAAGAAAATGCAAACCTAATGCACACAAAAAAGGAAATAGTGCATGCACTAATGAATGTTCACATCTACCTCCATGATGAAAAATAACCTCAAATTTATGTAGATGACAAAATCTGAAAAAATGGTCTACACCACTATGAAGTGCTCGAAACTAGCTTTTCGTTGATATCTTGTTTTCCAAAAATGGACACTATGGCCAAAAGTTATGATTTTTTCAAAAAATCCAAATTTAGCTTGTAGGAAACGGGTTTTCTAGCAAAAAAAGTTTACTTCTGATTTTATTTTTGAAAAATCTACTCATTGTTTGTAAACAATAACAGAAACCCAAAAATATTTTGATGCTAAAAACAAAACCTAGAAATCATTTTTTTTTATCCAACAAGCAGAAGATGAAAAATGATTTTTTTTAACCTTCAACCAGGAGGAAAAATGACGTGTAGCACTTTTTGTACAATAATTTTCTTCATATGTGTGCCATAGATATATAAAATCTAAAAGATACCCAGTTGATATTTCGACCCTGGTTAAAAAAACACAAAAATAATTTTTCCTACAAATGAGTGGGAGCTATATTTTTTAGAAAAAAAAAAAATGACTCCAATAAAAATGACTGGATTTTAAAACCCTGTAGATTTGACAAAATATGTCATATTTTGATGAAATGAAAGCCAATCTTGACTTTCTCTGATGCCTTGGATTCAATGGTAAGGATCTCAAGACCCCAACTCACACCCAGCAAAAATTTCACACCAATATTGATCCCTCATATCTAGGAAGAAGTCTGCGGCACTGAAGCTCTAATACCATGTAGGAGTTTATGGTGAACTCCTCAAACACCCCAGGATCACCTGCAAGATAAAATAAATTCCACAAGAGAGAAATGGCAGAAACATCATGCTATCTTTAAGATGCAAGAATGTCAAACTGAATATGGAAAAGTACATATGAAGCCTTGCTTATATAGGAAAGGTTGAGATGTAGTATGTAATATGATGTTGACATGTGTCATAATCTTATGACATGTGACAACTAACTAAATACCTAGGAAATGATGTTATATAAGATAAGACTTCTAGAAAAGACAACTCATCCTTCTAGAAATAATTTTATATCCTAAGCAAACATGTGAACCTATCACCTAGTAAATGATACCTAGGAATATAATTAAATACCTAAGTAAACTTATGTAAGTGTAATTAAATAATTAATTACACCAACAAAAACTGACATTGGAACCTACACCTTACAATATCAACTTGGTAGACGAGACCAGAATGAAAACAATGGGTTCCTAGAAAAATGTTGAAGTTAATGTAAAAGGAATGAAACAATTTGTATATTTTGAGGTGGTTACTACGAAGGAAATGTTTGATTCATTCAATGCACTACTAGGGCTCAAATGGTGTGTATATTCCAAGGGAATTATAGATTCTAAAAAGGAAGAAATGTCCTTTGCAAAATGACAAGGGTGGTCCACACTCCCTTAGGGAAAAACTCAAAGGACCCTACATAGAAGAAGTAAATTCCAAAGAAGATGAAAGCAATGATTGGACCATAAACACCATCACCATACCAACTAATGAATTTTTAGAAGAACCTAATTCAAAAGGTAAACTGGAAAGAACAAATATTGAAGGTTGTATGGATAGTGAAGCAGTATTAGAAGTGTAGACACTGAAAAATGTCCTGGATGATATCATGCACTTGAAATAGGTTTACTAACATCACTTCCTCTTTAAACCCATCCTCTTTTCACTTAATTAATTGAATTAGCCTAGCTAATTAATTAATTGCATCATTTTTCATCCATTAACCTAATTCATCAAATCAGGTTAATTCATCCTCCTTCATGCTATTATTTCATCTCATTAAATTAAATAAATCATACTATTTAATTTAATTTCCCAAGTCATCTTATTTAACTAAATAACCCTAAGTCATTTAATTAAATATCATTTTCACCTTTCCCCATTCATTAAATCATTTAATTTAATGAATACTCCTTTAATTCTTCTAATCCCCTGATTGTGTAATTAAACCTTGTTTAATTAACAATTAATCTAATTTTCCTCTAAAAGGGGAATATTCCTTATCCCTTTTTGTAGAATCAAAACTTTCTTTTAATTTTTAAAATATCTTTTATCCTCACCCAAATGAATATTCCAAGGAATATTCCCTCTGCTCCAATCATCTCACTTGGCTTCTTATGCAAGTTTTAACCTTTAACCTCTTGAGCAAGTCACCTTTGACCTGTGTGTGCAGGTCAAAAGTATGTTTGTTTCGAACCAATGTGAGCCCTTTATTAACTTTCATCTTGCATTCTCATTCGTTGATGAGAATCCATGATTCGTGCCTCTTCTTCCTTTCATCCTAAACTGTTGATTAAGCTTTTTGATCTCAACCCTCCATTTCTCATTTGCTCTCCTATAAATAAAACATTATTTGGAGACAAATGGATCAATCACTTAGAGAAAACTTATGTTGTTGAATTCACTTGCACTCACACTTATCTTTTACTCACTTTTAGCTAATCTTAGCTCATTTTAATTGTATAATAGCTTAAAACATCCATTAATGGCTTCCATGCATCCATCTTAGTTTGTTCATAAATTAGGGTTTCCATCTTTTAGCTTAGAATTAGCTTATTTTAGCTTAGCAATTTCATAATTAGATCAATTTTAGCATATAATCATGTTAATTTAGCTTGCATCATGTTTGGTTTAGCATAAATCAGGTTTCCATCCACTTATAACAATGGTTTCATCAATTCCCTTCCATAGAATTCATTGAAGCAAGCTCACTAATCATGGGATTGGGAAAGGGTCATTATTCCACATCAACACGACACCAATTCCAAAATAGGATAATGGGTTAGAGTAGGAATTTAACTATTTTCATAGTTTGTAACTTTCAGTTTCAATAAATGCTTAGTTTAACTTTCAATTTGAATGATATTGTTTGTGATTGAGGTTTAGTGGCTAAACTATGCTTTGATTCATCATGGATCAGTTGTAATTGAACCACACTAATAATCCTCATCTCACATTTTGGTGCTAGAAGGAGGGCATACCATTAAATTAATCAGTTTTTAGCTTGAATTCCACTTTTTGCTTTTTTTGTAGGGTACAATGACATCCAAATCACAAATAGCGATGCACTTTGAAGAGTGTCACTATCACTTCATTAGAGAAAAGGTTATAGACAGAGAGGTTGGCATGGAGTATGTTCCAAAAAAAGAGTAGGTGGATGACATTTTCACCAAGCCTCTTCCTATAGAGCAATTTGAATATCTGAGGTAGAAGTTGGGAGTAATTTCTCCCACATCATATCACTAAATCTCAGTGATAGGGCATGAATCTAGGGGGAGCTTCATTGATTCTTTCTTCATCCTTGGACAAGGATAGCAAGCTCAAGTCAATTTTAAACTTCTTTTACAAATTTCTAATGACTTGATGGTTGCAACAGTATAAACACATTATTTCTCTTTGTATGGTTCGTCAAAGGGGGAGATTATCAACAACAACACTCTGTTTTGAGGAAGAGCATAGTTAGACCCTTTGCCATTGATTTCAAAGGGGGAGAAATTGAGAAAAATTCTCTATTGGGAGAAGGTAAGCAAAAATATCTTTGTTTGTCAAAGGTGAAGATATGACTAAGGGGGAGTTGTGACAATGACTATGTGACAATATTTTATGCTTTGGTACAATATATTGTTTGGTACATTTGTTGTTTCAGAGAATTTAAGTTTTTCTATCAATGACAAAGGGGGAGATGGCTGGCATATGGTTGTCATTGATGTCAAAAGGAGATCAGAGATGAGTTGGACCTAATTTTGAAAGGAGATTGTTGGCATAATGATGTCATTGAAGTCAAAAGAAGATTTGTACAATATCATACATAAGAGGTGTAAAATACTTAGTCAAATTTGTGCTCAGTTAGTAGGTTTCAAAGTTTGGGATTTAGGCTTATGGCTTACTGAATTCCTTAGTTGATTTTAGTAAGAATCGGGCATTAGTCGTCGGGCTTATCACTAACCAAATGCATTGAAAAAGTTAGTCAAATTTGTATTAAGTCTGCAATGGTTTCAGGTCTCGGGCCTTGATGATACCGCTTATTGAGTCCCTCAGAAAGATGAAGTAAAATCCACTAAGTCTAGTATATTTTGAACTTCAAACTTTGGGTACACATCTTACCTTTGTGTTTGAAGGAATGGGTATGGAAGTTCTCTGAAGCTCAAAGAAGATTCAGGCATCTCAAGTTGAAGTTAAGCCCTTGACAGGTTATGAAGTATGGTGAAGGATGAAATCTCGAAAGCCAACCAAAATCCAACAGGGTTATGACTAACAACACTTACAAAGGAATTTACCAGGCATCACAAGTTGGAGGTATGACTTGTGCCTTACCGAAAGACTTGTGTAAAGGTATCAAGTATGTTCAAACCCTAACTTTCAACAATCTGATGTATCTTTTACTCTTCACTATTGGAAGCTATGTTTCTCATTTTAAGCTCTACATGGTATGAAGAATGTTGGATCCCTGATCCCTGATAGCCGATAGAAGGACAGGTGGAAGGAAGTTTCCCATCATCCCGTTGAATGGAAGCATTGACTCGAGTTGACCCCACGGGCTAGTGGGAGGTTGATGCGTGACATGGATGAACAGATAGAAGGCTCAATGAGACATATGAGGACTAATTAGATGAAAACATGTGGCATGTGTTTATTTGTTGATTTTACATCATTGTTGTAAATCAACACGATGTTATTGGTTAGTGTTTTATAAAGCAATGAAACAATTTTTTTGGTCAACGATGTTAAAGTGATTTAAAAGGCAGTAAAACCCTAATCAAATAATATCAATTCAATCAATAAAACATGGGTTTGAAGGCATGAATAAAAATGGTGTGATTTCTTATGCCAATACAGGCGGCTATGAAACCCTAATAGGTTGAGCATATAGAAATATGGTGAATGCATTGAATAAGATAGATGATTGATTGGCTCAATAAACAGTAGCTTGTTGGAGAATTTGGTGAATGAAGAAAACCCTAAGAGATTCTTCTAGATGGGTTCGATGGACTTACAAAGTTTGATGCAATAATTGCAGGTCGATGGAATCAAGTAAAAGGATGGACGAATGAGACATTTGCAAAAATTGACAGGTAACCTTTCAACAAATAATCCATTGTTTATTGGTTGAAATGGTGGTATTAAGGCAAGGAAAGTAAAACTATTGTATATGGAATGTGCATTGAATTTGGACAAGGGTTTGTATGTTTGAGATAGCTTGACAGTGAAGGTAGAGAATGTTATAAAAGAGTAGATTAGAAATAAAAATGGTTGGTTTTTTGAAAGAGGGTAACAGTGTTAGAGAGTTAAGAGTGTAAGTGAGTTACTGGGTTAGTTGAACAAAGTATTAAATGTATATTTGAAGTTGATTATAGTTGAAGGAAAGTGAGAAGAGAAAGATTAGTGTGCTACAAAAATTATGTATTGAATGTATTGATGCATTATCAGGTTATGCAAAACCAATTTTATGCATATATGAGATTTTCATATTGTAGAGGTTGTTTACTCATTTATATTGGGTTGGTGCTTAGAATAGGGGATTGGTGTCTCCTTAGGGTTGGTGCTCTTAAACTTTGTAACATAATATTTATTTGTGACGTTGGATTTGAGGAGTAGACTTAAGCAACTTTTGTCATTGTGGTTTTTCCCATCTTGGCTTTTCCATGTATATCTGGTGTTGTGTGTTGATCTTGTATGTGCTTGTGTTTGTCATATATTTTCATGTTTTAATCCACACAGTAAAATTTAAGGGTTGTGTCTGCACTAAGGGTAAGAAGACTAAAATTTTAGTATCTACTAATTCACCCCTCCTCTCAGTAGATTGTTGATTTCCAACAATGCACCTTTGAAGTTTCTTTGCAATCTGACTTTGTGGAGTCCCCTACATTGGGATTCCTTCAAGATCAAGCACCTGGGGGGTGCCTTCTTTGCAATTATGAGGGCCTGTGAAGAGCTTACATCTTATGGGATCTATTCACTATTTTTTTGCAAGCCTTCGGTGCACTTTGTGCAATCCTCCTTAGGAGAGAGTACCTATGGAGCCATATGCTTGCCCTGCACTTTCATGTATGCCAGTTTGTAGTCTACTTCCTCGATGGTTCAAGTATATTTTCTTGGAACTCTTTTAACCTACTTTACCGAACACTCATTGGCACTCATGTTCACTAAAGTGGGGGAAAAATGTATAGGAGTGAATTTTCACCCCCTCGCAAGTTCCCCTTTTACATCCTTCGCCTTAGAAAAATCAAACCCAACCATGTAATTCTACATCATTCATTCGTACTCCATCTACTTGGTGCCTATTTTTAGTGTCGATGGGGGAATTTCTATCGAGGACACTAGTGTGGTGCATTGTCATCTGTGTAGCGTGTTGTTGTCTTGATAAGATTCCCACCTTTGGAATCTATAGAGGCATTATGTTCTCCATTGGCAATAAAATGTAACGTCCTTGCACCCTTCAATCAACTTTTGAATGGATCTATCCATCCTAATCGACCTTCAAATTCCTATCTTTTACAATCATCTCATCTTCTTCATAATTCTTGACAATCTTCATGCCTCTACATCATTCTTGAGCAATTTCTTACAAACTCTTGAGCTACTTGTACTATTGGCTTCACTATTCCAACATCACAATATTCTTCACATCTACCATGGAAGCTGCAACTTGGTGTCTTGAGAGACTTCCTCCAGTGTCGCTATGGCCGCATCAACTTTGCCATGGTTGTAGACTTGCGTCCCTCTCTCATTGGCCTTGAGTGCCTCTGATTGAGGGTGGTATTATTTACTTGATTTTACATTTTTGTTGGATTTTAGTAGTACAATTATTCTTGTATTATTCGTTATTCATTTCCTTTCCAGCATACTTTCTTTATCACATTTCTATTTTTCTATCTATCTAGTTGTCTGTGGAGGTGGAAACACCAAAACAAGGGTTTGATTGTAGCAAGCCCTGAAACAACACCAACATTTTTCCCTGCTTTGTTGTGTGTAGGTACTTGTTGGTGTGGAGCTTGTAGGAGAACTCGACTTTATGTGATTTGAATCCTTATCTTTCATGTCCTTTTCATCTTTTTCACCATATTTCCTAGTATTTCAGTTACTATATTATTGCATACTTTTATCATCACTTAAAACTTCAGTAGTTAAGTTGTTAGTAGGTTTCCAACACTTTTGACTGTCCTTTTTCACTGTCTTTCTGTATGGATGCCAACCCACCTATGGGACACCAGTGTGTCATCTTGTCATCCCTATTTGGCATTGTTGTCCTCTAGCAAAGAGTTGTTTGAGGTATAGTCCAAGTTGCAGAAACTTTCTCGCTTAGTCCAAACCTAACTCTCGGGTTAGTAGAGTGATAAAAGTACTAAGATTTCTCTTCATTCTCTATCCTCGATATTAAACAACCCCCTAAACACTTGTGCAATTGAGGTAGATTAGGGAAGCCTTAAACTCTCATCTCTCCATGACCTAGAGTCTTTGAGTGGTCAGTCGCCCTCCTCTACAAGAAGTTGTACCCAGACTTGTGTTTTCCTACAATTAGCTGGTGAATCTCCATCACTTATTTGCAAACTTTAAGTAGGATCTTTTTGTCTGAGGGGTACTTGGGGAGCTTATATGGCATCTTATGGAATCCTACCACTCGGATGTAAGTAAAATTTTTGAATTGGATATACTAGTTCCCCCATGCTTTTAATGCCTCCATAGCTTCATTGGAGATCCTTCTGGAGAAATCTCCCTCTAGTCCTTTGAGCACTGAATAAATAAAGTTTCCATTGACAACATAGAAATGTGTGTAACTATCCCCCAACTTTATTTGAGGATAATTTTCATATATGGTAACTTCCTCGAGTTCGAAGGAACCCAATATGTCTAGTCCCGAGAAGGAGGCTTGAGATGCCAACAAATAAACCAAGTATAAGATCATGTATAACTTTGATGTTACCAGAACAATATTCAACTGATCATGAATGGCATCACTTATAAGAGTGGCCCAATCAATTTTATCTTTGTTTGAGTCATTGATGGTCACAATAAATTGGACCATCCATGGATAGGAATCCCTAACATGGGGATATCCAAACACCTTACTTAATAGGAAAATCAAGTCCTTGATATCTTCTTTGAACTCACTTCTATGTTGCACCCTATCCATATTGAGGGTTACTTTCCTCGAGGTAACCAATATCTGATTGTTAACATAAGTGAGGTTTTCTTCCTCCTCATAATCAAAGTACTTGATTTCCTTTTTCATATCAATTGCCTTGTATTGAGGGTGGACAAGAATCCTGAAAAATATTCTCAATCATATCTGGGATCACATTAAGCACCACTTCTCCTAATGACCCCATCATCTTCCTCATTTTATGATTGTAGTAGTAGGAACATGTTAGGAATAGCTCTGGAGATCAAACAGACATTGGGAATGAAATAGCTTGCACTAATCTAGAATTAGCTAGTATTGTAGCAACACATGTTCTTGTTGCTTCATCATTCATCTTCCTTTTAAATTTATCCATGTCCACATGCCTGAGAATTTTTGAAGGTGGATGGTATCCTTTGTATTCGTACTTCATTTATGCGAGATCCTTTGGTGGCATATCTCTTGTACATAAGAAACACCATGTGTTACTCATTTATTTACCTTATAAGAAAGAAGACCCTCAAAAGAAAGTTATATTAGTTCTAATATATCTTAATTTATAAAATAATAACTTGTTAAAAGAAGCAAGAAACCAAACACACTTTTGGGTATTGGGCCTCAAGCCTCCCCTTTTATCTCTTGTCAAATGGTTAAAACATATTTAGTGAGAAAAGTTTGATTTTAGTTTTCAATCTTTCGGAGCTCCAGGATTGAAGATACCTCTTACCTCTTGTTTCATAGCACTATCTACAAACACTTAAAATTGTCTAGAATGGTATTACACACTTGAATCCGATATACTAACATTGTTTCATCTTGAAATTCATCCTCTTTTCACCTATTTGATTAAATAAGCCTAGTCATTTAATTAGATGCATCATTTTCATCTATTAATCTAATTAATTTAATTAGGTTAATTCCTACCCTCTCATCCTATTTAATTGAATAAATCAAATTATTTGATTTAGACACCTTATGTCCTCTCATTTAATTTAATAATCCTAAATTATTTAATTAAATGTCATTTGCATCCCCTTCTCATTAAATAAATGAATTATTTAATGATAATCCTCATATTCCTCAACTTACACAATTAAAACTTAGTTTTAAATACTAATTACTAATTATTAATTTTCCTCACCCATTTACTTGCATAGGGAATATTCCAAAGGAATTTTCTCCTATTTGGCTCCAAAAAATAGAATCTTCTTTCCTAACAAACTTTGTAACAAACTTTCAAAGTTGTTACAAAGTGTGTTTGTTTGAATCATTGTGAGCCCTTGATGGTTTCTTTGATCCATGTGATATTTTATTCTCATCCATTGATGAGAATCCTTGATCCATGCCTTCACCCTTGATTCCATTTTGACCATTGATTAATCATTTTCATCTCGACCATTGATTCTCCATTTGCTCTCCTATAAATACATCACCATTTGGAGAGAAATGGATCCACTTCCATCAAATAAAAGTTATGGTGCCCGTTTGAATACTATCTCTATTCATACTTGCACCATTATCGAGCTTTTCATTCTTTAAATCCACCCATAGCACTGTTTTATCAATTTTAGCTTAGTTTTCAACAATGGAGTTTAGTTAATTACTCATTTTATCCAAAGGATTTGGAAAGGGTCGTTATTCCATATCAATACGACATCACTCCCCCGATGGGATAAGGTTTGGAGTTCTAGATTAGGATTCTTTTAAGCTTTCGTGTTTATTTCATGTTTAGTTTAATGGTTTCTTATTTTTTGAAGCTTTTGAACATCTCATTGGGATTGTAGCTTAAGGGGTTAAATATTTCTTAAATTCATTTGGATATGGTGTATTTAGCCTATACTATTATTACAATCACATTTTGGCACTAGAAGGAGGGATTTACTAACTTTTTTTGATGAATTTATCTTAAGTTTCAGTGAGTTGTAGGTTTTAGAGAAATGGTGATGCTTTTGATGGCTTTAACTATTGGGAAAATGTATCTCAACCTTGCAATTATATACAATTTATTGTTAATAGGATGTATGTTGGTATGTGGTGATTGATCATGCAAATACTATACACTCGTAGCAAGATATGGGGTTCGGGGCATTGCCCCAATTTTTTTTATTGACATGCCAAGGTTTTCCCGTTGACACGTCAAGTTTTTTTTCCTGTTGACTCGTCAAGGTTTTTTCCTACTGACACATCAAGGTTTTTTCCCACTGACACATCAAGGATTTTTCCCGCTGACACGTTAAGGTTTTTTTGTCAACATGTCATAAAAAATGACCTTGTAAAACCCTAATTCTAGAAGGTCCCAAAAAGCTTTTTATATGTGGCTAGTATGTATGTAGGTGTGGGTGTATTCTAAGATTCTAATAGTGGTCATGTTTTCTCTTGATCTCTGGTGGTGATACTCCTGTGAGAAGCTTTCTTTGCAAGTATATTGTAATCTTTTTATTTCTGAATAATTGGGTGGCTTTTGGAGTGTGGGGTTTTTCTCCTAAAAGGGTTTTCCCACATAAATCATTGTGTTGTGGTATGCATGATTTTTGTGTTTATTTGTGTTTAAGTTTTTGTAACTATTAAAGATTTGTAATTTTTTTCATTTTTCTCGTCTCAAGATTAGTGAAAGGAAGTTGTTTTGCTACCTTAATTTTCTTTTATTAATGGTGCTACAAAGGCGCGTCACTATACAACAACACACTTCAATTCAATCAAAACAACACATAATTAATACGATGACATTTATCCTTTTTTTATATCGTAAATTTAAATATGGCGACGTGGTCAATATAGCGACATAATTGAAGTCCCTATTTTGGTGTAGAGTGACGCATTCGAATTTCACTAGAGCGACGCATCTTAATTCAATGATGCATTTGACAGCTTCAGTGATGCAATTGATTTCAGCAATGCTTTTTACTAGTAAAAAAATAGAGAGCTGATTTTCATGAGTGTTTTAAATTTTTAGTTTCATATGCACTCTAATATTTTAGTAACACCTAGGTTTGTTTTGTGAGGATAACTAGTTTTGTAGATAGGAAAATAACTTGAAGTGAAGGAGCATACTATCATTTAACCATACATTGTAAAAAGTGTGTTTACACTTATGGTACAATTATAACCCATCATATGCTACTTTGCTTTATGTTTTAGGACCACAAAATTTCCATTGGGCTTAAATTCACATTCAAAGTTGGTTAAAATTGAACCCATACAATCTCATTTTGCAAAATTGGTTAAAATGAATGAGTGTTTGATGTGCTTGCTTTGCTTGTATACACTTGTAGTGCATATCCACTCCCCTTGCGCTTCATGTGATCTTGGGTGAAGAGAAACACTCAAGTGTGCTTTCTTGTTTTGAGTCACCCATAATAACTTGCTATGTATCCTCTCCCCTTATGCTTCGTACGATCTTGGGTGAAGAGAAATAGAATTTCTCTTATTAGGAAAGGGCCTATTGTGAGATACATCCTAAAATGAAGAACTCACAAGTGACTCTAAAAAAGCATGTTTACTAATGAGCTATATAAAGGTTACAAAATTGAAAACATAATAGCTTCAATCTGGGTATAGTAACAAAAATGTGCCTAATCCCGTCTAGAGATTTTTTAGCACAAGGAAAGAACGGTTAAAGCCTTAAGTGGCTTACTAGTGGATTATGTGTATTGGTGTTCTAAGTTTTTTTATCACTGAAACCTTTTGTGTAGTAGCCAACCAAGTCCATTTTTGAAACGTATTTTAAGGTAGTGCATCAGAATAACACTGTTCCAAGAAGTTACTTACCATGTTCGGTGTTTGGTTGAGGAAATAAAGCAAATAGGGAAGGGACTCTTTTGCTTGGAATGTCAAGATGGTAGAATTCCTTGACATAGCCATTTTTTCCTTTCCATCTTTGTGGATTAATCATCTCTTAGGGGATGATGGTAAGCCTACCAAGAAATATGTAACCACTTGAGCTAGGATTGTTATTGCTTGTGAGTCAATTTGACACATTGTTTGGTTCCAAAACAACTTAAACACACATCAACATGTTCATCAAGTTTCAAACCCTTTAGATCAAGTGTGAATACCTTTGAAAATTCCTATATTGTTGCTTGTCCCTAAGGATTTTAGCTTTAGAGGCTTCTAAATATTTGGACTTATATCTTAATTCACATTTTCCCAAGTTAAAATAGGGAGCTATGGCCTTATCTTCTTGATTTTCACATAATGGACTTTGTGGAATGAAGGTTGCTTAGTTTTAACATTAATTAAGACTTTCTTGATGTGGTAATAAAACAATATCACTTAATCAAATATTATAACCAAATGAACACACCACACATTGGTCTTATTGTTGAGACACATTGACTTCCCAAAGACAAAAAAAAGTGGGACAAGAAAATCATTGCAAACATTGAGTCCAAGTTCTATTTTATCAAAATAATTGAGTTCTTAAGGTTTTATCACTTTAGAGGTAAAGCATGTTTCTCACCATCTTGGTCTTGTAAGAAAAAGGCCCCTTTTAGGTTAACACATTTCGGGTCAAATATTTAATCCATCTTCACACATTTTACATTCCACTTCACAAACAAAATTTAGAAACTTTTGGACACATCAACACTTTAGACTTAGACAATTATCAAATCAATCCCCTAACCTAGCTATGTTGTGTATGAAATGGAGCCTTTTCTATACACTTAGTTAAGTTAGTTATCACATTTTTTGAACTAGTTTGTCTTAAAAGTCACAAGTCTACCTTAAAGATTTTCAAGTTCATTAAACACCTTTTATCTATGACATCAAAACAATCAAACCATTGACTCTAAAATTTTTATCCAAAATTTTAGGAAGTTCATCCCCCATATCATTCACCCTTTTCATCATCCACTCACATCATTGGTCCAAAACAACTTAGAGGGTCCCTTTTACCAAAATTTGAGTCAAATAGAGAGTTTCAACATTATAAATCTCAACACACTTCTCCCATAGTTGACCCACAATTTATGGTTACAACAAGATCACAACACAAGAGAATTGTGGAGAAAACCAAAAACACAACTACCACAAGTGATACTATTCCACAAGAATTTGATCCAAGCAGCCATTCTACCCGCTCACAACAACCACAAAATCCATTAGGGTATGAGGCAAAAGATGTCACAAACAACTCCCTTGAGCTCATAGAGGAAGAAATCCTTGAATTTCAACAAGATCCTAGGACAAGCCACATTGTTAACACTTTGATGAAGAATAAACCTACCCAATATATGATGACTTTAGCAAAAGAAGGGGCTAAACTCCCTTCTACATTCGACTTTGACACAATTAGGGAAAAACCCTTAGACATGTGGCTTCAATTCCCCCAACTTTGTTTCACAAACCTTGATGCAAGGATTGAATCAATCTATCCCATCCCTTGTGCCAAGTCAAAAATTAACTCCTACTCTTACAACTAGGATTGCCACCGATCTTGGTCACACTCTCCCTATAGAAGGAAACACACTTTTGGGTACTCAAAACACCAACCTTCCCCAAAATACAAGTTGGAAACCAACAATTGGTGTTACATCCCATTCCTCCACTACCATTCTTGAGCATCCTCTAAATCCACACAAACCACTTGCATTCCATAACACCATGAAAACCTTGACATTTCAAGCGCAACCATCTTCATCCATCACCACAAGTACCCAAAGTGTGCCCAACGTTACACAAGGTAATGTGAACCAAGTACCTCAAATAGGACAAGGACAAGTTAACTCCCTCATGCAAGGGAAACCCTTAACAAGTGGCTCCAACAACCCCAATGACACATCGAAACAAGTGGTTACCCAAACTACTCAAGTCAATCCACCATCCACATCAACCCCATCTATCATCAATCCAAATCAAAGCAATGCATTGATCGCAAATCCCATTAGCCAAGGTAATGACTTGGTCCCACAACAAACACAAGGGAACCCTCAACACATCAGTCAAGGGAACCCTTCTAATCTATTGACTCAAGGTCAAAATGTGCCATTGGAATCGCAACACCAAATGGAACCTTCATCTTTCACATTGGTCCCCCACATAATGCAAAATCAAATGGGGCCTTAACCTTACATTCCTCTGTCCCAATTGACAATTTTACAACGAATGTTAAACCAAAACAACCCACAACCATCTAAACTCAATCCACAACCCATGACCACCCAAAATCCATCCCAACATCAAAACACTTCCACATTGTAGGCACAACAAGCTCATGCTCTAGTTTTGCAACAAGCGCAACAGGCTTACCAACAAGTGTTGCAACAACAACAAGCTCAAGTTCAAGCCCTATAGGAACAATAATCACAAGCTCAAGATTTGCAACAAAAATAGGCCCAAGCATAAGCCTTGTAACAGCAACAAGCTCAACAAAAACCTTAATCACACAACAAAAATAGCAAGCTCAACAACAAGCCTTGGTCATGCAACAACAACAACAACAACAAGCCCAACAAAAATCATTGCTAGCACACCAATATGCCCAACAACAACATGTGCTTGTGAAAAAACAACAGGTTTGTACTATAACCCCCAACAAAACATCTTCAATCCAATTGCACAAGGAGAATTCACACCACCACATCTATCACCCTCACCTTCACAATATCAAAATCCATCCTACACACCATACAACACCCCACTATATCAAAATCCCACCCATAACTCATCTTCCATCCCACAGTACACAACATATGATCCTCCACAAAATTCGCAAGAAGATGTGTCATTACAGCTCAAAGCGCTCATGCAACAGATCCAAGACATTCAAATGGGAAAAATAAAGAATCCCCATACGCAAAAAAAACTTGTGTCCATACACATTCGATAGGAACATCACAATGGTACATTTCCCACCCGGTTTTGAGGTCCCTAAGTTTGATAAATACAAAGGGAGGGGAAATCCTATGGATCACATCAAATAATTCCACATCATGTGTATGGAGGTTTCCTACAATGATTCCTACTTGATGCTCTTTCCATGAAGTTTGGTGGGCCCTGCAATCAATTGGTTCTCACAGTTGCCTCTAGGCATCAAAACCTTCCAAGAAATCATCGATATATTCATAGAACATTTCTCCTTTAACCTAGGCATGGATGTAAGCTTAGAGGATTTATACACTATCAAGCAGAAAACAAAGGATAATATTTCACTAATTTCCTACAAAGGTGGAGACAAAGAGCTCGTAAGAGCAAGTGGCCCATTCTTGAAGAGCAACAGGTGGGGATTATCATAACAAATGTTGATCTAGAGCTATCCTTCTAGTTAAAGATGCAATGTGTCACCTCTTATGATGAGCTTATCCCTAGGGCCCTCAAAATTGAGAGAGCCCTAATCTCATAGGGAAACACACAAGCTTTTAAAGACAACCGCCCATCTACCAGTTCAAATGACAAGCCCTATGTATGGGCTAAGAAAAAAAACATGATAAATGATGGTGTTGTTGATGCTAAAGTGGTCATAAGTACTCCCTGGAAAAACATGAACCAAAAAATGCACAACAAAATTAAAAAAATCCACACCACCACCATAGAATAACCAAATCAATAACACCAACACCCAACAAAGAGGACCCCCAATAGGAATAACTATCCAAAACACAAATACACACCATTGGAGGAACCTATTGAATTCGTCATGCAAAACTTAGTATGGCCAAACGTGATTATGCTCCCCAATTTCTAAAACTATCAAGAACCTCAAGTTATATCTCATTGGTATAACAAAAAGGATCATTGTGAATTTCACAAGATCAAAGGACATAAAACGTCAAGTTGTATGAAGCTAAAGAACATTATCCAAGATCTTATCAAAAATGGAGACATAACTATTGATGTACCAGCAGGTAACCAAGACCTCAAGATATACAAGAATCCAATGCTAGATCACAATAAAGGGAATGACAATGGCAAAGGAAAAAAATACACTAACATAGGAAATGTATATTCCAATGTGGTTGCCTCTTGTGACAATGTTGTAACAATCATCACTATTTGAGGACCTAGTACGGAGTGTGGGGTTACCACACGACATGGAAAGGTTACAATTTAAGGAGCTTCATCTCAACATAAGGAACAACCTACACTACCAACATTGAACCCTAGTAACTACAGCCTCCTCTACCAGCTAAAGAAAACTCCTACACACATCTCTATCCTAGAATTATTGAAGTTATCCCCCACACATAGGGATATACTTGAAAAGGACTTATTGACTTCCTCCATCCCTGAGAATATTGATACAAAGAATTTTCAAGCTATGATATGGAATATCACCAGACCCCATCTTCTTACTTTCTAAGAAAAATATCTCCCAACACAACCATCTCACAATTGTGCTTTACACCTTGAGTTCATTATTCATAAGAATAAGGTTAAAATAGTCTTAGTAGATGGAGGTGCTGGTCTAAACATTTGCACCCTTCATCTAGTCAAGACCTTGGGTTATTTAGAGAATTCTATTGAAAAGGAAAAGAGCATGACTATAAGGGAATATGGCGATCAATAACAAGTGTCTCAAGGCATCATCAAGCTACCTATCCAAGTGGGACCCGTCATTGCTAAGACAACATGCCAAGTGCTAAATCTTGACCTCCCCTACAACATCCTTCTTGGTCGACCATGGATTCATTCCATGCAAGTTGTAGCTTACAACAACCATGGATTCATTCCATGCAAGTTGTAGCTTCAACCTATCACCAATGTGTCAAGTTTCCTTTTAAGGATAAATAAGTTACTTTCCATGGAGATCCTGAGCCTTTCTACTATTCCAAGAACCTTGAGGCTAAGTTCTACAACATCCCCCAAATCTCATGGAAAACCCCAACCTATCAATAAAGTGGCTAAAACATTAAAGATTGCATCTACCTTCACTAAGTGGGGGGACTTAAACAAAGAGGATGTCAATGAGGAAGATATATCTAAATTGCTCTATCAGGACAACCTACCCATGCTCACTCTTCCCATGGTAGATGAAAATAAAGGGTTACCGCTAATGATGAGATGAGGGTACAACAAGAATGAAAAGTTGGGACAAAATGACAATGGTTTTCTAGAACCCATCATTCCTAAGAGACATCTAAAGAATCTTGGCTTCGGATGTACTACTAGCAAGGTGACACTTATTGGAAAGGGTACTTCTAATAAACAAGCAGAGGCCTCCTCTTGGTTACCTGTTAGAAATATGGAGTCTTGCAACATGAGCATGAAGTGCATATAGATTGATTTGGCTATTCTTGTGTTTTCATTGATGTCAACATGGTGACAATAGTACGAGAAGCTTATTTGGTATACCAGAAGCTAATCTCTACCATAAGTGTTATTTACTGATGTACCAGTACGTTGGTTTTTGAGTCCAAAATTCAGCACAATAAAAGATGACTTTGATCTCTTATCCATGTTATTATGACTCATTTAGATAGCTATATCCAAGATCTTGAAAAAATTTATGTCGAGAGAAAAAAATTATCATTGAAAAAGTTTAACTCTGTACACTACAATTGTTTCACTGCTCAACATATCAGTGTGGGAGACTCCACATTTTATTAAGAACATTCTAATGTTTTGGTTCTAATGGTAGTTTCTCTGATGTTAATGAGATGAGAAAATAAAGTAATATCGGATCTAGAAGGTTTTTACTTTGAGAAGTGTATGTTGGTTTGGAGTTTGTGTTTAGGTCCTAGTCTTGGCTGACCTAACATATGACATGCATCAAGAAGATTAAATATACCTTGTGGATGCTTTCTATAGATCTACACCAACTTGATATGATGCACTACATGGATTAAAATGTTTTAAATCTTATATGGTGCCGAAAAGAGTGTTTTTGGTTGGTTTGTTTTCATCTAATTGGGCCGACCTAATTGATGAATAAGATATACTTGCATATATATGTAATACTTTTTGAAGGAGAAAAGTAGAGGAGTGATGGTGTGAAGATGTGAGCATGGGAAGGAGAAAGAAAAGAGGTGTGGTGAAGTGTGAAGAGGATTGAGGAATGTTTGAATATGTGAACCTAAATGATTTATTAGTTGAGGATTAGAATAGAATTTTTGAATGACTATTGTGGGAAGTGGTACTTCTTATTCAGATCTTCATTGGAACTGAACCCTAAACACAGAAGGTGTATTCCATCAGTTCATACTTTTTGGTAGTGAGCCATAACTTTTTTATCTTAGTAGTTAGCCATCTTTTGTATTCAGGTTGTGATTCTTTCAAGGACAGTGAGTCCTCGTAGTGAGCCATGTAATATACTGTATCCGGATATAATATATTGTGAGCTAATCCTCATCATGGTTTTTCCCATTTTGGATTTTCCATGTAAAAATCCTAGTGTTCATGTGTGATGATGCATTGTTTTGATTCCATTCTCTCTCTTGTTGATTCAATCAGATATGTGATAAGTTTTAAGCGGATTTTATTTGAATGGTTTTATGGAATACTAATTCACCCACCTTCTTAGTATTTTGAATATTCAATAATTGGTATCAGAGCATGGTTCCTCTAAAGAAGCCTTACAACTTGAGGAAGGTCCCAAAATTTGAATATAAGAATTTTTTTCCTCTAGAAGTGATCTCTATTGGACATTCAGAAGAAAATGAAGATATGAAGATTAAGCTGAAGGAAGGGAATGATTATATCAATAATCTGAGGAGAATATATGAAGAAGCCTATGATCAATTAAAAGGAGAACAAGATGATATCATCGGACTACTAGAGCAATTAGAAGAAAAGAAAAGAATTGAAGACTAATAGAAAGTTGAAATTCAAAGGAAGACGGATGAATGTGTCAAGGTCAAGCAAGAAATGAAAATTTTGAGATCATATCTAGAAAAGGCAAAAAGACTTGAGGATAAATTCAAGGCAAACACTACAATGCTTGATGAGTTGATTAATTCTCAAAGACTTGCAATGGATAAAAGTGGCTTAGGGTTTGAAGAAGTACATGGCTCAAAGACAAAGCAACCTCCTGACAAGAAGAATCAGTGCAAAGATGGAAAAATTAAGGACTTAAGAAGCAATACCAGAAGGATTTCCATCAGACAACCTAATGCTCAAAGGTACTTATCTTTTAATGATGTCTATTATTCCTACAATAAATATAGACATAGGGAAAAGAAATACAAAAGTAGAATGAATGATACTTCATCATTCTCCAAAAAATGTTTTAAGTGAAATAAGTTTGGACACAAGGCTATTAGTGTGAATATAGATTAATTAAAATAAATTATAGAAGGAAGAATGTTGTTTGTTGTAATTGCAGCAATCCGAAATAGTCTGTTAGAGACTGTAGAAATGGAAGGATTAAAAATATCTATCTGGCAAAGAAGCATGAACCAATTACAGACATGGAAGAAGTAAGAAAAGAAATAAAAATAATTTGGACAAAGGAAGGAGAATTCAAGCAAGATGAATCAAAACCATCAATTTTTTTTATTTTTTCCTCTAGTGCAGATACGCCCGTCAAATTTTGAATCAAGCAATGCCTAAGGGGGAGCAATTATTAGAAAATTTAATAAACCCCTCATCGATACTTGATGTCACATCATGATAGAAGTATATTTACTGTGGTAATGAATTCATGGAATTTTTCAAGCACATTTGGGAAGAATGAATTTCATAGAATCTAAAAGGATGGAAGTGCACATGAATTTCAAAGTGATCTACTTGCAATTTGAAGCATTCATTGCAAAAGAATTCAGAATGAAAGAAATAAATTTAGAAGTATCAAGGAAATCACATTCATAAGGAATTTGTGAATATGGAGAAGCGTGTAGAGGAAGTTTGAAGAAACCAAAGCAATTTGATACATCATAGTTTCAAGATTTAGCAAAGAAAGAGGAAATCAAAGTGGATTCAAAGCATACTCTAGAAGTTGGACACCCAATCTTATTCTTTGTTGACAATTCAATAGGTGTTCTCTTGAACAATCTTTCAATTTTATGCAATGGATAATTCAAAGGTTGTGAATATTTCGAATAAATCGCAAGCCAAATAGAAGAAATATTCAAAAAATTTGTCAAAAAAATATGTTAGTGCATTCTCTAGCATTCCTCATAGAGTATTACCCACTTAAGGTATCTATGCATATGTTTATGGTAAAATTGAGGAAATGCCACTAGTTTGTTTAAACATTTTATGGAAGGATAAGTTGGAAGAAAATCATGATGCATAAAAAATATTGGTTGAAAAGAATTTGGATGTATGGCAAAGATTCCCACTATTCGAATTCGACAAGAAATACATTCAAATAATTTTGAGTAGGATTCACGATGAATCAATTTGGATTGATGAAGCACACTTGATAACCAAAGAAGCAATATGAGATGTAAATGGTTTGTGTTCCTCTGGACTAGTTCCCAAATGAAGGATTGTGAATGAACAAGATATAATTGAGATGACTGGTATGACCCTCGAAGGAAAATAACTTTTTTTAAGAATAATTGAAGATTCGATCATTAGGTGTGTTGCGATGATTGTTGGACACAAAGTTTTCTTACCAAGCAATGACCACACAGTTTCTACTGCTGCTATTTACACTACTATTGATATGGTTACGAGTGGTATGGATTATGACTTTGTGAGCTACTTTGAATGAATCTATTGAAGAAATTGAAGGAAATTAAGAAAAGAAAGAAAATGCATTTTTGTACAGAACTTTGATTGTCTACTTACTCGTTTACTTCATGAAAGAGTTATTGGTAATTGGAAGGATAGAATGGAAAAATGTAGAACCTATTGCTCATCAGATTAGGAATTTCATGATAAACCTTGGTGGTTTCGATGCTCAAGAGACTGCTCTTGCTGCATTCTTTTGAACATTTCAGATGAGGATAAATAAAAGAACAAGGATTCCAAAAAATATGACTGAGAAGTACTCCATAAATATTAATTTCTTAGTTTCTAAAAAATTTTGTTATATGGAAGCAATTGAATCCAGACTGGTGTGGTTTCTGAACTGGATTATGAAGTGACTGAGGCTGAGATCGATCATTATCCAAAAATACTTTTAGAGAGCCCCAAGAATCCCAATGAAGAATAAATTTCTATGATTGAAGCCTCTGACAGTGCAACCAAAAAAGGGAAGAAGAGAAAAGGTGTTGTTATAAAAAATAAAAAAAGTCACAGAAGAAAGTGAATCAGAGAGAGCTCAACATGAGCATGAAAGCATAAACATTCAAGGAACATTAAAATAATTGCAGAAGGTAATCCTTGGCGCTAACCTCAATTCATCAATATCAATTGTGGAAAATCTTAGAAGCGTGATTAACTCTTTGAAAGCATACATCTTCAGACTAGAAGTACAAACTGGAATTAGGTCTATAGAAGAAAATTTAGAAGATATCAAGAAGAAATGTGCAGATGCATATCACAGAGTGGTGAAGGAATTGAAGAGTGTACAAGTTTGTGAGAAAGAAGCTTAGGAATTGCTTTCTTTTTGTTTGAATTGTTCTAATAGTACACTAAATATAAGAGATGAAATAAGGAGTGAAACTCGAATGAGTACTCAAGCACATATGTACAACTTGGCAGATGATAGAGATAATTAGAGATGGTTCTACATTGTGCAACTCCAAGAAAAAATGTTTTCCCTATAGGATCAAAGAACAAAAGTCATTAAGGAGTTTGTGGCACTCAGAGATATGGTAAAACTCAAGCATATTCATGTATCCAATGCCCTTGATAGTGTTGGTAATCTATCAAAAGTTAATCTCAATCCCAATACTTTGGTAGATGGTATAGAGTCTTTGACTAAGCTTGAACTACTATTCACAACTCTTGTAAGTGTGAAAGAAGCATGGGAAGAAGGAAAATCCTCATGGAAGGATACCCTAAAGAACCTCAAAGGTTCCTCTTCTTTAGGTTAATACATTCCTTTTTGTACATATAATTTTTCTGGTCAATTTTGTATGCATATATGTAAACCAAACCCCTATACATCATTTTCCATTGATGTCCAAGGGGGGGAGATAGAGAGATGGAGAGATAGATAGAGGAAAAATATTTTTTTGAAAAGAATAGTTTTGAAAGGGGGGGTATTCAATTGCCTCTTATTGGTATAACAATTTTTTTGATATACATGTTGCCATCAATGCCAAAGGGGAAGATTGTTGGAAATATGGAGTCTTACAACATGAGCATGAAGTGTATATAGATTGATCTAGTTGTTCCTATGTTGTCACTGATTTCAACATGGTGACAATAGTATGAGAAGCTTATTTGGTATACTAGAAGCTAATCTCTACCGAAAGTGTTCTTTACTAATGTACTAGTGTGTTGGTTTTTGAGTCTGAAATTCACCTCAAGAAAAGATATGACTATGATCTCTTAACTGTGTTATTAGGAATCATTTAGAAAACTATATCCAAGATCTTGAGAAGTTTTGTGTCGAGAGAAGAAAGTTATTATTGACAAATTTTAACTTTGTACACTACAATTGTTTCACTGCTCAGCATATCAGTGTGGGAGATTCTGCATTTTCCTAAGAAGAACATTCTAATGTTGTGGTTCTAATGGTAGTCTCTCTGATGTTAATGAGATGAGAAACTGAAGTAATATTGGATCTGGAAGGTTTTTACTTTGAGAAGTGTATGTTGGTTTGGATTTTATATGTTTAGGTCCTAGTCTTGGCCAACTGAACATATGACATGCATTAAGAAGATTAAATATGCCTTGCTTTCTATAGATCTGCACCGACTTGATATGATGCACTACATGGATAAAAATGTTTTAAATCTTATATGGTTCCAACAAGAGTGATTTTGGTTGGTTTGTTTTCATCTAATTAGGCTGACCTAATTGATGAATAAGATATACTTGTATATATATGTAAGACTCTTTGAAGGAGAAAAGTAGAGGAGTGAAGGTGTGAAGATGTGAGTATGGGAAGGAGAAATAAGAGAGGTGTGGTGAAGTGCGGAGAGGATTGAGGAATTTTTGAATATGCGAGCCTAAATGATTTATCAATTGAGGATCAGAATATAATGGAACTGAACCCTGCACACAAAAGGTGTATTCCATCAGTTCATACTTTTGGCAGTGAGCCATAACTTTTGTATCTTGTTGGTTAGCCATCTTTTGCATTCAGGTTGTGAGCCTTTCAAGGACATTGATTACTAGCAGTGAGCCATGTAATATAATGTATCTGAATATACTATATTGTGAGCTAATCCTCACTGTGGTTTTTCCTATTTTGGGTTTTCCATGTAAAAATCTTGGTGTTCATGTGTGATGATGCATTGTTTTGATTCCATGTTCTCTCTTGTTGATTCAGTCAGATATGTGATAATGATTAAGTTGAATTTATTTGAATGGTTTTATGGAATACTAATTCACCCCCCCCCCTCTTAGTATTCTAGATATTCAACATTACCAACATCACATGACACTACCCTAGATGACTTTCCCCTTGATGTCACTGGCCTATTTGAGGATACCTCCATCTTTATGATATCCACAACACATTTCACCCCAAATGATCAAACCACTTAATTAAGCCTAGTATACCCCCAACTCATTGACCGGGACCAATCAGGACCACCAATTCTAGATATGTTCAAAAATGATGAGGTGATCTCAGAATTAATGGGACTCTACAACAAGTTTCCATGTGGGGATCATAATGCAAGATTCGACATAAAGCTAGATGTACAGGCATACTATGGGGAGACGATTGAATCCATCAGTCACAAAATTGATGACATAAGAATAACATGTAGATATTTAAGTGAAAACCACACTGTGGCACTTTTAGATCATAAAATAGTAAAAAGAAAGAATGTATCTAAAGGTGAAAACTCTCTAAGGTGCCCAAGGATGAGGGATTCAATCTCCCCCTTAGTGTAATGCATCTATAAAAATCAATAGTACTGGTAGAGAAGGCTACTCCAGTGAATGTAGGAATAGAAGAGGCACCTAAGAGAACATTCTATGTTGAATCCTTGTTGGATGAAGAACATAAAAACTTAGCAACATTCCTAAAAAGAGAAGGGAAAAATTTGCATGGTCCTACACAGACATGCCTGGACTCGATCCTGAAATGGTTGTACATAACTTAGTAGTCTACCCTGAAGCCAAACTACGAAAGCAAAAAATGAGAAATATGCACCCTCCAATTGCACCTTTTTTGCAACATTCAGCAACTTTTGCAAGAATTGACAACTTTTACAATATTTGCATTATGACTCCAAAATGAAATCTTAGGACTTAAAATAGACTCAAACCAATTAAAAATGGTCTAAAAGACCTTATTACATGAACCATACACAAACTAAAACAAAATTTACAAAATGGCTTCATGGAGACATAAACTTAACCAGGTGCTCCTACACCATCAGTCCATTCGTCTTATTTTTCTATCTTCTTTCCGCACTAACATAGTATCGTGATAGTCAACAAAAAATCATAAATGCATCCATCCTGCATCTACAAACCATTAGAACACATGCATCATGCATAATCATAGCATACTCATATCATATCATAAAGAATGACATCATCATATGGAAAATAAAAAAGGAACAATATATCCATCTCATAACATGTCATAGAAAGATACTAAAAAAGAGAATGAAAGATCCATTGCATTGCATCCATATCATACATTGCATATCATGTGAACATCGCATCATCAATCATATATCACATAGCATAAATAAATAAGTGCATCCATCACATTAGCATTTGCATCCATTGTATCCATACATAATCATAACACATAAAATAAATGCATTACATCACATATCATAGGGCATCACATCATAAATTAAATCAGGCCATCTCATATATATATCTCAAAAATGAATGTCATGTTACAAATATCAGATTCAATGTGTAACTATCATCAAAAGTGCATATACAAAAGGCTATCAAAAATGAGCTAATGAATGTGTATACATATATAAATCAAGTTGTATATCAAAAATGAGTCTACAAATGAGCATGGGCTATCCCCTGCTCTATCGGTCATCATGCCTTGACTGGTCCTATCTATGGCTGGTCTCTCTTGGCTGTCTAATGGATAGTTGACCATCTGAAGCCCTCGGTAATACCCCACTCCTCTGGGAGTAATCTGGCTACTACATCTCTCATGGGACATCTTTATGATATAGTGTCTTGTAGTACACCACCTATGAGATAGCCTCTATATACATACATGCAGATACTAACTGTCCTTGTGCCGCTACTGTCATGGCCTCTATCTATTGTCATCTCCCAGTCTCTTGGGCCAACTATAAGTCTAGTTGTTGTCACAATTGTACCTCATGGACTCTCTTGATTGTCATGGCCTGTAGCTACAATTGTAACTACTCCCTCTCAGCTGTGAGGGCCTAGATCTGTCTGTCTTAAGGACTCGACCCTGATGCCCTTGATCCTATTGAGCCTTGTCTCCATTCCCGTGATCCAATGGTCAAGGTTGCTTCCTAGGCTATTTTCCACCTTTACCTGCACCTCTGCCTTGACCTTTGCCTCTGCCTTAGGGATATCCCCCCACTAGGTCTGTCAATCATGTAGGAGGTGTCCACCATGCATCATAAGCCAAGGTGGTCCCCACATCAAGTGGCCCCTGATCATATGCCCAGGACCATAGAACTAGTTGTCTAAAGTCATCTATCACCACCTGTGATGGAATTTGAGGCCCCCAATCAACCTCTCTCTGTGACCAAGAAAACATTGCTATGTATTCATCTGAGAGTATGTATTGTATCTCTCCAAACTATCATGCCACACAGTCTAGAAGATACTACTCGATCATGGCATGCTCTCAACCCTGTAGATATCAGATCTTCCTAGCATAGAATAGTTTTTGTTCATCATCGTACCATGGTGGTACCTAAATCCATGGCCTCCATATGAAAATAGTCATATCATCTATGACCCTCCTCTAATAAGGGATCCTTATAGGCCCCATGTGTTGTAGAGTCACCATTGGTCGATATATGTACATGATGGGATCATCTCAATCTATATCTTCTAAGACCACCATGGCTCTTAGCACCACAATATGCTCATACGCCCAGATGTGCAGGAGAGTATCATCAGCTCCAATACCCCTCCCCTGGTAGTATATCGCCTGATGCATATCGTGATATATAGATGCCAACATGATTGGTCCCCACACATATTGAACCATCCTATGAATCATGCCATGCCAGGCTAGTCCCCAACCTTAACTGAAACCTCTACCCTGTCAGTTTGGGGCAATCATACCAGAAATCAAGGAAGTTACAACCAATCTAAAATTCAAAACTCATCCTCCGTATAGATCCAAATCAATCTTGGAGCTCAATAGAATGATATCATCTTATCACAATAGCTCATGAGTTGTGTCCATCCTGAAAAATGTGTCATATATGACTTGCTTCTTATGAATGGAAAGCCACAAAATCATTCACACATCCTCAAGTGTAGTTGTAGCCTCTCGGGTGGGAAGGTGGAAGGATAATGTCTCATTATGCCAGCACTCCACCAACATCGTCATCATCACTAAGTGAGTGCAGATCTTAGGCATATAGGCGATGAATCCTAACCCTAGGGCTCGTAGGTAATCCTGTTGCTCCACATCAAAATTGTGTGCTACTAATAGAAGGTCAATCTGATACTCCTAGGACATGAGAGGTTGAATATCCTCCTACATGCATCATGCAAACAACATCAATTTTCCTAAAATCTAGAAACTAATTAAAATCTAAGTGTTTGAATCCTAAAATTGCAATAGCGGCCCTCTTTTCAAAGTGTGTCGCTATATTCCTTTTGGGGGTGTGTTATTTTTTTGCAACATGCATTGCTATTCTATAACACATGTCATTAGTTTGCAACACGCATCGCTATATCTCAATAGCGTGTCAATATTTTCTCACATCACTGTACCAAAAAAAATTGGCACGTCGCTATATAAAAGGTGTGTTGCTACAATTAGTAAGCATCACTAGACCAAAAACCCCCCAACATGTTGCTATTCACAACATGCATTGCTTGGACCTAAGTGCATCGCCAAACAAAAATTGACTAACGCGTCGCTAAGTACAAAGTGTGTCGCTATTAAATCACGTCAATCGTTCAAAACGTGTCGTGATACATCGATGCCCTAAAAGACCTAATTTCAAACCCTAATAAATGTATAAATTGAGGAAAGTTTTGAAGCACATACTTGAGGTCCTACATCTTCTCAGCACTGGTACTCTCAAACTTGGTCGAAAAGGTGTGTGGGAAGCTCACATCGTACCATCTCGCCAAGGTGTTAGAGCTCAAGAGCAGCAATTCTCTAGAAGTCAAGAGTGCAAATGAATTGAATGTGACCCTTTCACATCTATTTATGCCTAAAAGTTAGGGTTTTTTGCCCTAATTTGAGGGGTAAGTTAAGGTTTTAGCTTGTTTTTCCAATTTCTGTGTTGGGAATTTTTTTTGAGACGTTTTTTACATTTATGAGCTTGTTTTCGTATCCCAGAAAACCTTTTTGACACTCGAATTGATATTTCATATTTGTTGAGACATCAACCCAAATTTCCAAATTTCCACCCAATCTCTCAAGGGGGCAGGGTACCAACTTATTCCTTCCACTAGGGAAATAGTGGGGCATCCAAAAAATCAAGAATTTTTAAATTTTTGATCGAGCGACATCATTAATCCAAAAATAATCAGTCTTTGAACCAACATAATAGGTACCTCGCTTCAAAGAGGGGAAAAATGTAGACAATTAAAATTGTCCCAAATGGTATTACACACTTGAATCTGATATATTAACATTGTTTCATCCTAAAATTCATCCTCTTTTCACCCGTTTGATTAAATAAGCCTAGATATTTAATTAAATGCATCATTTTCATCTATTAATCTAATTAATTTAATTAGGTTAATTCCTACCCTCTCATCCTATTTAATTAAATAAATTAAATTATTTGATTTAGACACCTTATGTCCTCTCATTTAACTTAATAATCCTAAATTATTTAATTAAATGTCATTTGCATCCCATTCTCATTAAATAAACTAATTATTTAATGATAATCCTCATATTCCTGAACTTGCACAATTAAAACTTAGTTTTAATTACTAATTACTAATTTTCCTCACCCATCCACTTGCATAGGGAATATTCCAGGGGAATATTCTCCTATTTGGCTCCAAAAAATGGAAGATTCTTTCCTAACAAACTTTCAAAGTTGTTACAAAGTGTTTGTTTCAATCATTGTGATCCCTTGATGGTTTCTTTGATCCATGTGATCTTTGATTCTCATCCATTGATGATAATCCTTGATCCATGCCTTCACCCTTGATTCCATTTTGACCATTAATTGATCCTTTTCATCTTGACCATTGATTTTTCATTTGCTTTCCTATAAATACCTCACCATTTCGAGAGAAATGGATCCACTTCCATCAAATAAAAGTTATGCTACCCATTTGAATACTATCCCTATTCATACTTGCACCATTATCAAGCTTTTTCATCCTTTTCATCCACCCATATTAGCATCATTTTATCAATTTTAGCTTAGTTTTCAACAATGGAGTTCAATTATTGCTCATTTTATCCAAGGGATTGGGAAAGGGTCTCTATTCCATATCAATACGACACCACTCCCCCAATGGGATAAGCTTTAGAGTTCTAGATTAGGTTTCTTTTAAGCTTTCGTGTTTATTTCATGTTTAGTTTAATGGTTTCTCAGTTTTTGAAGCTTTTGAACATCTCATTGGGATTGTAGCTTAGGGGGTTAAATATGTCATAAATTCATTTGGATCTGGTGTATTTAACCTATACTATATTTACAATCACACTATCATTGTTAAGTGAAAACACTAACTAGCGAGGTTCAAATACTTGATTACAATATGCTTGGGAGTCGGGCACCAGATATGTTGTTTACCTCTTATTTGTAGTGTTTCATCATACTTACGAGGTATGTTTGATTAACGAAATCCAAAAGCTTTCAAAACTATTGAGAGTTTGGAATCAAGGATGTTATTTAATGTTTGTCTATGGAGTTGGGCATTTGATAAATGGAACTCACAAAGCCCAAAATCCAAACATCATTCTTCTTTACTTTCTCTAAGATTTCTCAAAAAGGGATATTTTTGAAATTATTCATCTGAATAAGGAAAAAGTGTTTTTCATTATGGTTTCAAGGATTGGGGATTTGGTCTTTAGGACACCTTCTACCTCAATAAGAAAGAATGTAAAAAACTCACCCAATTGATGATACCCAAAAGGGTTCTCAAAATAAATAGCTTTCGCTAAGTGTTTGTATGAGATATCAAGGATCAAGGATCAAGAATACCTCTTACCCTTCTACCTCAATAATAAATTATGCAAATGACATGTCTGATGGGTGACACTCATCATATATCTTGTTATATCATTAGCTTAATGAGTAAGTTGACCATCTAACACCCGACGCCCGATAGGTTGATTCAAAAACCAACAAGGCAAGGAAAACCTCAACAAGGTCAAGGTATGACATGCAATTGATGACATCATAGTTTTCCTCGATCAATGTGCCAAAGTAAAAATTGATCTAGTGAAGGATGAAAATCAAAATACAAAAACAAAAATGACACAAAGCAAGAAAGGAAAATAAAACAAAACAAAAAAGGCCAAATCAAGTTTTGAAAAAAAAAAATGACACCGAAAAGAGCAAACCCAACACACATAATCCAAGAGAAGCAAGGAAATATAACATTTTAGTAGCAATTTTGACCCTACCTATAAAAATTATGTGGGAGGGGGAAAAATAACACCATGAACTAGAGGCGAACATGCGAATAGGAGCATGAACAAACACCACAAACCAGATGGTAGGAAAAAAAATTAAACCACTAATGAACACACCAAAAAAGCATGAGTAAGAACTAGCAACACAAACACCCAAAATAGAAAATGAGCATGCACAACAACTAAAAAATCTCACCAACCAAACAAGTAAACATGAGCAACCACACCTAGTCGACATGAAACAACATGAGTGCAAACCAACAATCACACCAAAAAATAGAGGTTTAAATTCACACTAGAAGCTTTTCATGAAATTGGAAAATCTCTTGAGCATGATAGCAAATGGAAAATATAAAAAATGAGGCCTCAAAACTTGATAAAATCCTTTTGGCGATCTCATTAATTGTATTCAACAGTGCATTTAAAACTCTACGTAAGTGCAATTAATTTGAGCGAGCAATATGACACATGCGAGGCTTGAGGTGAAAATATGTCACTGTCATCGAGCCTCAAGGATCAAACATTCAACATGAGAAACACTCGACACACAAAGTTCAAAGTCTAAAAGAGCGAAAGACAAAACAAATGCCAAGCACGGAGATAGGGGTCGAGGATCGGCCTAATGTTCTTAGTATACCAATATGAAGAAGTTGATTTCCCAATTCCCAAAAAGGTACTTGAAGGAAAGAAAATTAGGAGAGAAGGGAAGAGAAAAGAGGAAAAGGGAAAGAAAAAGGAAGAGAGAGAGAAAAGAAAGAAGGAAAATGAAGACATACAAAAAGAAAATAGGGGGTCCTCATTTTTCAAGGAGAAAATGGGGCATCAGTGCAAGGAACAATAGTATCCATGGACGACCAATAAGGATGTTGTATGGGAGATCAAGGTCTAAGACCTGACAAATGATATCCGTATATGCATAAAATTGGTCATGTCTAATCCTGGCATTTAATTAAATATTTATTATTTAATTAATTTCTCTAAAGTCCCCTACATATGATTAAATTTAATTAATTTAATTATATTGTATATTTACTTTATTCTTTCACTTTAATTAAATAAATTCATTTTATTTAATTACCACTTTCATAAGTCCACTTAATTAATTAAATAAATATTATTATTTTTTAAAATTAATTATCACATTTAATTTTAATTAAATCTTTGATTTAATTGAATTTAATTTCCTTTCTCCTATCCAAATCTTTCTTCTAATTAATTAAATATTGTATTTAATTAATTTCATTTACATGTCATTTCTTAAAAAATTTAATTAAATATATTTATTTAATTAAATATCTTTCATATCTTTTCAAATCATAATTAAATATTTTATTTAATTATGAAATCCTCCATTATTCTCCAAATCTTAATTAAGAAAAATCTTCCATGTCACCAATAAATAAATAATTGAATTTAATAATTCATTATTTATCTTCAAAATCTTTCCAAAATCTCACAAAAAGATGATTTTTACAATTCATCTTTATCATCTCATCTTATCTCTTCTTCGAAAAAGGAAACAAAGCTTGTTTTTTGCTTTCTTCTATTTTTCTCTCCAATCTTATCCATCTTCGACTGTTTGATCTTCCAAGAATTTTCACAGCTGTTGATCACATCAGCCAATCAGAATCTTTCGAAAACTCTATAAATATCCCTGTGAATCCAAGCATTGGTTACAACAGACAATAGAGAACACACAACGCACGTGCAGTATAGCATTTTAGCATTCTAGCATTGTTTTAGTTTTTATCAATATCATAATCTTTCATTTCAGCAATCATGTCTAGTATCAGCATAATCATATCTTAGCATAGCATTGCATGCATTCATATTCGATCTCGTTCTCTAGGAAGACCGTTTGTTGAGCCTATCCCAAGATCTAAGAGCCAACTAGAATCAACAAAGACACTGGAGATAGAAGACGATAGGATGACATCAAAAATAGAAGAAAGAGTTTGCATTTATTTTCATTTAAATTTTGTTTTGATATAATGTTCTATCGGTGTGTTTGGTTTATTTTTTTTTACATATTTATCACTATAAAAATCGATCACACAATATCCACTATAGCAGGGCCAAATTGAATTAAGAATTTTATTATTCCTTTAGATTCACACTCAACATCATCATAAAATTTTATGGTTATTTTATTTTGAGAATAAATGACACCATTAGATTATCCTAACTATTTTACTAGCCAGAGGGTACAAATGTTTATGCCTGCTCCACCATCGATCATGACCCTTTTGATTTTATGCCTATGAATGAATACTTCAAGATATAAGCCCTCATTATGAGATGGATTATCAAGAGAAAGGTCTTTTTCAGTAAAAACCAAATGATGAGGAGATGAAATGTGTCCAACCATGACTTGAAATTAGGAAATATTTATGTATTTAGGTACGAAAGACTCTTGAAGGGCCTTATCTAGGATTTCCTTATATGTGAGGGATATTTTTAAAATCTCTAGAATGAATATTTGTGTTGGGATTTTCTTTAGGTGATCCAAGAGGTTATAGTCAAATTTGGAAGATCATGTAGATTGATCCCCTTGAAGGGTTTATTTACCCCAACATGTACTTATGACACATTTAGGATTATTTTTTAAGGGGTTAAGGTAGAGACACAAGGAAAGCCTCCCCTAGATGAGATATTGTGTAATCATAAGGGATGATAGCATAGTTGGCTTCTTTAGAATGCTTATTCTATTCAAAGGTTCCTCTTTTCCATGATCAGGGGTAGGATTCTTGAATATCTTGATATCATCATTAATTAAAGGTGTATTTTCTATGCCAACATCACCCTTATTCACTTTGATCTTATGGTATTCATAATATTTTTTTGTGTACCATGGAGGTTCAATTTTTGGTTCTTGATTCCTCACTTCTAGTAAGGTGATAAGTTTAGCTTGGACCAATTTTTTCAATACAAATTCAAGAGATTACCCTAAAGGAGTGTATTGTCTTTTAGGAGAATTATTTTGCCTAGGTATTATTCTACCACCTTGATTATTTTGAGGATTTTCTCTACCAATTATATGGTAGGAACTAAAAATTTTGAACTATGTTTGCATCTATCACACCATCATTGACAATGTTCTTGTTTCCGGTCCAAATTATTGGCTTGTCTTTAAATATTGAAGGGTTATCCTTGTGATCTTTAGAATTTTTCACAATACCCTTAGTAATGAGAGCTTTTTCAATTTTCACTCCCTTTTCAATGATCTCATCAAAGGTAGTAGCACATTGAATTCTTACATGAAAGGCCCATTCATTGTTTAGGTTTTGGGTGAAAATGTGAACAAATTTCTTTTCAAGAATATGATAAGGGAATTTGCTTGCCATATTTATCCACCTTTTTAAAAAGGCCACCAAGGATTCTCTTGTTTCTTTCTTTGCAATTTCTCAAAAGAGGATCCATGAGAGAGACAAAATTCCAAGGAAAATGGTAGAGAAATATAAAAAATGGTGTCACATTCCTAGTGTCAAAAAATGAGTGCATGATGGAGGTAGTTGAACCAAGGATTGTGTGGATCCTTGTATTGGGATATGAGGTCATTGAAAAAGAGATTACTGGTTTAGCTGAAATTTTGTTGAAGAGTCCAAAGGATATAACTAAGGAAAGGTATAACACTTATGAAGAAAAGTATTTGGAGGTGCATATGGAGCAAAAGAAACCAACAATTCAGAAGAAGGTTAGAAAGATGGTTGATCAGTTTGCAAAGGAAATGGACACCTCAAAGGAACAAGTGCAATATGCAAGAGAAAAATTTAAGAATCAATTGTTGCAGGAGGATCTGGAAGCACAAGAATATCTGGTACAACCTCTACCACCCCTCCTATTATTCGTAAGTCCTTTGGGACTAGGAAACCTATTGGAGAGAAAAGGAAATCAATAGATAGTCCTTCGATGAAGTATAAATCCCCTTTGGTTGTGCACATGACAAGGCTAGAGAAGAAGAAGGATACTCTAGTAGCACCACCTACAACCCCTACAAAGAGAAGATCAAAGAAAAAATCCTTTAGAGAAAATAATTTGACTGTGAATTTAGAAGAGGAATAACAAGAGGAGGAGGAGGAGGAATAAGGACCACAATTGGTCCGCAAAAGGAAGAGTGAAGCTTCACAAGGTGAAGCTAGTGTGAAAAGAAAAATATTTGATGTTATTGACACATATAGTGAAGAGGAGATAGAGAAAGAGAAGGATCATTTGTAATACACATGAGAGAGAAGAAGAAAGAAACCACCAAGAAGGCGTCTTTGAAAAAGAAGAAGGTAGAAATGTAAAGAAGACTCGAATGTCAAGAAGAAGCAAAAGAAAACATCTTTGAAAAAACCTCACAGCCCCATGAAGGTAGAAGCACTTGTTAATGGGATGATATAGCATGACATGCTTGTAGAAACTACAACCTTGTATGGTGAAGTAAATGAGGTGGATAAGGCCACCATTATTGAGGCAATTATTAAATAAATTATTATTTTGGAAGTTGATATAAAAAACAATGAGAATAAAATTCCTAAAGAGCTATGGAATATCCTAGTGAAGAGAAGACTAGAAGGAATTGAAGAAGGACAAATAAAAGAATATGCATTGGAGAAGGTTGGTTCTCCTTGTTGGCCTCCTACAATGATTTAGTAACTAAGTCCTTATAGCCATGATTCAGAGATTGGAAATCTAACCTGAATATCTATTTCAATCATCATGAAGGTGCATTTAACTTTTCAACCCAGGGACGTGAACTTGAAATGGGTTAGCGCAGTATGTGCACTAGGAACTCAAAGTAGCCATTTCATTCTACAGCTACCGAACACACAATTTTGAAAGTAAATTTCTTAAAAGGGAATATCATAAATACCAATCATCAATCAACAACTACATAAAACTAAAATGCATAACATGAATGAAAATCTAAGCAACAAACAGGGCACTACTCTATCTGTTTTGGTTGCAGGAACAATCACATAATGGAATTCTAGTGGTTGCAGGAACAGTCGGTGCCAAATTTCTAACTGATTACTAAACAACAAGTAATACTAAACTAATGTTAAACTAAGAAGATGGATTACTCACCAAGTAGGCCCCCTTGGATAAGTATCCTCTAAAACTAATGAGAACTCAGATGCTCGAACTTAGAACTTTATTTTATTCACTATAAATCATGAGTACAAAAGAGTAATGTATTTGTATTACTAAAAACTAGAGAATGCAAGTACAATATCAAATTGTGCAACCTCCTGAGGAAGGAGCATCAGATCTTTATTTATACTATTAGCTAAACAAGGCAGTCAAATCCACAATTGGGAGGATTCCATTTAGGGAAAACATAGAAAATGGAGTGGTGGTGGTTATGCGTGCATGGAATTTGGTCAGACATGTAGGTTCAAAGATAGATTTAGCACAGCAGTAACATCCACGCATGCTCAATCATTAAAGCCCACTACAATACGGTTACATTTGGTTGCATGAGGAATCTTTTTTCGTCAGCCTCCTTTGACTTTGAGAAATTCCTTTGTTGGATGTTATGGTGTGTGCCCAGCTGGCAGTGTCTTCCTCAACTTAGCATATTAACTCTGCATGGCAATGTCAGTATGCATGATTACTTGGTGCAGGAGCACCCATCTACTTGGGTCTACATGTAATCAAGGTGATTTGAGATGGGTTTATTTAGGGGTTGTAGTCATTAGTTGTGTCAATAAGGTCCAATTGACCTTTTGGGTGGAATTAAGTTGTTAACTTTGTAGAAGAGTTCAAATGTTGTCAAAACACAGTGCTCAAGTTGCAAGATTTTGTAAAGGATAGGTTATTATAACCTTGAGCCAAGTTGGAGTTTAAGTCTTTTGGTTTAAATAAAGGAAATGAAGGCCACTAGGTGGTGTTTCTAAGTCTTCTAGGGGGTTACAATGTTTAAATAATGTCCATTATGTGAAAAATGTAAAAAGGTATTTGTGAAAATTGTAAATTTGTTATTAATTGCAAATCACTTGTATTGGGAATGTCAATGGTCATTTGGCTTTGAAAGCTCTTTGGAGGGAGTTGAAGCAGTTGGAGGATGAGGAGATAAGTTTAAATAAGGTGGAATATGTTAATGTAATCTCTCTTGAAGAAATTAAATACAAAATCTCTATTTTAAAGTGCTTTCAACAGAATTTTCTTTGTTCTTCTTTGCTTTACAGCAGGTGTACGGCTCGTACAAGGCAAGTAGATGTATGAAATATTTTCAACATTAAATGGGCATGTATTAGCTTTATTTTGCACTTGGTTTGAGTTCCTAATTTGCACTTTGGTGAGAGTTTGGTTCATTTTCCCATTGATAGTTTTGTAATCAGCTTTTAAGGGTTTGAGGTCTTGAAACATGATGTAATGCCAATCCCACCTTTTGTGTTTACTATGACTAAGTTGGATGGGTGTGGAATGTTAGAATTTAGGGTGGTAGGATGTTAGGAATGTTTGTATGATAATTTGGAGCGAAGAAAAAATGATTGTCCTGTGAAATTTGGTAAAAATTGTGCGAAAGATGAGGGTTTGAGAGTGAGATTGAAGAAAGATAAGAGTGAAGAGCCTTTGTGAGAGTTTTGTGAGTTTGTAGAGGCCATTTGCAGAGTGTTGGAGGCATTTAGTTTTGATTCATTAGTTCCAAAGGAGTTGATAGTTGTTTTGGTACATGTTTAATATGGCCTTGAAGGGTATTCAAACAGTAAAGTGCTAGGTTGGGGAGAGAACTATTGAGGAGAAAAGTTAAGAAAATGAGGTCTGCAGACCTAGTAGAGAGGGCAGAGTCAAACTAAGAAGGCTAGTTCTTAAGGTTTGAGGAATAAGTGGTTGTTTATTCTAACTTGTTTGGTGTTGTAGCAGGTCAATACATTTGATCTTGCATCATAACTACACATCTATAAACCACCTTAAGGAACATTGATTAACCACATGCAAAATCAATATAGATAATCCACATAATATGCTAATGTCATTAAAACTTGTAGAGATAGGATTTAAGTCCAATGTCTATGGTTTGAGGGAAAAATTATGAAAATATCAATATTTAACATCAAATTCCATGAAAAATGTCAACAAATAAACTATGGATTCTACCCAAAATTAGACCAAAAACTAGGCTCATCACTCCTCTTTCTAAGGAAAATAGAGCCACATTGGTGGAATTTTACAACTCTAAATTTAGAGTAAAGCAAAGGGTAACTACCCTTATGGGTAGAGACAAGAATATTTAAGAAGATATAAAAGGAGACAGTTGATAAAATTTTTGACATTGCACATAAATATGGTATGATTTTAGAGAAAACTGCTCCATAAGTCATGACAAGAGAAGTATAGAACATTGATGCTCAACATGAGCATGTGACAAATGAAGAGTACACTAAAAAAAATTCCCCTCTGAAAGTGGAAGAACTGGAAAAAGAGGATGAGGAAGCAAAGAAGGATGTTGGAAAAGAAGCAACAAAGGAGGATACTTCTCTTCCTCTAGTACATGAAGAAAATGTTGAGATTGTGCAAGATAAAATAGAGACTCCTCCTCTGGATAACCCAAAACAATTTGCAGAGGAAGATGTAAATAAAGATGTTGATGAAGAAACTAGTGATGTAGATAAGGAAGATGAGGAAGAAGATAAAGAGAAGGTAAGTGAAGATAAGAATGAGGATACCTCTGAAAATGAAAGAACATAAGAAGAGACACATGTAAACTCTGACAAAGAAAAGGAAAAGGAAGTAAAGGAGAAAGTTGTAAAGACTACAAAGACTTCTAGTGAATCCTCTAGCTCCTATAGAGATTCCTTGAAAAATCTATTATGTATCTCAAGTTACAACCTGTTGTTTCTTCACAATTTCTACCAATGCAATAGGGAAATGTAGATCTGGACAAGATTTCCCCACTCCACAAACTATAATTGGGAGATGTATTCCATGCATCTTCTTGGATGGAGATTATTAAGATGCATTAGAAGAGTGAAGGCATTGCAAGAGGTCATACCTAGTGCAAACATAAACACGTCACTCTTTGCTATGGAAAATTTAAAGCTTTTAATTAATTCTTTTAAGGAATATTCCTCTGATCTCAGAGGTGAAGTAGAGAAAGAAGTAGAAAACAAAATGAATGATAAAAAGATGTAGAGATCATAGAGAAGTGTGCTCTTGCATACAAAAATTTCTCAAAGAATTTGAAGGATGCACAGATATGTGTAGATGAGGCAAAGGCTCTTTTTCAATATTGCATGAAGTGGCCCAGTGCCACATAGAGCATCAAAAATGAGATGGACTCCATTGAGTCCCAAATAAATAAAGCCTCCAGTGCCTATGATCCAACACTTGATCTAGCTAGTAATACAAGGAGTGCAATTGAGGATTTGCATAAGTTCTTCCAATTGCAAGCATAAAGGGAAAATGTCATTTTACAGTTTGGAGAAATAAGGGACTTGGTGAATGATAAATTTATATCTATATCTAGTTCCCTTCTGAGTGCTAATAAGGCTACATAGATGAATTCGATATTGAGCACTCTGGAAGAAGGAGAAGAAATATTGATGGAGTTTGAAACACAATGTAGATTACTTGGGCCAGCAAAAAAGACATGGAAGGAAGGAAAACAAGCATGGCAGACCCATTTGTAGAAGTTTCAAGAGTCAACTTCCTTTGATTGACACATTTCATATTCTTTATGATTTTTAGTTTTCAGTTTCAAGATTCTTTGTACATATGTGGAGTATATAGAGTAGTGTCCAGTATAGAATTTTTGGTTTTGCTCTAGTATATGACTTAGGGGGACTCAATTCTACCTTTCATATATATATATATGTATATATTACTCAGGGGGAGATATAGTATAAGTCAAAATAGTTGTTGTAGGAACCCTTTTCCCTTGATGTAAAAGGGGGAGAATGTTTTGGAGAATATTTTGAAGATATTTTGGCATGTTTCCATCAATGAAAAAGGGGGAGATTTTTGGAAGAATGTCATTAATGTTGTTGTTGGCAACATGAGCATGAGGGACAAGCACAAAGATATATAACGATGTATTGCAATGTTTTCATTGGTGTCAACATTGTATCTTGATGTGGAGATCATGGTGCAGATCATTGCAGGTCATTTTTGTTGGTTCTAATAGGTTTTGGAGTGTTTGTGGAAGATATTTATGCAAGATGGTTTGATCTAGTAAAGTTGGTTGTGATGGAAATTTGACAAAGTGTCAACTATATTAATTATGTGTAACAGAGCTCCAGTTTTTGGGTTTTCACTGGTCCACCAATGAAGTATTCACTCTACACTTCTAACATTATTGTTTTGGTTGTTGTCTAGAATTTCATTTGGTTTTAACCTTTGGATTGAGAGATATAAGTAGCAGAAGTTCGGTCTGGAAAATTACAGCCATTTCCTGTATAGAGCATTTGAGTGGGAGAGTTTGCACTTCTCTACAAATAAGTTTTTGGATTTGCGCTTTTGAGGATATGTTGATAGATGGTATTATTGTGTGAATTCCAATTGGCATTGAATTTTGAGGTCCACATGTTCAAATGTGGATACACAGTTGAAGAATTTTGGTATGAGGTCTTCTGTGGTGTCGACCTAATAATTTTGGAGGTATGCAAAGGTTAAATAAGTGTTGTAGTCTTATGTGGGATCTATTATAGGTCCATGCCAACATATTTCAAGTTATTTTGAGATTTGAATTTTGCTTTGAGGCATGTATGGAAATATTTAATTACTTTATCAATCGCCTTTATCCCACTTTATCCTAGCCAATTAATTAAATAAATGTTATTATTTATTTAATTAATATAACCTTTTTCCCTTATCCATATGTTTAATTAAATAAATATTAATTATTTAATTAATTAATTTATCCATTATCCTTATTCACCACCTTTAATTAAATAATTTTATATTTATTTATTTAAGTCTAGTCTTATTCCCAAATCCTATAGCTAAATTAATTAATTAATTTAGGCGAATTAATTCCCATTACCCTTTTCTTCCATTATTTAATTCCACGTTATCCCATATCCTTATCCCTTTAATCCTATCCATTGATTCCATTCACATGGATCACAATCTTAACTTGTCACCAAATGACAAGTGTCCCCTTCACATGTCTAACCTTTATCCCAAAAGTCAAACTAACTTTTCATCTTAGCCCTTCATTTAATATCCCACCTTTTAATCCTAGCCATCCATATAAGGATTGTCCTAAACCTAGCCCTTATCCCTCATGTGACACTTGTCACATGAATACAACGTCAATCCAAACCCTATCTTCTCATTCATTCCTAGCTATTCATCCTGAATGCATCCAAAACCTCCATTTCTTCCATCTTATTTCTATAAATGAGAGGTGTCTCATCCCATTTAGATCAACATCTTTTATGCTAATGTCATGTTGCTGAAATTTCTATTGATTCATGAGAAAACCCATTCAAATCTTCAATAACTCAACATAATACATTCAATATTTTGAGGTTTGCATGTGTTTTGGTTTGATTTAAGCTATTTTTATACATATTTCTATTATATCCATTTTACATACAAATTATATGCTTGATGTGGATATATGAGTTAGATCTTTTTTGGTGTTTTGAAGAATATTGTGAATATTATCAGAGCAATGCAAATTTAAGTTGTGAATGTTGAGTTGAGTGTTAAAGTGATTGGAATGTAGAGGAAAGTAGAGTGTTAGATCTTAATTAGATGAAGTGTGTAAAGTCAGTTTATTAAGATTTATAGGAACTATAATTCATGCATATGATAGATGCAATTGTAACAATTCAAACTAGGTTGTGAGCCATAATCTCTCTTCTATATTTTTCTCAATGGGCAATGATTCCACTTGGATAGTGTGTCCACCTACAGTGAGCACTTCTATAAATATACTATAACCAGTTATAATATATTGTGAGTTAATCCTCACCGTGGTTTTCCCATTTTGGATTTTCTACGTAAAAATCCTAGGGTTCATGTGTTATGTGATGTTATTGATGTTTCATGATTTCTTTCTTTACTACAGTTAATTGTGCTATGTGGTTTGGATGTTTAAATGTTTGAATGGTTTAAAATAATATTGATTTACCCCCACCTCTCAGTATTTTGGGTGTTCAACAAAGGGACCCTTAAAGGCCCATTATGAAAGAAGAGTGAATTTGAAGATGCTCCTTGTTGATGTTGACCCATACTTGTTTGAATGTTTGAATATTCATAATGGGATTCCATTTTTTTATTATATTGAGATCTTATAATTGGCATATGCAATATAATACCTTAGATAAAAGAAGATTTGATTTCAACAATTTTGATATTTTTTGCTCAAAACCAAAATAGACCAAATTTAAGTTATATCTCAAATGATAAAATAGCATTGATTGATAAAAAGATAGATTCTTGCTTGAAGTAGACTTGTGAGTCCAAGAGAGATGATAAAGACCCAGACTGATAAAGTGTACTTGAACTAGACTTGTGATTCCAAGAAATTTTGTTAAAAAGTGGAGGTTTCCAACTCAAGAGTAGGTTTGAAGCTCTCAAGTTGGTATATCCAGGAATGATATGATAAAGATAAAAGATAGGAGATCCAATTTGAACTTTGATAATTTTTTACAATGATAAGACAAGATACCAAAAAAATTCCACACCTCAAATAGTAGCAAGGGAAATAACAATGCCAATAAAAGACTTGTTTAAGCTCTATTTATTTGGAATTTTGTTATTTTGATAGGTTTTGATTTGATAAATTCTTGAAAATTTTAATGACACTTCCTATAGCTAAAAGTGGCCTGGAATATGCCAAAATCATAATGAAATAGCCCAGAAGGGCTACAAGATAGACCACAAGTGCTACAAAATCACTTGGAAGCTTTACATGATAAAATAGATGTAGCCTAAACTCGACCAGAAGTGGCTTAGAATAACCAAAAGCACAAATTTAATAGTTTGATAATGTTTTAGGTTTTGATTTTTTAAATTTGATCAATCTTCTATGGCAAGAGATGCAATTTGAAATTAAAATGATTAAAAATGCACATGAATGCAAGACCTAGTTTTGAGATTTATGCACTAAAAGGTTTTACTTCTTTTTTTTATTTATTTAATTTTTATGCTTTTGTTTGAATTTTTTATTGATTATTTTAAAGTTTTATAAATTTATGCTTAAATTTAAATACTCAAAGCAATGATATAAATAAGAAAATTCCTAGGCTCAATTTTGGATGGATATTTGCACTTCGGTTTCAAGTGGAATATGGGTGATCTAAATAATCAAGCACATAAGACACATTAAAATGCCTACTCAAGTAGGTACAACCAATAAGTTTTAAATAGGATTCACAAGCTCAAATAGGGGTGTAGACACTGAAAAATGTCCTAATTGATGTCATGCATCTGAAATAGATTTACTAACTGTTACATATTTTTTCGCCTCAGCTCAAATGGAGGAGCTGGCTGTTTATTATTTGCCATAAAGTGGAATTGCAGATTGGATTTTAAATGTTGTTTCGCATTATCATTATGCATTGAATATCAGTTATGCATTTTTGAAGTTATGGAGTTGCAGAGTGCCATTCAGATGTTGCAGATTTAAATGAAAGACAGAATTAAGTACATGTGCAAAATAGCATATCAGATGCTTTTATTCATTTTGAAAAGAACTCATATTTTTACAAGGTTTCTTTTGATTTCACAATCAGAAGAGTGTTACAACATTGCATGAGATGCATTTTCTTTTCAATAGAAAAGCAAAAAATGAAATCAAGGATCCACACAAGCCGTGGATATAACTATAAATGTTCCAATACATTTCTAACAGCACAATGTACTACTGAAGATGTGAAAGGAGAACATATAAGCAATAACATAGTCATCATTGCCTGTTATCGACACTTGATGTTGGATGGTGCACCTCACCATCTCGAGCTTCGTCGACCTGTAAGAGGAAAGGAGGGTGTTAGTGGCTCTGACTATGACGTAGCTCATATGATGCACCTACAATAATATAGTATGCTATGAGCAATGCATTGAAACAATCAAAGAGAATCAAATGCAGTATGAAGAAGTGAACTGAAGGAGAAGTATCAACATCATAATCAACATGTTCTATTTTTATGCTAACACTATTTGTTTCCCTGTACAGGTATAGGTTAAGTCATGAAGCTGAACATTATCGAAGACCAAGCATGTGGAGTAAAATGGGCTCCCACAAGGGTAGAGCCCGGCATGCTACCCGATGCATTTAATGGGCTGATTTTTGAAAGACTTTTCATCATATGCATCAAACAAAGTGAAATACAACTGGAAGAGTAAAACAGAGTTATCCATCAAGTAACAAAACCAACTATGCATTCATAATGATCAGTATTTCTTTCTGAAGGCTACAGGTGAACAGTGAGTTTTGTTCACTTAAGAAATTTAACTAAGTAAATTTGCCTCAGGAATTGCTAAAATTACTTCATTTTCTGTGCTGATTATAATCATATATCATGTGAGTTTCAGTTCAGTATTTCTCTTTTGGATAGTGAACAGGCATACATACGCCTTAATGTTTTGTTCTAATTTTCATCGTCAAAGAGAACAGTTTCTGAGAGCAGTTTGTCATTGAAATATAAAAATGCATGAAGAGTACCATGTTACTCAAGAATACAAACACAGACAGTGCAAGGTTTCAAGAAGGAGCAAGCAGTTTCTTTCCAGAAAGTTCTGAAGTTATCAGTTGTGCATATGAATTAGGGAGCAGAGAATGCAAGCATGAAATTTCCTCTCTTCGCAGTGAACTTATACAGAAACATTTTCAAGGTCTACAAAAACCGTGATATTATTTTGTTCCAGAAGTTCATGTTAAGGTTCCTGTTCTGGGTCGAGTTCATATTCATAGATGGATTTACAGTTTTGAATCTCAAATACCCACATAAGTGTTTGCTTTCGAAAGTGCAGTAAAATGATAATCTTTACAACAGTTGATCAAGTTTCAGAAGAGAGGAAATGCATTTTTCTACAATAGTTCCAAAGACCCATTTTGAGTTTTGCATCAAAAGCAGAAAAATGGTGTTTCTCTTAAGGGTTTCAAGTACCCATTTCGGGGTTAGCTTCAAACTTGTGCAGAAGAAAACAATAATAAAGAATTTCGGCAAGACACAAGTTATCTACAAGAGGTCTCCCCGAAAGCACACTATCTTGGCGACAGGAATGGAGTAATAAAGATTTTCGGTATAACCTTTTCATCGCCAAGAGGTCTCCCCGAAAATGATATGTCATGGCGACAGGATGAAGGCATGAAAGTTTCGCCAAGACACAGGATGCTCACCAAGAGGTCACCCCGACCACACATTGTCTTGGCGACAGGAAGGAAATAATAAAGGTTTTCGCCAAGACACCTTTTTATCTGCAAGAAGTCTCCCCGAAAGCATATTGTCTTGGCAACTAGGAAGTAATAGGGAGTTTTCGCCAAGACACAAGCTCTCTACAAGAGGTATCCGCGACTATGGTAAGTTATAGCGACATTCGTAAAACAGAAGCCTGATTCATGAAGTTTTCAGAAACAAGGGTTGAGCTCTCAAAATTACTAGTTCGAGCCTCAGAGTAAGAAGAATACAATTTTCATATGATTTTCATAATAGCCACAAAAGAGGCAGCAAGGGAAAAACAATGAAATGCAATTTTTGTGATAAATCAAGCTCAGGAAAGAAGAAAATGCAGTCCTCTTTCAAAAATTTTAGATACCCACATGTGGGTTTTTTCTCAAAATACAGAAAATACAATAACCACGACAACCCATATAAAGATTTCACAACTGAATGATGAAATTATAGTCTTGTCCAAATTTCATAATGCCCACAAGCAGATATATATTCAGAAATGCATAAGGAGGGGTTTACTGTTTTGGGTCGAGCCCATAATCTACAAAAATGTTTCCTATAGTGCTCTTTTGGCACGGCCTGAACATGGCCAAATTTATGTTTCAAGAGGGAGCACCTTAAATTTTTCAGTGAAGCAAAGAAAGCTGAAGAAGGTTACCAATTTGAGGCTGAAGTAGACACTTTATCCATGGCCTAAACTGCAGATAGCTTCCAAATGCAAGGGATTCAAGTTCCCAAGAGATAGTCGAGCTCTCACAGTAGAATAGAGCCCACAATGAAGGTCGGGCTTACACAGAAATAAATGAAGTCACTGAATATGCAGAATAAAGACATCAAAGTGTGTTCATCACGGCCTTAAGGCCAAAATAGAGGTGACAAAAACCATTAAATTAAGCTTACCTCTGTACAGCGAAGGAGAATAAGTGCACAAGTCGAGCTTCCATGGAGTGGACTGTAGAAGTTGAGCTCGAATGGCATGAGAAATCAAAGGAAGAAGTGAGAGTCAGAAACAAATTTATGTAGACCGCACCCTTAGGGCTTTCTGAGGCTCGAAATAATGAAGTGGAAAAGTTATTTCGCCTTCAAAAAAGGACTTACCCACTAAAGATTCTGTTAACTGAAGAACATTGGAAGATTTATGTGCACACGGGCTCGAATCCAACACCATCATAGCGGAAGTTTCTTCTCAGACAGAGGTTCTTTCTTTCCAAATTCATGGGTGCGAAATGGTGATAATTAGGGTTTGACCCTATTTTGTTCAAATCCCTAGTTCGAGCATCATGAACTTTCCAGAATTCCATTCAAATGCACATGTCAAATATCATATGGTGGCCGAACCCATAGTGTCTTTTTTATGACTTATCAAAACCTAAGTCTAAGTTTAATATTCATGAAAGGCCGAAATTTTATGCTTGGGTGATGCCTTAAATATTTAAGGCTTATTGTTTTTCCTTAGGAATATGGACTTTGCCTTAGGGTATTTTTTGAAATGAAGAGCAATTAGGGTGAATGGTGAATATTTTATGTGAAGGGTCAATTTAACTTTTAGGGTTTTATCTTTTAATTGATTTTAAAGAAATCAATTGGAGTTGTGATGAGGAGATAATGATGACATTGATATATTTTTATGATTTTTTGGGAAAAAATCAATTATTGTAATGGAGAAATAAGCAGTTTTATTTTTGCAAAAGATTTCTAATCTTTGAGTTGCAAAAATAGACAAAATTGAAAAAATCTGCATCTTGTAAGGTAGAAGCATTAAAGCGATGTTTTATTAACTGCTTTATGTTTTGTTGCTATTTTTAGCAGATCTTTGACTCATTTTTCCTCTTGGTCGAATTCCAGACTTATCTTGGAGAGATAAGGTCTTTTTTGTGCTTTTAAAGCAAGATTCGCCTATTTTTAGAGGCTTGACAATGTAATCAAAAAAGCCTTGTGCTTTTTTCTGCTTTAAAGCAGTTTTTGAGTTTGTTTGAGGCTTTTTTTCCTTGAGCTTTTTCTGAGCTCAGATTAGGGTTTCCTTGAGAGTGGTTTTTGATTGATTTAGTCTTTCAACTCTCCATTCTCAGGAGTTGAGATCAGTTTCTGGCCCTTACTCATTTCGGGGAGCTTGTAAACTTTTGATACTCAGTTTTGGTCAAATTGACACTCTTCCAATTTTAATAGAGCAGCAGATTTCTCCTTCCTATTTTCTATCTCAAGTTTTGTAATAGCAATCTGATGTACTTGTGTTTCAAGTTGAAATCCTTTTATGTCTTGTTGTTATAGGTTGTGTTTCAGAATTATATGTTTCAGGTTGCATGTTGTATTTGATTTCCAGATCTTAATGCAAATCACTGATGGGATATGTGCCAATTAGATTGTGAGGATTACTGCAATAGAGAAGTTGTTATGAGTGGTTAGGTATGAATTCTTATAAGTTTGGTGAATTATCTTTTAGAAATAGGTTTGTATGTTCAGTTATTCTTCATCCCTTTCCTTAGAAGTTGTTTTAGAATAGAATTCATCATTCGGAGAACCAGCTCACTCTGGAGATTCATATTTTGCGTAAGATCACCCACATCTGAAAGAGGTTTCCATGTTTCAGTAGTTTGCTGAATATTGCATTCAGCAGGGTGCAAAACTATTGATAACAATTTTTGGCACGCCTGGTGGGACTCTAAAAATCAATTTCAGAGAAGTCTTAATCCTTTAAGGTTGTTGTTTGGTGTATGCAGCAAGTTATTCAGCCTTTGGAGGCCCTTTTCAATATACCTGGCGACTCCGTTCTCTGATTTTCAAGTAGATCCAGCGTGAATAGTGCACAAAAGAACACATACTGAAGGGTCGGGTGTTCCCTTCAGAATTATCAGTTGTTGGAGGCATAGTCATCAAACACCATAGTGACTCCGAGAAGCCTTTTTTGGTTTCAAAATGATCAAGTGCTGGTATGTTGTTAGAGATTTTAAGTTTTGCTCATTTTTAGCCTTTATATGAAAAAATATGTCAATATTTCATGGGCATGTGTCATATCACCCGTCATATCATTAAGATACTGCTTACCTGTCTCCATATCAGCCACATTCACATAATCATGCTACTGTTTCCAGTTCCATGGCTTTTCAAAGCTAGCATGCGCAGTATAGTTGCCACCCACCCACCCCTACTCATTATTCATCTTAGCCCTCCTATGTTAGAAATCAGTCCCAAGAGATAAAAGACTTGAGTTTTAGAGAAATAAGGCTGAACTATGAAAGGAAAATGAGTCAAATAGATCAGCAGGAGGAGATGGCAAGTATAAAAAGCACGCTGCTTGATTACATGAATCAGCTCGTGGAGATCAAGAAGCGGTATGAGTATAATCAGCCGCAGAAGGAGTTGGCTTATCAAGCCTATCTTCATGATCAGGAGTTGGAGACTCAAAGAGCACAGTTTGAGGAAGATTTAGAGAGAGAGGCTACCGCACAGACAAATCTTTTGCTTGCTCGGTGTCAAAAGTTGGAAGCCCAAACAACTCCTGTCAGTTCTGAACATCCTATTCAAGAAGAGGTTCATAAATTCAAGTTTCCAAGTTTTATGAAAACTGAGCCTCCTAACATCAAGATTCCTAGCTTTAGAGATTTTCCACCTTTGCAAGAATCTAGGTTAGAACTTTCTGAACCTATGAGCATTCAAGACCAGTCCATTAGGAAGCAACCTCCTTCCGTCCAGGAAACTCCAAAAATCCCACAAGTTTCCCAGCTAGATAATTCTACTTGTCCTGTCATTATTGAAGATAGACCCATTGACTCAGAAAATGACTCATCATTCATCATAAAGGAAGAAGCTACAAGAATAAATTTACTGCATATAGCTATGGAGGAATATCGGTTAGAACAACAAAATATTGAACGAGAGAAGTCTTCTACTGATGAGTCCTTTCATGTTTTCACTAATGAGTTACCTTATTTTGTGGAGGATGGAGACAACCTTTCAGAGAATCAACAACATACCAAGCAGGAAGTTTACGCTGATTGCTCTATTTTTTCAACAGAACCAAAGAAAGTCTCCAGTTGGGACAGCATTAAAAGAAAACCAGAGCATCATGAGCCATTGCTACAGGAGATAGAGGAGGCCCTGTTTGAAGAACAGCATATTCTAGATCAAAGAACAAGTGACAATTCTCAAGTCTTGTTCAATGGATTACCATTCTTGGTGGATAACGAAATAAGAATCCCTCATATTACACCTGTACCAGCTCTAGAGCAATGGAAAGAAGTTCAAAGTTCTAATGTTTCGATACCTCAGAAGAGTTGCAGTGATGAAGTAGAAAATAGCTCTCTTCCACAAAAAACTGAAAGTGAGAGGGAGGACAACTCGTTCTGGGGAGATCTTGAGGATTTTGTTTCAAATTTAGATACCAAATGCTTGTCTTTTGAAGGAGAAGGTGTGGAGCAGCAGCTTCAGGAGACAACAGGGGCTGTCGAAACTTGAGGTGAAGATAACATGGTTATCAAATGCCAAAACCTCGATGAACCTGGTGCAATAGTTCAAATAGAACGAGAGCAAGCTGCACATAAGCATGCCACTGTTGTACAAGGTAATGGCCTTGATATCTTTACAGGTTTTCAAGAAAATAGTCAAGAACACACCTCAAGGCCTATTATGCATACAGAAGATAATAATGGGACCCACGAGGACTTGTACACTAATATAATTGATGAGTTTTGCGCAAAGCTGGATGATATGTTTTCAAATGATCCTCATCAGAGAGATGAGATGAAGATAATAGGTAACAGTAGCCAGCAAAGAACCAGAGGTACAAGTTCAAGCTTCACCCTTTCGAGAGGTTGTCCCATCAGGCATCTAGCTAGGGATGTCGGCAAGATCCAAAGGATTTCCAGTACACCTAGGGATGAGGTGGCAGTCGAGGAGCAGCAAGTTCCACTTACTCATTCTAGGAAAATTAGAGGTATGCTGGCCCAGATTCACATGATCTACGCCTTTGATTGTAATTTACAAATTGTGGTACGACAATGTGTGGGGAGTATTTTCATTTTTCATCTCTTACTACAAATTTGTGAGCATGCAAAGTATCTTTAGTTGACTAGGAGAGGTAGTTATTTTTCAAAACCTGTAAATGGTTTCGTCTAAGTACCTTTTCCACTGGTTAGCATAGAGTAGTTTGCAAATAAGTGTGTTACGCACATTTCATTTCAGTAGTTTGCTTTCCCTAAGCACTGTTGAGCGTTGTTTTGTTGGCCACCAGGGCCTTTTAGTTTGTTTTTTGTTTTGTTCTGTTTTCTTGCTGCTGTTTGGAGTGTTGTTGTTCATGTTTTTTGAGTTTCAAGAAGGGGCAGAATTGACTCCGCGCCCAATGAATTTTTTTAAAGGCCACTAATCTATGCTTAGCAGGCAAGCATATAGTGGAAATCGCCAAAATGTTACATATTTTTTTGCCTCAGCTCAAATGGAGGAGCTGGCTGTTTATTATTTGCCATAAAGTGGAATTGCAGATTGGATTTTAAATGTTGTTTCGCATTATCATTATGCATTGAATATCAGTTATGCATTTTTGAAGTTATGGAGTTGCAGAGTGCCATTCAGATGTTGCAGATTTAAATGAAAGACAGAATTAAGTACATGTGCAAAATAGCATTTCAGATGCTTTTATTCATTTCGAAAAGAACTCATATTTTTACAAGGCTTCTTGTGATTTCACAATCAGAAGAGTGTTACAACATTGCATGAGATGCATTTTCTTTTCAACAACAAAAAAGCAAAAAATGAAATCAAGGATCCACACAAGCCGTGGATATAACTATAACTGTTCCAATACATTTCTAACAGCACAATGTACTACTGAAGATGTGAAAGGAGAACATATAAGCAATAACATAGTCATCATTGCCTGTTATCGACGCTTGATGTTGGATGGTGCACCTCGTCGTCTCGAGCTTCGTTGACCTGTAAGAGGAAAGGAGGGTGTCAGTGGCTCCGACTATGACGTAGCTCATATGATGCACCTACAATAATACAGTATGCTATGAGCAATGCATTGAAACAATCAAAGAGAATCAAATGCAGTATGAAGAAGTGAACTGAAGGAGAAGTATCAACATCATAATCAACATGTTCTATTTTTATGCTAACACTATTTGTTTCCTTGTGCAGGTATAGGTTAAGTCATGAAGCTGAACATTATCGAAGACCAAGCATGTGGAGTAAAATGGGCTCCCACAAGGGTAGAGCCCGGCATGCTGCCCGATGCATTTAATGGGCTGATTTTTGAAAGACTTTTCATCATATGCATCAAACAAAGTGAAATACAACTGGAAGAGTAAAACAGAGTTATCCATCAAGTAACAAAACCAACTGTGCATTCATAATGATCAGTATTTCTTTCTGAAGGCTACAGGTGAACAGTGAGTTTTTGTTCACTTAAGAAATTTAACTAAGTAAATTTGCATCAGGAATTGCTAAAATTACTTCATTTTTTGTGCTGATTATAATCATATATCATGTGAGTTTCAGTTCAGTATTTCTCTTTTGGATAGTGAACAGGCATACATACGCCTTAATGTTTTGTTCTAATTTTCATCGTCAAAGAGAACAGTTTCTGAGAGCAGTTTGTCATTGAAATATAAAAATGCATGAAGAGTACCATGTTACTCAAGAATACAAACATAGACAGTGCAAGGTTTCAAGAAGGAGAAAGCAGTTTCTTTCCAGAAAGTTCTGAAGTTATCAGTTGTGCATATGAATTAGGGAGCAGAGAATGCAAGCATGAAATTTCCTCTCTTCGCAATGAACTTATACAAAAACATTTTCAAGGTCTGCAAAAACCGTGATATTATTTTGTTCCAGAAGTTCATGTTAAGGTTCATGTTCTGGGTCGAGTTCATATTCATAGATGGATTTACAGTTTTGAATCTCAAATACCCACATAAGTTTTTGCTTTCGAAAGTGCAGTAAAATGATAATCTTTACAACAGTTGATCAAGTTTCAGAAGAGAGGAAACACATTTTTCTACAATAGTTCCAAAGACCCATTTTGAGTTTTGCATCAAAAGCAGAAAAATGGTGTTTCTCTTAAGGGTTTCAAGTACCCATTTCGGGGTTAGCTTCAAACTTGTGCAGAAGAAAACAATAATAAAGAATTTCGGCAAGACACAAGTTATCTACAAGAGGTCTCCCCGAAAGCACACTGTCTTGGCGATAGGAATGGAGTAATAAAGATTTTCGGTATACCTTTTTATCGCCAAGAGGTCTCCCCGAAAATGATATGTCATGGCAACAGGATGAAGGCATGAAAGTTTCACCAAGACACAGGATGCTCGCCAAGAGGTCACCCTGACCACACCTTGTCTTGCCGATAGGAAGGAAATAATAAAGGTTTTCGCAAAGACACCTTTTTATCTGCAAGAAGTCTCCCTGAAAGCATATTGTCTTGGTGACTAGGAAGTAATAGGTAGTTTTCGCCAAGACACAAGCTCTCTACAAGAGGTCTCCGCGACTATGGTAAGTTATAGCGACATTCGTAAAACAGAAGCCCGATTCATGAAGTTTTCAAAAACAAGGGTTGAGCTCTCAAAACTGTTGGTTCGAGCCTCAGAGTAAGAAGAATACAATTTTCATATGATTTTCATAATAGCCACAAAAGAGGCAGTAGGGGAAAAACAATGAAATGCAATTTTTGTGATAAATCAAGCTCAGGAAAGAAGAAAATGCAGTTCTCTTTCAAAATTTTCAGATACCCACATGTGGGTTTTTTCTCAAAATACAGAAAATACAATAACCACGACAACCCATGTTAGGATTTTGCAACTGAATGATGAAATTACAGTCTTGTCCAAATTTCATAATGCCCACAAGTAGATATATATTCAAAAATGCATAAGGAGGGGTTTACTGTTTTGGGTCGAGCCCATAATCTGCAAAAATGTTTCCTATAGTGCTCTTTTGGCACGGCTTGAACATGGCCAAATTTATGTTTCAAGAGGGAGCACCTTAAAGTTTTCAGTTAAGCAAAGAAAGTTGAAGAAGGTTGCCAGTTCGAGGCCGAAGTAGACACTTTATCCATGGCCTAAGCTACAGATAGCTTTTGAATGCAAGGGATTCAAGTTCCCAAGAGATAGCCGAGCTCTCACAGTAGAATAGAGCCCACAATGAAGGTCGGGCTGACACAGCAATAAATGAAGTCACTGAAGATGCAGAATAAAGACATCAGAGTGTGTTCATCATGGCCTTAAGGCCAAAATAGAGGTGACAAAAACCATTAAATTAAGCTTACCTCTGTACAGTGAAGGAGAATAAGTGCACAAGTCGAGCTTCCATGGAGTGGACTGTAGAAGTTGAGCTCGAATGGCATGAGAAATCAAAGGAAGAAGTGAGAGTCAGAAACAAATTTATGCAGACCGTGCCCTTAGGGATTTCTGAGGCTCGAAATAATGAAGTGGAAAAGTTATTTCGCCTTCAAAAAAGGACTTACCCACTAAAGATTCGGTCAACTGAAGAACAGAGGAAGATTTCTGTGCACACGGGCTCGAATCCAACACCATCATAGCGGAAGTTTCTTCTCAGACAGAGGTTCTTTCTTTCCAAAGTCACGGGTGCGAAATGGTGATAATTAGGGTTTGACCCTATTTTGTTCAAATCCCTAGTTCGAGCATCATGAACTTTCCAGAATTCCATTCAAATGCACATGTCAAATATCATATGGTGGCCGAACCCATAGTGTCTTTTTTATGACTTATCAAAACCTAAGTCTAAGTTTAATATTCATGAAAGGCCGAAATTCTATGCTTGGGTGATGCCTTAAATATTTAAGGCTTATTGTTTTTCCTTAGGAATATGGACTTTGCCTTAGGGTATTTTTTGAAATGAAGAGCAATTAGGGTGAATGGTGAATATTTTATGTGAAGGGTCAATTTAACTTTTAGGGTTTTATCTTTTAATTGATTTTAAAGAAATCAATTGGAGTTGTGATGAGGAGATAATGATGACATTGATATATTTTTATGATTTTTTGGGAAAAAATCAATTATTGTAATTGAGAAATAAGCAGTTTATTTTTGCAAAATATTTCTAATCTTTGAGTTGCAAAAATAGACAAAATTGAAAAAATCTGCATCTTGTAAGGCAGAAGCATTAAAGCGATGTTTTATTAACTGCTTTATGTTTTGTTGCTATTTTTAGCAGATCTTTGACTCATTTTTCCTCTTGGTCGAATTCCAGACTTATCTTGGAGAGATAAGGTCGTTTTTGTGCTTTTAAAGCAAGATTCACCTATTTTTAGAGGCTTGACAGTGTAATCAAAAAAGCCTTGTGCTTTTTTCTGCTTTAAAGCAGTTTTTGAGTTTGTTTGAGGCCTTTTTTCCTTGAACTTTTTCTGAGCTCAGATTAGGGTTTCCTTGAGAGTGGTTTTTGATTGATTTAGTCTTTCAACTCTCCATTCTCAGGAGTTGAGATCAGTTTCTAGCCCTTACTCATTTCGGGGAGCTTGTAAACTTTTGATACTCAGTTTTGGTCAGATTGACACTCTTCCAGTTTTAATAGAGCAGCAGATTTCTCCTTCCTATTTTTTGTCTCAAGTTTTGTAATAGCAATCTGATGTACTTGTGTTTTCAAGTTGAAATCCTTTAATGTCTTGTTGTTATAGGTTGTGTTTCAGAATTATATGTTTCAGGTTGCATGTTGTATTTGATTTCCAGATCTTAATGCAAATCACTGATGGGATATGTGCCAATGAGATTGTGAGGATTACTACAATAGAGAAGTTGTTATGAGTGGTTAGGTCTGAATTCTTATAAGTTTGGTGAATTATCTTTTAGAAATAGGTTTGTATGTTCAGTTATTCTTCATCCCTTTCCTCAGAAGTTGTTTTAGAATAGAATTCATCATTCGGAGAACCAACTCACTTTGGAGATTCCTCTTTCACGTAAGATCACCCACATTTAAAAGAGGTTTCCATGTTTCAGTAGTTTGCTGAATATTGCATTCAGCAGGGTGCAAAACTATTGATAACACTAACATCATTTCTTCTTTAATCCATCCTTGTTTCACTTAATTGATTTAATTATCCTAGCTAATTAATTAATTGCGTCATTTTCATCTATTGACCTAATCAATTAAATTTGGTTAATTCATCTCTCTTCGCACTAACACTTCATCCTATTAAATTAAATAAACCGAAATATTTAATTTAATCTCCTAAGTCATCTTATTTAATTAAATAACACTAAGTTATTTAATTAAATATCATTCCCCCCTTCTCTCCCATATTTATTAAATCATCTAAGTTAATAAATACCTTCTAAGTCTTCTAATTCCCTAATTGCATAAATTAAACCTTGTTTAATTAGCAATTAAACTAATTTTCCTCTAATCAAGGGGACTATTCCCATAGAATATTCCTTACCATTTTTTGCACAATTAAAACTTTGTTTTAAATTGAAAATTCACCTTTATCCTCATCTAATGGAATATTCCATCTCCTCCAATCATCTCACTTAGCTTCTTTACTAAGTTAACCCTCTTACCTTTTTAACAAGTTACCTTTGACCTATGTGAGTAGGTCAAAGGTGTGTTTTTTTGAGGTAAATGTGAGCCTTTGATTAACTCTCATCATGCATTCTCATCTGTTGATGAGAATCCATGATCCATGCCTCCTTTTTCTTTCATCTTGAACCGTTGATTAAGCTTTTTGATCTCAACCATCCATTCTTCATTTGTTCTCCTATAAATAGATCACTATTTGGAGACAAATGGGTCCATCTTTTATTGCAAACTAATGTTGTTAAATTTAATTGCATCCATACTCTCAATTTGCACACATTTAGCTTATTTTCAGTTTATTTTAGTTGCATATTATCTTCAAGCTTTCATTAGTGGCTTCCATGCATCCATCTTAGTTTGTAAATAAATTAGGGTTTTCATCTTTTAGAATCATTTTAGCTTAAATTAGCTTATATTAGCTTAGCATTAGCTTAGAAATTGCATAATTAGAACATTTATAGCATAAAATCATTGTAACCTAGCTTGCATCATGCTCATTTTCATCATAATCTAGGTTTTCATACTCAAAAACACCATGGTTCCATCAATTATCTTCCATAGAATCGACTGAAACAAGCTCACAATCACGGGATTGGGAAAGGGTTGTTGGTCCACGTTAATGCGACACCAATTCCACAAAGGGATAAGTTTCAAAAGATTAAAGTAGATGTTTTCTTTAAAGCTTTCATAAATTCACCATGTTAGGTTTCTTGATAAAATGTTTACTTTTGATTTTGATTGATTGTTCTTGTTGAGATTCGAGTACCCGTGGCTCCATTATGCTTTGATTCTTCATGGATCAAGCACGATTCGGCCTATACCAGTATATTCGACATCGAAAATCTTAAATGATACCATACACTTGAATTAGGTATACTAACATCATTTTCACTCAAATCCATCCTCTTTTCACTTAATTAATTGAATTAGCCTAGCTAATTAATTAATTGCATCATTTTCTTCTATTAACCTAACACATCAATCGGGTTAATTCCCCCCTTTCATGTTAACATTTCATCTCATTAAATTAAATAAATAATATTATTTAATTTAATTCCCCAACTCATCTTATTTAATTAAATAACCATAAGTTATTTAATTAAATGTCATTTCACCTTTCCTCTTTCATTAAATCATTTAATTTAATGAATATCCCTTTAATTCTTCTAATCCCCTAATTGTGTAATTAAACCTTGTTTAATTAACAATTAAACTAATTTTCCTCCAAAAATGGAATATTCCTTACCCCCCCTTTTTTGCACAATTAAAACTTTGTTTTAATTTGCAAAATATCTTTTTTCCTCACCCATGAGAATATTCCAGAGAATATTCTCTCCTCCAATCATCTCACTTGGATTTTTGAGCAAGCTAAACTTGTGACCTATTGAACAAGTCACCTGGTGACCTATGTGTGTAGGTCAAAAGTGTGTTTATTTAGAACAAGTGTGATCCCTTGATTAAACCCCATCTTGCATTTATCACCCATTAATGAGAATCCATGATCCATGCCTCCTATTTCCTCCATCCCTGACCGTTGATTGATCTTTTTGATATCAACCCTCCATTTCTCATTTGCTTTCCTATAAATAGGTCACTATTTGGAGACAAATGGATCCATCTATCAATTGCAAACTTATGTTGTTGAATTCACTTACACTCACACTCATATTTTACTCACATTTAGCATATTTTAGTTCATTTTTAGCTGCATAATAGCGTAAAGCATCCATCAATGGCTTCCATGCATCCATCTTAGTTTGTTTATAAATTATGGTTTCCATATTTTAAAAGCTTAGAAATAGCTTAGATTAGCTTAGAAATTGCATAGTTAGATCAATTCTAGCATAAAATCATGTTAATTTACCTTGCATCATGTTCAAATTAGCATAAACCAAGTTTTCATCCATTTATCACAATGGTTTCATTGATTCTCTTTCATAGAATCGGTTGAAATCGGTTGAAACAGGCTCACTAATCACAGGATTGGGAAAGGGTCATTGTTCCACATCAACATGACACCAATTTCAAAATAGGATAAGTTTTAAATGGGTTAGAGTAGGAATTTAATTGCTTTCGTAGTTTGTAGTTTTCAGTTTTAATAAATGCTTAGTTTGAACTTTAAATTTGAATGATCTTGTTTGAGATTGAGGTCTAGTGGCTAAATTATGCTTTGATTCATCATGGATCAAGCGTGATCAACCCACACTGATGATCCTCGTCTCACATTCTAGCACTAGAAGGAGGGAAAACCCAATTAATCAATTTCTAGCTTAAATTTTGTTTGTTTGCTTTTCTGCAAAATACAATGACACCCAAATCAAATATAGCAATGCACTTTGAAGAGCGTCACCATATAGTGATGCTATCCCAATTTGAAACAATGACACTAATTAAATGCACTAGCACTGATTTAAATTTGGCAAAATTAATTTAATATAGAGGTATCGAAGACTTCAAACGGTGACACCCCCAAATTCACTAGAGTGACGACCGACAAAATACCGACACTATTGTGCTCTTTGTTTTTGCTGCAAAGTGACAACAATTTACTAGAGCGATGCCCAGATGACAAATTGTGATGCTATCGTGTTCATCGACACCCAACCAAGGTAAGAAGTTTTACGATCATTTTTCGACATGTGCTTTAATTTTCTTCATTTGTCAAATCACTAATGCACTTCTGACATTGTTTTGCTTGTTAGACTAATAGGGTTTTGTAGGTTCGACAACATGGAACTAAAGTGAAGAAATCCTTCTTATTTTGAAATTCTATGATTGTAACAAGCGTTTGATGCTTTGGGGAAATTATTACCCAACATTTTATGCTTTCCACTTTCTATTCTAGGACTTCACTAAATTTCAATTAGGTTTGAAACAAACGCTCAAATGGGATTAAAATTGAACCCTCATCTCATCATTTTCTTTTGGGTTTAAAATTGAACAAGACAACTTCATATTTTGTTTGGTGCATAAAATGAAGTCATCTTAGGTTAGGGGTTAAAATTTACAACAGTTTGCTATGTTTTGTGATTTACAACGTTGTTATTGAATGTGTATCTATTTCTCTCACATCGCTCGGCGATCTTCAGAAACATAAGCATTCCTTAACACTTTGTATAATCACCTACATCTTTCAATTTGGATTAAAATTGAACCCCTTGTAAGTGTGAGAAAAAGATGTGGTTTGTGTTCTCTCCTCGTTTCATGTGAAACTAGGTTGATCGAACTACAAACATACTTCCTTGCTATTTTTAATCTTTAGAGGGCCTGCCTCCCCACTTCGAAAGGAGGGAATGACCCAAGTAGTAACAAACTAAATCCAAGCTCTTCTGAACCACTATATAAATGTTTGGTTGCAATGAAAATTGTGATCAATGGGATGCGATACATGATAGCTCTCCCCCAGTATCTTTATGATGCATAAATCCCTTGCTCTAAGGGTTGGGAGACCTCTTGATGGAGTTTATCATAGTTCCCCCTAAACCGGAAGCCCTTACTATGAACCATTGTTTAGAATCCAAAATCCTTAATACTTGTTGGTGCAAGAACGGTCATTCTGAAGTCACCCCATGTTCTTACTATTCAACTTTAGAAATAGAAAAATCCTTTTGATCTTCAGATTTTAAGGATTTTGAGATTTGGTTGTCCCGAGAGGTGTGTACCATGGAGGGGAGACAGGGTCGCAAAATCTCTTACTATTCACATTGTTTAGTCTTTGGATAAATCCAAGTGAGGACTCAACAAGTATAGCAATTTTGAACCTAGGAGTGTAAATTATTAAGAGTCGGTTTGATACATTGCTTGGTTCTATAACTTTAATAAGACAAACATTCACTATCTTCCTCAAAATTTCAAACACTTTGGCTTAAATATGGATACCCCTTGAAATTAGCCTAGATATTACTGCTTGTCCTAAGGATTTATCCTTAGATATTTCTAAATATATTGACTTATATCTCAATCCATATTTCCCAAAGACAACATAGGAAATTATGGCTTCAACCTCATGATTTTCACGAAATGGACATTGTGAAAGTTGTGACGTTCTTGACATAAACATTTAGTTTGAAAACATAATCAAGACAAGTGTTTTTGTAAAATCAATTCACTTAAGCAAGATAAACTTGACACAAATGAACCCCACATGACTATTTTGGGACCGATTGCTCATGATGAACAACCTAATCTTCTAGGTGTTATCATTCAACCAAACTTTGAACTCATTAATGGAGAACAAACCGATCTTATTAGCAATTTGAGAAGCTTCACTTTTGAAACAAAAGAAACACCTACCCAGTGGAGAAACACAACAACCATTTTAGACAAAGAAGAGGAACAAGCTAATATAAATGATGGAAGGCCCATATTACCACCACCTACATGGAAATAAATATCTCCCTTTCTTCTATAAAACTTGAACTATTTCTAAATGATCTCACGCAAAGTCAGGATCCCTAAAGTAAGGTCTACAAGTCGTCATTTTAGAATTAGACATCTTAGTCCAAAATCTCTCAAGAGACACCTTTGGGCACTTCACGAAACCAAAACTAGGTTGGTATACAACTTTTGCAAATGTTCCTCAAGAAACAATCCAAACTTGTATTCCTTCTATTACTATCAGAATCCTGGTCTTTTCCAACGTTTCCAATTTCTCACATGATCCATGACACATTCAAAATTTGTAGTGGAAGGTCAACATATTTCCATTGCAAACATAGGTATCACAATTCCAAGTTTGGTAGGAAGTGGGCCTTAATACTTTATTGCGATCACATCTTGTCAAGAAAATTTTATGCTTGAGCTGGGAGGAACCAAATAGGCTTACCTACCCACATCCATCCTCTCATTTAGGCCAACATTACTCTTTGGGATTTGAAAATGTTAGAGGTATAGCATCATTCTCACTACCTTGGTCTTTTCAAACAAAGGTTCACTATAGGTCAACATTGTGTCAAACATTTCATCCACCCCTTCATCAAATTCCATCCTTCACTTCACCAAACTTTGAAAAAATTTAAACACACAAATTTTTTACTTAACATTAACCAAATCAACCTCTAGCTTGGCTACTTTGTATGTGAAATGTATCCTTTTCCATGAATTTATACATTTTAGTTATCATCTTTGAACTAGTTCATCTTGAAGGTTACGATTCTACCCTAAAGATTAACAAGTTCATCAACATCCTTTATCCCAACATCAAAACATCAAATTCAATTCAAAAGTGTTGTCCCAAAATGTTTGAAAATATCACTCTCCATATCATCCATATTTTCATCCCCATTATCACAATTGCTCCCAAAAGACTTAAAGCATCCCTTTACCTAGATTTGAATCAACTAGAGAGTTCAAACATCACAAATCACAACACAACTCTCCAAAATGTGACACAAAATTTATGGTAAAGACAAGATCACAACACAAGAGAATCATGGAGAAAACAAAAGTTACATTTACCTCAAGTGATCCAAGTCCTTTGGAATTCAATCTGAGAATTCAAGTTACCCCATCACAGCAACCCTCATCAGTGTCAAGGCCATATGAGATAGAAGATATCATGAAAAATCCATTTGAACCCACTAGGGAGGAACTCATGGAACATCAAGCCTTCAAAAATTTAGCCCCTATATCCCCATCATTTGTTGCACAAAATTTGACACTGTGTTTTGAAGCTTCATCACTAGGGCTACATCAAACCCACATTCCCAGTATTGTAACAAGCCTTGCTAAAGAATTTGGTCATCCTCTTTCATTTGAAAACAACACACTTGTGGGTACACTTGAAACCAATCCTCCACCTCCAACAACCACTTGGACACCTACCTTTGGTGCTCCTCTCATTCCCTAAGATCATAAACATCCATATGCACCTCTTGAACTTCATTATTCCACAACTACTTAAACATATCAGGGACATCCCTCTTCATCCATACCCATGAGTACCACAAGTGTTCCTCCCATCATGCAAAGTAGTGTGGGTCCAATATCTCAAAACATCGCACAAGGGAATATCAGTTTCATACCACATAATGAACCCTTAACACAGATAGGGACATCTTCATCCACCCCCCAATTGGTTCATCTATACCATTGGTTTCACAAAACACATCCATCTTATCCACTATCATCTCATCCCAAAGCAATCCCTTGGTGAAAAATCATGTCAATACAGGTAATAATTTAACTACATCCCTAACACAAGGGAATCCTCAAGGCATGGGACAAGGAAATATTTTTAATCAATGGACTCAAGGTCATAGTGTGTCATTTCCATCGCACAATCTTCCTCATCTTTTCCCATAGTCCCCTTTACTATTCCAAATCAAACAGGATCTCAAACGTACATTCCTCCCCCTCAAACCACTATCTTACAAGGAATGTTGAACCAAGGGAATCCCAAACCTCTCATCACCAATCTCTTACCCACTCAAAACATCAATACTCACAATCCTCCATCAATGTTCCAACAATCACCTGATCCCACCTTGCAAGCGCATGCATGCCTTAGACTTACAACAAGAACAATAGGCCTATCAACAAGCCCTAGCTACACAATAACAACAACAACAACAACAAGTTTCCTTAGCAACACAACAAGTAGCTTTTGCACAACAACAAAAACAACAACATTAATAGAAGCAACAACAGCAAGGCGCCTTAGCAGCATAACAAGCATCCTTAGCACAGCAACAACAAGTTTCCTTGGCACAACAAGCAGCTTTAGTACCACAACAACAGCAATAGGCCCAACAACAAGCCCTAGTGGTGCAACAACAACAGCAAGCCTTACTAGCTCAACAGTATGCCCCACAACAACAACAACAACAAGGTTCCTATTAATCCTCAATCACACATTGTCAATACAAACACGTTAGGAACATATACATCAATACCCCAATCACATTCATAGAATCTTACACCACCATATACCCCATACAATTCATCCATCATCCCACCATATGTTCCTCCACCAAATTTGCAAGACGATCTAGCATCGCAATTTAAGTCGCTATCACAAGAAATATAGGACCTTCACATGGGCAAGGCAAAGAAGACCCATACACAAAATTTACGTCCTTATTTTTTTGATTGAAACATAGCAATGGTACCATTCCCTCCTAGTTTTGAAATCCCCAAATTTGATAAATATAAAGGGAGAGGAATTCCTATGGACCATATCAAGGAGTTTAACATCATGTGTATGGAGATGGATTACAATGATTCATATCTAATGCGCCTCTTCCCTTGAAGTTTAACAGGCCCTACTATGGATTGGTTTTCTCTGCCTCTCGGTATCAAAACTTTTCAAGAAATTAATGATAAATTTATCAATCACTTCTCCTTCAACCTTGACATGGACGTCAATCTAGAGGAATTGTACACTCTTACACAAAACAAAGGGGAAACTTTTGCTAATTTCTTACAACGGTGGAGACAAAGAGCTAGTAAAAGAAAGTGGCCTCTTCCCAATGAACAACAAGTGGGAATCATCATAGAAAATCTAGATCTAGATCTATCCTTTCACTTGAAAATGCATTGCATCACATCATATGATGAGCTTGTCCCTATAGTCCTTAAAATTGAGAAAGTTCTAATCTCACAAGGAAATACTGAAGCTTACAAACACAACCACCCATCAACTAGTTCAAATGACAAGCCTCATGTCTGGGCTAAGAAAAAGAACGTCACAAATGATGGTGTGGTAGATGCTAAGGTGGTCCTAAGTGCTCCTAGGCCAAACAAAAATCAAGTTTCTAACTTCCAACCAACTATGCAGCAAACAACACCTTCACAAAACAATCAAATCAATAACACTAAAATACAAAGGCGAACCCTTAACAAGAACAACTATCCTAAACACAAGTACACACATTTACTTGAACCCATTGAAACCATCATGAAAAATTTGGTAGAGTCAAATCTGGTAACACTTCCTAACTTTGAAAACTACCAAGAACCGCAAGAAAAACCATCCTGGTACAACGCAAATGACCTATGTGACTTTCATAAGATCAAAGGACACAAAACAATAAATTGCATGAGGCTCAAAACTATTATCCAAGACCTCATAGAGGACACCATATCTATTGAGGTACCAACCAGGAATCAAGATCTTAAGATATATAAGAACCCTATGCCAGATCATAACAAAGCAAACAACATTAGGAAAGCTAAAGATTACACAAATGTACAACATACCTATTCCAACGTAGTTGCTTCCTATGATAGTGTCATCACTGTCATCACCATTAAAGGGCATAGTACAAAGTGTGGAGTCACCACATGATGTGGTTAAGTCAACATTCAAGGAGTCCCACCCCAATCTAGGGCACAACCTACTTAGCCAACATCAAGCACTAGCAAGTATAATCTCTTAGATCAACTTAAGAAGACCCCCGCATAGATATCAATCCTAGAATTGTTGAGACTATCACCCGTGCATAGGGAAATATTAGAGAAATCTTTATCGGAGTCATTTATTCCCAAAGGATATTGACTCTGATTAGTTTCAAGCTATGGTAAGCCATATCGTCAACCATATTCTTACCTTCTTAGAGCAATACCTACCGTCATATCCATCTCATAAGTGTGTTTTACAGTTTGAAGTTGTCATTCATAAGAAAAAGGTCAGAAGAGTCTTAGTAGATGGAGGTGTTGGATTAAACATTTGCTCCCTTTAGCTGACCAAAAGTATAGGTTTTTCAAAGGATACTATTGAGAAGACAAAGAGTACCACCATCAGGGCATATGACGACCAAGAACGGGTATCATAAGGTATCATTGCACTCCCCATCCAAGTAGGCTCTCTCATCGTAGAAACTACATGCCAAGTACTTGACCTAGATCTTCCCTACGGAAGACTGTTTGATTGACACTGGATCCATGCTCTAAAATTTGTAGCCTGAACTTATCATCAATGTGTGAAGTTTCCTTTCGAGGGCAGTGTTAGCTCTCAAAAATGTAGGAAAAATACCTCAAGAGGTTGCCAATCTCTTGATACGTTTCAGGGTAATAGACAAGGCCAAATGATTTAGACCTTCTACTCTTCAGGTGCTGCCAGACCTAGGCGGGTGTACCTATAACAATGAAGCAGACTTGACCAATGTTTATTCATTTAAAGTGATTTACCCAGAATGGAAAATAGGAGTGGATAAATGAGTTTTATTTTGGTACAAATTGTATAAGCAATATCAAGGCTGAAATCTAATATGTTCATATGTAAAAATGAATGAAATTACTAAATAGTGGAATGGTAGAGACTAGTAGCTTATTGGGTGTGCGGAGTCAAATGAAAGATCTGAAATAAGTAACTTCTTTCTGGAAAATACTCTAATTGTTTGGCATATAAATTTAAGTTTATAACTGGTATAAACATGCAAGAATATGATTACTGAGCTCTTCTTCATTATCCAAATGAGGTTTCCTAATTACTATGATTGATCAAAAGGATTTAATCTTTCCTTGAAAGAACCAATTAATCCAACCATACAGATACAACAAGTGTGCATTGATAAACTGAAAAATGTCCTTGGCATATCAGTTTAAATAATTAGAAAACATCAACCTTGGAGACAACCTCAGCAATACTTTTAATTAACACAGCAAACAATTAATACCAGAAAATACATCACCAAATCAAATGACTTTCATTGATATCTCCATAGTTTCATACATGCATCATAGTCTCAAAATTGTAAGACATTATGATCTACTGTATTTTTTATTTCGCTATCTGCTAGCCTTTATCCGCTACCAAAAATTGGTATTTATACATCAGCCACATGAAAGGTCGTGTCCATTCGTATTCAAATCTGGGGCAATCAGTTTATTCGCGCTTTTACCACGTTCACTAGATACCCGCTAAGACATCCTGCAATCTCTTCAATGCTCTAAGTCCTCCCGAAAGTCAATAGATCATATATTGCCATGGTGTCATGTAGTTTGACTGATGTTCTGAGTCTCCCTAACTATTCTATCCCTTAATTCTTAAGTATCGTTGTGACTCCCACTAATGCAAACCTGTCGCTGAGACATTGTAAGTCAGGAAAAGGTTCCTTCGCTTACATCGTGTCTTGCCGAAATATTTTCTTTGGTTTATTTTCTAATCATCGAGACTCAATGATTTTCCTGCCAATGAAACAACAATCTGTATGACTCTCATATCTCTCTCTGATTAAGTCTATCTCGTCGATAACCATTCTCTCCAAATATACCACCAAGTCTTTTACCAATGAAATCTTGTCGCTGTGACATAGGGGGTCAGAAAGACTCCCTGAGTTTACCCCAATGACATCAACTACATCCTTCTTTGCTTTATCAAAAAAGCTGGATGAATGTTGCGGGACATTACTTCAATGGCCCAAGTCTCGCCGACAGTCAATTTATGCTTCGATTGGTAAGACACAAATGAGCTCAATATGACTTATTCTGATGAACATTATCTTTCTGATAGGATCACATTGTCGTTGATACTATGAACTACATCATGCCGATATGAATTCTCAACTGAAAAATCATCGGTAAGAAATTCTTGATCTCTTGCCAATAGACTACAAAAAGACATACGTTAGTGTAAAATGCTTTATGGATCAGTGAGACCTGCATCATGTTACGTCGATATGGTTTATACATTCAAATGCTCAAGGCTGGGTGAATTCTATAGGACCAAATTATAAAATATGGGAAAATATGTTATGAAGAGGGGATTCATGTGCTTATGGTATGGGCTTCTTAGGAAACTCATGAGTATAAACAACTGTAAAATTTTCAAAATTTTACAGTTCTAACAGGCAGAGAGATTACTATCCATGTAGATCCTAAGCCTTTTTACTATTGCAAAAATCTTGAAGCCAAGTTCTATAAAATCCCCCAAGTACCCAAGAATGACGAAGGGCCTACACCTTCCACCTCATTTGTTGACCCATCATCCCTTACATCTACTTCTAAAACAAAGGCACTCATTGTGCAGAACATACATGATATCAAAGCAGTGATCCAAGATTATGGTTGTGGGAACTACAAGCTAATGAAGAATACCTTTGTCTTAGGAGAGCTACCTATTTCTCCTCAATCTCATGGTAAACCTACAACCGACATCAAAGAGCCTAAAACTATCAATATGGCAGCTACTTCCTTCACCAAATAGGGGGATTTGAATCAAGAAGATGTCAATGAGGGTGATTTCTCTAAGATCCTCTATCAAGATGAACAACCTGTCCCCGCTCTCCCTATTGAAGATGATAACAAAGGCTTGCAGCTCAGGAAGGGAATGGGATATAACAAGAATGAGAAGCTAGGACAAATTGAGAATGGTTTATTACAATCCATCATTCTTGAGAAATGACTAAAGAATATTGGCTTAGGTTGTACTACTAGCAAGGTCACACTTATTGGAAAAGGTACTTCCACTAAATGAGTTGAGGATTCCTCTTGGTCACCTACATCGCATGATACAACCTTAGATGACTTTCCCCTTGATGTTTTTGACCTATTTGAAAATAACTCCCTCTTCATGGTATCCATTACATCCTTTCCTCCAAACCATCAACCAACTGAAATACACCTAGTCTACCCACAACCATTGACATGGATCAACATAGACCACCAATTCTTGATTTATTTGAAAACAATGAAGCAATCTCAGAATTCATGGGACTCTGTGACAACTTACCATGGGAAAATCATAAATTTGATTTTAACATAGAGCTAGATATAGAGGCATACTATGGGGAGACGATTGAATCCTTTAGTCACAAAATTGATGAAATGTAACTAACATGCAGATCTTTAAATGAAAACCATACTATGGCACTTTTTTATCCTAAAAAATTTTTTAAAATGGACACATCTAATGGTGAAAACCTCTCAAAGGCACCCAAGGATGAGGGATTCAATCTCCCCCTTAGTACAATGCATCCAAAGAAATCAGCAGTACTAGCAGAAAAAGTCACTCCAGTCAATGTGGGAATAAAAGAGACACCTAAGATCACTTTTTATGTTGAATCCTTGTTGGACAAAGAACAAAAGAACCTGACAACATTTCTAAGGGAACACAAAGCTAACTTTGCATGGTCATACATAGATATGCTAGGACTTGATCCAGAAGTGGTTGTGCATCACTTAGCAATCTATCCTAAAGCTAAGCCAGTCATACATAAATTAAGGAAGATGCACCCTCAGATAGCACTCTTAGTCAAACTAGAGTTGCAAAAGCTTCTTGAAATTGGATTTATCCAAGTGATAGATTATCCTGAGTAGGTTTCAAACTTGGTACCAGTCTCAAAACCCACTAGGGGCATCAGAATATGCACTAATTTCAGAGACTTAAACAAAGTGTGTCTGAAGGATGATTTCCCTCTTCCTAATATCAACCTCATCATGGACTTAATAGCTGGGAATGAAATGTTGTCACTCATGGATGGATTTTCAGGCAACAATCAAATAACAATCACCAAGGAAGATCAACATAAAACTGTGTTTACTTGTCCATGGGGAACCTATTGCTAGAATGCAATGCCCTTCAGGCTAAAGAATGCAGGAGAAACCTATCAATGGGTAATGATCCTCATCTTCCATCACATGACCCACAAAACAATTGAAGATTATGTGCATGATATTTTGGAAAAATCATAAAAGAAATGAGCACATACAAGTCTTAGGACCCATCTTTGATAGGCAGGAAGAATACAAGGTACCACTAAATACGAAAAAGTGTCTTTGGGGTCACATTCTTGTCTTCATCATCTCACAAAGAGGGAAATAAATTGATCCAACAATGGTAAAATCCATCCTAGGCATGGAACCACTGCAAACACTAAATCAAATGAGAGGTTTACAAGGAAGACTGCAATCCATCAAGAGGTTCATAGCACAAATATCAAATGAAATCCACCCCTTTTCGCATCTTCTTCATAAATAGATAACTTACAAATGGGATGAGAAGTGTGACAAATATTTCCAATAGATTAAAGACTATTTTCTAACACCTCCAGTGCTCATGCCACCAATACTGAACAAACCACTGATCTTGTATTTCTCAGCAACACTAGCAGAACTAGGAGCTCTTCTAGCACAACATGATGAAAACAAAAAAGAAAGAGCTATCTACTACATTAGTAGGAATTTGGTGGGCTATGAAATGAACTATTCACCCATTGAGAAAGCATACCTAGCAGTAGTTTTTGCTTCACAAAATTTTATACACTACATGTTGTCACATCAAATCAAACTCATTGCCAAATTTGACCCATTAAAATACATGTTATCCAAAGCAACTCTCATAATGAAAATGGCCAAATGGGTGATGATTTTAATAGAGTTCGACATAGATCATGTAGAGCACAACGCAATCAAAGGACAAGTGATCGTAGACCAACTAGCAAAAGCACCTATCTATGTTGAGAACCCTTTGATATCTGAGTTCCCTAATAATCAATATTCATTATCAATATCATAGCTTAGTGGAATATGTACTTTGATGGATTGTTCACCCAGCATGGATCAGGAGCAGGAATTATTTTCATCACCCATCAAGGTGATTGCATCCAAAATTCATACCGACTATCATTCCCTTGTACTAATAACATTGTTGAGTATGAAGCCCTAATCACAGATCTAAGGATAGTGATTCAGTGTTAGATACAAGAAATAAAAGTCTATGGAGACTCACATCTCGTTATCAACCAAGTCAATGATGACTATCAAACTAAGGATGATAAGCTCACTCCTTACAAAAAAATGGTAGAAAGTCTCAAGGACCTTTTTATAGACATAAATTTTGAGTAGATTCCCTGCATGAACAATAGAGCAATAGATGCCATGGAAACAATCTGATCACTGCTAGACATGTCAAACAATGTCCTCCAATGTGAATTCTTGGTAGATCAACTTCTCATACCAAATTTCAAGATCCCTAAGTCAAAATTTACATGTGTCATTGTTTGTCCTGTTGGAGCTAAAATTTCCACATTGGCTTTCACATATCCTTTTCATTCCATCTCCATCATAAAACCCCTCAATCTTTATTTTTACTATATTTGAATAATAAACACAAAACTCCCTCATGTGCATAGCCCATAAAGTAAAGCATTTCATTATCACTATAAAATAAATCCCTCCCTTAGAACACTTCCTCAGCAGCATGAGGTATGTCACCAAGACAATACAATTTCGAAGAGATCCACGCTAATGTCTCCCTGACAAAGTCAATAGAAGGTTGATGAAGATATCGAGGAGACTCTCATACATTGAGGAGACATCCTCAAATATCTCCCCAACAATCCGAAGAGCAATATATCAAAGGAGACTTGGATACATCGAAGAGAAAACTTAACATGTCTCACTGACATGATATAGTCACAATGATACTCTAAAAATATGAAATTATTGTACATTCAGGAAGAAAAAAAGCATCTCTCGAGCATTGAGAGATTATCATAAAACAAATGGTAAATCACTGACAGGATGGAAAAATGGTGATATCAAAGAAACATTGATATGTCGAAGAGATAAATGAAGAAGTCTCTTTGACACTTTAAGAGAAAGTAAGGAAAAAATGTCAGACAAACATGAAGACATTGAACAGATATTGATAGAAGTCTCTTCGGCATTCTAACAATAACACATCGAAGAGACATTGAACATCAAGCAGACCTTTGCAAAAGTCTCTTCGACATTCTAGCACAGCTATTAACATACATTATCGATGAGACTAAGGGACATCGAGGAGAGGTAACCACAGGTCTCCTCAACATTTCAAAGTCACATAGAGGTTATTGGAATAAATGCTACTGAAAGAAGGAACATCAATATATCGAGGAGACATGAGCTTATCGAAGAGAGATACTTACCTATCTCATCAACATTCATACGTCAAATTTTGAAAAGGAAAGAACGTGATTTGCATCCATTGAAGATACCTTGTAAAATCGAAGAGAGAAACTCAAATGTATCTTTGAAATTTAAAATGATGATCAGGGATACATCGAAGAGAGACACAGGAATCCTTAACAATATAGTTAAAGTATCTTTGACAATATGAAATAATGTTTCACTGGTTTGACATGACTAATGAGATTATCGAAGAGACAACTGCCATTAATGTTGCAAGTTGATTAAAAAGGTGGAACGAGCTCCACTTATGAACTAGAGTTGGCTCAAGCATGCCAAATTTTGATAAATCTAACTCCTAATAAATCAAAATTACTGTGAATTGTGGCTGGGTATTGAGGAGACGGGGTTGGATGATGGAAATCAGCTCAAAAATCATAGCTTACATTCAAGTAAGTGATCTTGGCTCAACTGAATGTTTTTTTTAGAAATTAGCTTGTAGTACAGTACAAGTAGGGTTTAAAATGGAAAAAACCCCTGAGAAACCAAAGGTGAAAATGTAGAAAATGGAGGCTAGGCCATTAAACAAAGATTTGATAGATCAGTGTCTCGAGTCTGGGCCAAAGTCGAGAAGAGAAGCTTAGTTAAACCCATCATGTAAAACATTAGAGGATAAACATAAAAAATATAGGAGATGTGTGGACTCCACATAGGGGTTATGACTTGTTTATATATCATTACAAAAAGAAGTATAGACATAGGCCAATCTCATATCCATGGAACTTGAATCTAGGGAAGCTTGTGATGCCTAATATCCTTTTTAATGTAGAACTGATTAAAGAAATGGCTTTAAATTACAATCCAAAAACAAGGGCAATCCACTCTCACGATGGATCATAGTTCATTATCATAACACGAGATTACATTTGTATGGTTTTTCAATTAGATACATCCCTGAAAACAAAATTGTAGATGAGATATTTTCTAGAAGAATACCAGACTATGGATACAAGCTATAAGAGGTGGAAGTTACCTTTGCACAGACCTAAAGGTCCAGGAAATCAACCTAGAAGGTTTTCTAGTGATGATAGGCCACCATTCCTTGTGGATTAATTTGAAGAATATTACCAGTACACCTACTATTCATCTGACCAAGTACTAGGAGTTGATTCCCCTGCTAACATGACTATAGCTCCCATGGTCCTAGATGTAGATATTCAAAGCCAAGATTCCATGCCCTATGATTATGCAAAATACTTGTCTGAGGTCATTAATACCTCTCTTACTGCCACTAAGGACAATAGTGATGTCATCAACTTTAAGCATTATTCACTACTTATGCACATGATACTATATGAAGGGCAGGTAATGAGAATGTGGGGAGAAGAGATGAGAATTAAAGATTTGGACAATGATGAGAACTATAGACCAATGAAAATGTGGACAATAATGGGAAAATAGGTGTGGAATATCCCACTATTTATATTACGAGGAATATTTTGTCAAACCCTTATATAAGTTGTTGGGCCACAAGCGTGACTATAATTTGTCCCTAGAAGTTAAAAAAATCCTCAGACCGAAAGAGAAGGGTTCTGAAGGAAAATTGAACCACAATTGGGGGGACTGGTATGCATTTAAGGATTTCACTATGATCAGAGTGTATGGATTTGAGGCAGCCCCATTCTTACTACCTAAAATTGTTCCAAACAAGGTTGCATACATTGAGATTGTAAGGAAATTGGCTTACTCAGCTTCCATGCACTTAAAAAGCTATGGAAGGTATAATTGTATGCCTTCTAATCTATGCTTTAGTGATTCACTGTCATTGCTGATAGAGGGTATGAATTGGTTGGCAGCAAGTTATATTATTATGGCCTGCCAATGGGAGACAAAAGAGAGAAATTTGATCCTGGACATCTTATTTATAATGCAAAAATCTCACAAAAACTGAAGGGGTATGAACACAAGTTCCATGTAGATGATGTCATTAGGAACTATGATGAGAATCAAGTGGTGATAAGAAAGAATTCTTACAATAGAATTTTTATGGCTAAGGCTTGGAGAAGAAACAATAATTCATTGTATGTGGAGGCTTTTCATGAAATAGAGGATCCAATGGAAAGGATTGAGCAGATGATTCTACATGAAGAAGAATTGACAAAAGATGTACCCCTCGTAGCTTTTGAAAGGAGAAGAAATATTGGTTTTAGTAGACAAGCTGAAAATGTAGCACCATTAAGTCATTTGTCACCACAACCTACTCCAGAGGTGAGCTACTTAGCTGACACTCATATTATAATTGAAGATGACATTGAAGTAAAATACGAAGTCACACAGATCACCATTCCCACTGTTCCCCAATATCAAGAGCCACCAAAAAGTAATGTGATCACATTTGAAGCTTCTAATGATTTATTTGATGATGTGATACATCATGCCAGCCAAGAGTTCATTGCAGATTACACATTTGTGCAAACTTATGAATTCAAGGCTTTCATTTATGAGTATAAAGGAAGAGTATTAAGGGAAAGGCAAAAGGAAATCAACCTTGAGAAAGAGGAAGATGCCTTAAGGGAAATTCAACATGAGGTAGATGAAGAGATGAACAATATGACCCCTGAAAGAGGAAGAGCACTATTACAAGAAGTTGGGGTCATGCTTCTTCCAGGGTGGGATATTAGTTCAGCCATTGTATTTGGAACCTTTTTGAAAAGGAAAAATAAAACTTTGCAATTAACTGATGAAGCCACTAATAAGGTATATACTAGATCAGGGTATAACCCTGACAATGCTACTTTACAAATGTGGGCACTTTACCCACCAAGCAAAAGACCTTCCCTTATTAGTAATCATGACTAGGTTTTTGGACACCTTCTGGTATAGAGAGTAGGGGATACAGACCCTATAGAGACTGTTGATCTGAATGTGAATGTGGCCAAGTTTACCAAAGCTTAAATTCAAAAATTGGTCCAAGATAATAAGGGTCTAATGGAGGAGAATGAAAGATTAAAATAGGAAGTAACCACTTACAAAGAAAGATTTACTTCCTCCTCAAGGCTTTACTCACCCTTGATTGAACATGAAAGAAAGGTGCTTGAAGTGATGTCTGAGACCACCTATTGGAAGCATAGATATGAAAGAAAGGTGCTTGAAGTTATTTTTCACCATTTTGATGCATATAGGCTCCATTTTGAAGGAAAAATCAGGCCTCTAGGCCATGGCCATGACTAGTTTTTTAATGCATTGCTCTCTTTTGTGTTTTCTATTGGTGTCTTGTTCATATTGGCCGCCATGAGAGGGCTCTGTTCGAGATTTTTGAAAGATTTAACCACTAACTTGAACTGGTTTTCTCCATTTATAGACTTGGGTAAGCTTCATTTCTTTTCCACCTTGTGCATTTCCTTCTTTAAAAGGATTGATTTGAGCTCATTTCACAAACATAGTCAAGCAACTGTAGGAAAAATGGGTAAATTTCTGAGTTTGGCCTTGCTCAGGTTGTGGCCTTACCATGTGCATTTCTCTCATTTCTACAAAAAATAAACTCCTTTGGGCTTGACCCGTGATGTGCAATAATATTACTTGTTGAATGAAGGAACTCCTTGTATCTATGCTTATTTTTTCTTGGGTTTTCAAAACTCCTCATGGTCTTGGCCATTGACTTCATTGTGTTTATTTTTTGAGAGTTCCATTATTGGTATAAGCTCAAACCCTAGTTATTTCCTTTTGTATTTTCATTTTGAAAACAAAACCCCAAGTGGGTATCATCATTTGTGAAAGGAAAACTCTCCCAAGCCGCGGCCATGAGAGCATGACTAGGTTTACAATGACAATCATAGCCTGATCAACCAATGATCTCCATTGAGGACCTTTTTTCTAGCTTAGAGAAAGATACCAAAGGCAACAATTACAAGTAGATAATCAAAATAGCAAATGAGTTTTTGGGTGTGGCTCCTACGGACTAGGATGCATTACATTGCATGGTTGTGGCCCTAATTCAATCTGACCATCTCGATGAGGCTCTCACCCTCATTCATGCTTCCTCCCATCTACCCATCGATCTCACCTTTCACAAGGTATCCCATCTATACTTTTCATTTTTTAGGGCACTAAACCACTAGAAGAGATTGTTTAAACTAGCTACTTTTACTCAGGAAAATATTAGATGGGTGATGCTTCCTTCTTTTCTCCTTGAACAATCTAAATTGGAGACATGCTATGTTTCTATGATCTCGAGTGAATAAAAACCTAAATTACAAGGGACTCAGGTACCCTCTTATTACACTTCAGAGCACAGTGTTAAGACATGGATTCACATATCCATTTGGGCTGGGGCAATGCAAAACTTTGAAAATTCAATTGAAATCTCCTATTTGCAAATGAATCACTCAAATTGAGTATTTCATGATGCAAATTAAAAAAAAAATCTCGTGAACAAAAATATATATATTAAATGAGGGAAATATGGAAAGTTTACCATCAGCAAGGTTTTTCTTTCTTTATTTTTGGTGTTTTATCCATTTGGTGGCGAGTTTCTTAAGTGGGTGAGCTGGTCCGAATTCGCTAGGGATCATTTAATGAGTTTTATGGGGGTTCTGGTTAGCAGTCCCAAAAATATACTTTAGAGTCTTTTTGGAGTACAATATTCCATATTACTTGATGTCAAATCCAAAATCTCCACCATTCCTGCAATCCACATTTAGATGGAGACCACTTAAAGTGGAAGGGCTCCACAATCAATTGAACTTGCTAGGGCTCATTTAGTGAGATTTTTGGTGATAACAAGCTTACTATACCTTAGAGTCTTCCTCAAAATGCAAAATTCCACTTTAGTTGATGTGAAAACCAATTCCTTTATCACATCCAACAAGCCATATTTAGATGGAGATCACTTGAAATGGGGTGAGCATAGTTGCATGATCATTTCCAAAAGTGCCCCATCTTACTACTATGCCACAACCAACAGATGTTGATCTTTTGAATGAAAAATCTATTTTGTTCAATAGCATTTTCAGGAAGGATCAAGAGTTTTTGTTATCCAAATTTTTGAACTAGTTTTTCAAATCTTGGTGAGTACTTGCCATGTTTTGTTGTCCAACTGTGCCAAAAAAATTGTTGAGTTACTCAGGGAGTCTAAAAAAGCGAGCAATTCAGCAAATGAAGTTAAAAAACCTTTAAAGTTGACTTTTTAAATTTTTTTCTTATAGAAATTTTATTCTCAATTGCTTGAAGTGATTGTTGGGCAATTGGGAGAATTTATCAAAAGTTGGAGTGCAATTTGAGAGGATTTTTTTTGGGTTTATTATTTATTTTTTCTTACTTTTTCTTTTGTATTTTAAAACCTTGCTACTTATGGTTTTTTTTCAATCTCTAAATCAAAGTTGGAAAACTCAAACTCGACAACCCAAAATAGGACTTGGCCTCGAGACTCAGCAAAAAAAAAATTGTAGTTTCAAAAAAAAATTAATGCATTTAGAGAACATAAGAGCCTAATTTTATTATCAATTTATCATAATTCAAAGATTAAAAATGCCACATGATCATCAAACACTCAATAATTGAAATTTCATCATTCATATTCATAGTTTCAAACTTTCAAATGTATAACAGCATCATAAGTTTATAAATGTTTACATATAATGATATGTCAAAATGAGAAAAACATTAACAACCAAATAAAATCTATATCTTCCTCTTTTCCCTCCTACTACAACTCAAGTTTGCAAGCCTAGAACTAGAAGGTGCTAGAGTATCCAAATGATGAGGAGATTGAGGAATGGTTTCTTGATCTTCAAAAGTTTCTTCATTCTCTGCCATTGCATCCAATCATGTTGCTTCTTCTTCTTTCATTACTACTCTCTCCAATTCAACAAGATCTTCATCAGTAAAGAAGATATAAACATCATCATTTTGTTCATCAATAGTCCATTCACCATACAGATCAATATCATCCAAGTCGATGGAATCATGTGAAACACCCTCCACCTTTCTAGTTTGAAGGCAAAGGTTGTACCGAACAAAGACTAGATAATTTAGGCATTGTTGGGTCAACCTGTTTCTCTTCTTTGTGTGAATGTTCTCAAATAAGCTCCAATTACGTTCACACCCAAAAGTACTACATGGTTGCGACAAGACATGGATGGCTAGCTTTTGAAGATTTGGCATGCTAGCACCATAGTTCTCCCACCATAAATGTACCAAAGCACATTTAAAAAATATAAGAATAAAGTCATGTTCGAGTGGACCACCATAGTTCTCCTCCTAGTCCTTAGTTTCTCCTCGTCTTTCTTGATAATGTACCAGGTTTGGACTATTGGTGTAAAGGTCCAATAGAATGGTTGAATATAAAGTTGATGGTCATATTTTCCATCTTTTCTCTATATGTGGATGCAAACTTAGATATATTCTTCTAAGGTTTGTACTCCATATTTGGGGATTATATTGTGTTCCCCTTCTTTTGTTAAATATCTTTCCTTGAATAAGATCCAGAATTCCTACCATGTAAAAATAGAGTTTTTGTTTGTATGCCATCAACATGTGGAATTACATACCAAAGTGTCTTGGAGAGCAGTGATCCTGGTGGTCTCATTTTTTAATGTTCTTTCCATATTTGCTATATATTCTCTTACATCGCCTACTCTAAAAAACCTTGGTAGTTTAATATGTGAAATTCCTTTTTGGATGTGGTTGATATGTTTTGGATTTTCTATCCTTTTTTATTGCTCTTTTTTAGTAGGTAAGTGGGTTTTTATCATGAACACCCATTTGAATCTGTATATTCTATGTTGTGGTACTACAGTAGGGTAAGTTTTGGAAATGGAGTAGATAGGTCATATCTTCTTTTTTTCTATGTAGCTTCAGTCTTCCTTTTCTCCTCTTGGAATGTGAATTATTCTAATATTATTCAAAAAAGAGATCTCTTCCTACCTAGAGTCTATTATCCCATTAAAATTCACAAACCATCTCAATCCTAGTAAGGATCTAAAGGTATTGAAAGGTTGCTTCATCTCAACAACTTCAAAATCAACAATTTGTGTAATTCCTTTTATGTTTACCTCCACATTTTTTCATGTTCCTAATGTGTCCATGTCAAAAACATCTACTCAAATGGTTTTCATTGGTGTTCCAATGAGCTTAGGTCTCCCTAGCCTCTCCCAAGTGGTTTTCAAAATGATATTTAGGTCTGCGCCTAGATCTACCACGATATGTTTAACTTTATTATTATTAAGATTTGTGGTGATTAATAAAGGACCATTCTTAAAATTTTGGTCTTCTACTATTTGGTGAACCTATTGTTGCTTTTATTTATTCCAATATCTTCCCATTTCTTTCAATTTTACTAGAATATCTTTTTGTTGGGCTAATGAGGCTAAATTTTTCAACATCATTACTTCTTCTTTTGAAAAGCGGGCTATTTCATCATTTTGTTCTTTTCTAATTTATTTTTCAGCTTTCTCCACTATTTTATCATGTTGCTTTTTTGGTCAAAACTAATCATATTCTTCTTTCTTCAATTTTGATTCTTCATTATTTTCTTTAATATCCCTTCTATAACTTCTAGTATATGGTCCCTATCTAGTTAATACTATGATTTTATTCTTCTTTGTTCTAGATTTCTTCTTTTTTCTTGTTTACAGTGGTTGTTCTTCTCCATAATTGTCTTCATTTGATGTGTCAAATAACTAGTTATATTTTCTTTGACAACTTTTGGCCCTTTATGATATTCTTCTAATTACTTTGGCCCCTTTGTGATCTTGCAACTCATCACTTCTAGACTGTGTATTTTGATAGTATTGTTTTCCCTTATCACATCTGGATATATCATGTGAATCATCTCCACAAAAATGACATTTTCTTCTCTTCTCTACCCAATATTCAAGGCATAATGGCCTACATTTTTGCAACTTTGTAACATGTGGCATCATTTCTTTGGCATTTTTTTCTACCACATCGTCTTCCTCCTCTATAATTTTATTATTTGTTATCTCCTATGTAATCTTGTGGTGAGTCATTTTGTAGCACATATACACTTCTATTATCTTTTCTTGGTGGTTTCCTATAACCTCCATCATATAGGGGTCTTTTTGATAGCCCCTTTATATATGCTATGTTCCTATCTATGTCTTTTTCATAGTTGTAGTTCATAAGGCATCTAGAATCGGGATGATTCTATGTGTTCTAGATTTAAAATTGGTCTGTAGGCCACTCCTGCATGAGGTAATTATCTCATTCTTATCAAGTTCCACAATATATTGAGTTTGTCTTGGCCGATGCTATCTTCAATTCTATGTGTAGTATGATTTACATTCTTTCTCTGTGGGCTTTAAGAAAATCATTTTGGAGGTGACCTTCCCTTGAGTAGCATGCGCATCAAATTTTTTTATTTTTCTTTGTTTCTCCCCTTGAGCTAAAATTGAGTTTTGTATGGTTAGTTGTTCTACTGCTAGTTGCAACTTCTCAATATTTTCATTTATATCATCCTTTTGGGGTTTGCACAAAGTTTGGGCTTCAATGTTGTAGGCAATGTTGATTAAGTGTAGGTATTGAATATTCTATTATCCAAAGCTACTCTTATATCTTTCTACAATTTGGAAATGAGCCATTCTATCTTTTTTCACTCATTGAGGGGTTCTTCCAATTTATAGTAGACTTATTTGAATCTTTTATCATATGATTTTATTGATTCTTCTTCTCCTTGTACTAGCTCCATCATTTTACTCACACTCTCTGTTGGGATATCTGGAGTGCCAAATTTTTCTAAGAAATATTGTTTCACCTTATTCCATATTTTCCCATATTTCGGATGTCTTTTTATACCAGTCTAATACCTCTTTTCTGAGTGGAGATACAAAGTCAAGTAATTTTGGTTTATCTTCATCAATATCTTGTCTTTCCCATAGTGATTCTAATAAGAATATATGCTCAATAACTTTTGTTGTGTCTCATCCAAACATTGGGATTTTGATAAATGATTCCATATTGTTTTTGCTACTTCTGCTTTCAAATTTCTAGATTTGTGGACTTGGCTTTTCTTCTTTCTCTTTCTTTATTTTTCTAACACTATAGGGATTCTTCTCTCTACCCTTGTCTCTTGCTAGTTTTATCTCAAATTATTTTTTTCCAATTAGCTCTTCCCAATGTACTTTCTTTCCTTCTTCCTTTTTGATTCCTTACCTTGGGGTATCTCTTCTTTCAAAAAAAATTGACTCTTATATGGCTGAGGGAATGGGTCCTATTCAGGGGGTTGTGACTCTTCAAAATATCTTTTCACTTTCTGATTTATTAGTGTCATTTTATTTTATTTTAAATATAACTATTTTCCCAAGTCCAATCATTCTCTTTACTTTTTATTATTTCTTCTTTTAATTTCTTTATGCTGCTATTGATTAGTTCTTCTAAATATTCCACTTGAATTGATGGAGTCTTCTCTAGAGTTTTTAGAAATTCCATAAATATAACATCTAGATTAGTAGTTAGGTTTTATAGGTCCAATAGGATTATTAGGCTTTTAGGAGGTTGTGGTAGTAATGGGGTCTGTTTAGTGTTGCAAGGCCCTAATAGCAATCCTCTAGATTCCCATAATCATTAATATTCTTCATTTTACTAGCTACAAGTTGTCCCACCTTTTCCAAACATAGTTTATATTTCTCCAAAGTTATTATTTTCTATCTTCTCCCTTTTCCTTGGTAGCACCCCCTTTGGTGTGCTCAACAACACCCTCATTGGTGCACTCACTTATCTTTTTTTCCATTTCCATTCTTTTTCGGTTTCTTTCTTCTCTCTCAATCCTCTATTATTGTCTTCTCTCTTCTCCATTTAGGCTTGTCATGTTTACTTTTCTTTCCAAATAAATTTGTTCTCTAATATTTCTTCAAGTTGTCTTATCTCCTTTATCCATGGGTGTGATTGATTTTGGGTTTCATTAATACTTTTACTGTTTCCCATGGTAGTTATTTGGAAGCTTTTCTTTAACAGTCATATCTCTTTAAGGATCCCTTTTGGAACCTCTCCCCCTTTCCATTCTCCATCCCCTTGGTGCCTAACCCCCTCTCATAAGGTAGCTGCAAAGAGGATATTTCTACAAAAAAATTATATCTTCATTGATTTTCCTTTCTTTCCTTGTGTCTGGTTAAATATTAAAATTTTAGGTGGTATTCTCCTTTATATCACCTAACTAGGGTCCTGACAATAAAACCATTGTTAGCAAAATATATAGGGAAATCGAAGTTCTGAGCCCCAAGTAATTTATGAGTGTTGTAGTTTATACCTTGGACTCAATAATATAAAGGTAAGAACCCTTTTATTCAGACATGAGAAGAACTAAATTGTTATTCACAGATTCATGGATAACATAAAATAGATACAATTATGATAATCATTATATTAATCATGTTTGAAAGGGTAGAAAATATATCTTCCCTTATACTCCACCTATTTACTTCCTTTCTCCATGCAATCCTTATACATTTAATATACGATTTTATACAAAGTTCTTACATATATTCATTTATTCTTTCTTCATTTCTATTCTCTCTCCTATTGTCATTAATATATTTCCCTATACATATATGTATGAGATGGGAGGTGACCCATCTATGTTACCCCTAGTCTAGATGATATCTTTACAATATTAGGCTCCACAAGCTCTTTTTAACAAGGTATGGTATGATTTTCCTAACAATATCTTCTCTACTACTCTTTCCATGTTATAGGTGGCTATAATCTTCAGCCAAATCTTGCATGGTATAGATCATTATATACCAACTCTTACATGACCTTTATTAAGAGATCTACAGTGAAAATATTGGTAGATAATGAAATTTTGAGTATGCTCTTGTCTTGTATCGAATGATGACCTAGAAAATCAAAAAACTTGATAGAAAAACTAGATTTTGGAGTTTTTTCTTGTATAGGAGCAAATTTTCACCCCATGTGCACATTCCCCTTTTGCCTCTTTTCACTTTATAAAACCAAGTTCGGAGGCTTAATTCCACATAAGCCTATTGCTTGCATCCCACTTGGCGCTTGTTTTGAGCATCAGTGGAGGCATTTCTGTCAAGGATGCCCGCACAGTGTGTAGACATCTGCGCGGTGCGCTTACGTCACAGGCAGATTCCTATAGAGGCATTACACTTCTCATTGGAGGTAAAGTCATAATGCCCCCTTCGGCCAACCGACCCGAATATGGTCATTTTCTTCCATCTTTTATTCAAATTCATTCTTCCAACATGCATTCCAACTCTTCACAACTTCATGCTTCCATTCTTGTTCTCCCACATTCACTCTCAAGCTCTCAAGCAACATACTAGCACCCCATTACAGCAAATACAACACTCCATCACATTGGTAGAACAAGTCGGGAATGAAATACCATTGTAGCAAAGGCTCGAGTACTCTCATTCTCTCCCCTCAGTAGCCTTGAACGCTCTTGGTGGAGGTGGTAAGCTTCCCTCTCTTCCCTTCTATCATTTGGTTGAGTTAGCACTTTACTATTTTGTAGTTCTTTTGTGCCCTTCATTATATTACTTTCTTTATCTCGTTTCCTTTGGCTATTCATGGTGATGGAAACACCTAAACGAGCGTATGACTGAGGTAGGCCCCTATACAGCCACCCAACATTTTCCCTCTTTTTGTGTGTACGTGGATGTTCTTTCAAGGGATCAATTGGTGAACGAATTGCTTGGTGAGATCCTTCTTGCTCTCTTCACCCTTGCATTCTTGCTTTACAATATTAGAGAATATTTCATTTATTTAATCACATCATTTTGGCCCTTTAGTTAGTCAGCTGGCTTGTTAGCTAGTTTTCCTTGGTTTGACTACGTCTTTACTGTTGTCTGGTCATATGGACTACAATGCACTTTAGAGATGCTAGTGCACTACACTGTCATCCAGAGACCGCGCTTTCATCCTGAGACAAAGAGCTTCTAGAGGCATAGTGTTGGACTTGAAAACTGGCTCGCCTAGCCTCTTCCTTCACTTCGGGTCTACAGAGTGACTAAGAGGCCTTACGGTCCTCATTGCTCTTGCCTCAAATTTCCTAAGTTAGGGTAGCCTCTCGTGTCTGGACCCTTTATGACTTGGGGCCTTGCATGCAATTTTCCCCCTCTCTTACATTTTTTGTGAACGCGATGTGAATCAATGTCTGTTCATCCATTGGTGTTGAAGCTTCCCTCGGGTACTCCATGATTTTTGTTCTCTTGAGTGTTGTGAAGGTTTATGAGCATCACAACCCAATCCACAACTTCTAGGTATATTATTATGAGAAGTGTACAACACCTCTCGATGGAAAGGATGAAGGTCTCTATTGGGTTATCTACAGGCCTTTTCTCTGGTCTCATTGTTAGTGTAGCCATGCAAGAGCAGTTATCAAGGAATGAGATGGGATTCGTTGATGAAACCAATCACATTCCCACTCACCCTGTGTCTCCTATGCCATCATCGATGGACGAGCATGAGGCCATTCAGATCCCTGCAGAGTATGTGTCCGCCCTTGCTAAAGGATTGAGCAACTTAGAAAACCACTTGGAAAGAAATATGAAGATGGCTAGAGCCGCTCGGGTTGTTACTGAATTAAAACATATGATGGGTAAGGATCAAACAAGTATAGAACTTATAAGTAGCCTCCTAAGTCTTACGGAAGTGTGTGCTCATTCGAACAACCCTTGTTTTGCACAAGGAGTCACTTTCAAGGAGCGTGAAGGACAGTTAGGGGTATCAATGCCTCCCACTTCCATTTACATGGCTGACACGATCCCTTCTCTCAGTATCCCTTCTTCCTTTGAGCAACCTAAAACTATCAAAGTAAATAAGGTCCCTTTGGGCTTTAGCTTCACCTCTCCTATCACCTCTATTGGTGGAGGCTTTTGCGGGCTAAGTGGTGGAAGCTTTGGTAGTGGCGGTGGATTTGGCAGCAGAGGCGGTGGTGGTGGAGGCAGCTCCGATGGAGGTCATGGCGGTGATTCTAGCGGAGGCCCTACTGTCGGCGGTGGCTCTGGTGGTGGCTCTAGCAGAAGTCATACCGATGGCGGTTCTGGAGGTGGCTTTGGTGATGGTTTTGGGGGAGGTTCCTTTGGCCCTCTATCTTTTAACGACCCTATTCTAAATACCCTTCTTCAGAATATGGGTAAGATGTAGAGCCAGTTGGTGAGCCTTTCCCAAGCCTCTGCCCAACCTATCTTCCAGCCCTTCTTCCAACATAGCCCATTTTCAGTTGCAATCTTCAACTCCTTTCCCTCAAGGAATGGAGATCCCTAAGTTTGAGAAGTATGGTGGTAAGGGAGATCCAAAAACACACGTGTCTGCCTTTAACACCCTATGCACCAACTTCTTCCATCATGATGCATTGATGGCTAAACTATTTCCCCGATCCCTCAAGGAAATAGCACTCGAGTCGTACTATTCCTTGCCTAACAATTCTATTTTCTCATTCAACCAACTTGTTAATCAATTCCTTAGGCAATTTCAAGAAAACATCAGGCCGAAGATGACCTTCTCGAATCTCATCCAATGTAAGCAAGGAGATAATGAAAATATCACTAATTTCATAGCACGCTACAAAGCGCTCCTCTCGCAAATCTTGTATCAACTTCCCAATTCTAGCGTGTAGAAGGTATTCATAGGGAACTTACAAAGGCACTAGCAAGAGAAGTTTTCCCTTATGAAATGCCCTTCCATCACGCACTTGTGTGTAGCCTTACAAGAATACCAACAAATGATTGTTCAATTCGGGGGATCCTCCTCACACTCCCATTCTGAGGGGAATTCCATCATATCAATCTCTGGGAAAGGTAAAGTCGTTGCGAATGTAGTAGTTGTAGCTGATGACAATGGCCTCAAACGCAACCGGAAGTTCACAAAATTATCAGAATCTTATACTTACATCTTACAAAAGCTATTGAAGGATAAGATCATAAATTTACCAACCCCTAAGCCTGTTAAAGAACCCTACCCTAATTGGTATGATGAGAGAACTTATTTTTAGTACCATCATGTTAATGGACATGATACCGAACGTTGCATGTGACTACATCATGAGATACAAGACCGCATCAAGGATGGTACCATTCATCTCGATGGGAATAAGCAAAACACTAACAAATCAGTGTCGAAGGCTAATAGTGAACTGCAAATATATACAGACCTGTTTCCGTCACACTATGCTAACATGATTTTCGATCTCGCTGATTTTGTTACCCAAACCGAGGCCTATGTCAATATGGTCACAGTAACTTCAATTTTTCCACCCGCACCTAGTTCGCTGGACATTACATTCACATCACAAGATTTACCCTTAAACAACAAACCTTTGCCCCTCTACATTCTTGCTCGTGTCAATGGTAACATTGTGACAAGAGTCTTGATAGACCCCATGAGCCATGTGAATGTTATCACTAAGGAAACTTTAGTATTAAATTCATTACAAAAGAAAAATTATGAAGAAACGAAATCTACCATCCACACGCATGATGGTATGAGTCTTAAACCTTACGGCTCGATAACCTTGTCAGTTCTGGTTGGACCCAGAACTGTTGAAACCATTTTTTATGTTATCCCAGAGTCGGATCTATTTAGGGTGAACCTAGGCAATCCTTGGCTACCTTCCATGAATGGGATTGCCTCTGTTATTTACAAATGTTTAAAGCTTTCCCACAAAGGTGTCATGCATGTAGTGCATGACACTGGATATCAACCCTTGGTGTCCCATGGTGGATAGTCACTGGATCACTTTTGGCCCTCCCCAGTTGGTCCACTTCCTCCAAGAATGGACATACTTTACAAAAATTATGTAAAGTATAAGACTGGGGGAAAGGGACAACCGAAACTGACCCTTCTCGCAATGCTACAGTTGGTTTCCTCCTCCTCCCTGAAAGAGAAAGAGAAGGTTGCACTGACCACTCCCTCTTCTCTAAAGGAGGAGAATCCTGTGTTGGCTCCCTCTCCTTCTCACAAAGGAAAAGAGAAGGTGACTTTTCCTTGGACCACCTCATCCTCTCCCCCTTCCTAGGAAAAGTACTGGATGAGCAAGCCCGGTGGCTATCCGCTAAGTCCGATGATTCCTCCTTGGCGTAGACCCAAGCTCAAGATCGCAAATCTTCCTAATGAATATCCCAGACCATGGTATAGTTTATATGATAGAAAGAAAGGTTCTCGTAGATAATTTGATCTGTGGCCTCCTACTGCTCTTGCTCCTAAGGTAGTGAATGGAGAGAGGCCCGTCGCTGAGACTCTTGAGTCGACTCCTCTTGTCACTCCTCAGCCCGTTCATCCTACTCCTAAGCAGGAACCTGTCCCCCTACTGGAAACGACCATGGTGGACGTTCCTATGGTTGAGTAGGAGCCCCCTGCTCCTTCATAGCCTCCAGACCCCAACTCTAAGAGTCAAAGAAACCACCTTGCACATGAACACAAGCATCGGTGAAAGGATCTTCTAGCTAAGCAGGTTGCCTCGCAAAGGAAGGAGGAAGAAACGACTACCCCTACTTTAGGGCCTCCTGCAACATCTTCTTCCTCCCTTCCTTTTTCCTCCCTTCAGTCTAGTCTCGTACTACTCTCGGCTTTCATTGTGAGCACAAATGTGCCTAACCCTAAATGGGTACAGGTGTTCATTTCTCCCTCGGTGGAACCGCATTTGCTAATATTTGTTCTGGATATCCAGCCTTTTTCGAAACCTATAGATATGGTTAATACCTTAGTTTATTCGTTGTGGTTCTCTCTTCTTCTTCATCTATACCTCTAGCTTTTTCCGTAGGGAGTTCATCTCCTCTAACGAAACAGGAAGTAGAGGGTAGTCCTTCTAGCAATGAAGGACGTAAGAAAATTTTTCCTCACTAGTAAGGCAGCCTCGTGTTGACTTGTTTTGTCTTAGTGACAGAACCAGTCCCAGCTTCCCCTGAGTTTTTCATGGCTCCCAAGTCATTCGGTGAGCTTAGTGGTTAACATCAAGCGCAGCCTGTCTCATCCGCCGAAGCTAGACATGGCGCCACTGTGGGGTGCATGTTTAATTCCATGGATGAAGTTTCAGCCTTGTCGGCGATCTTCGCTAAGTCACTGACCTTGACTCCACCAAAGCTTGATGGAGAGGACCTCAAGGGGCCCTCTTCCTTGGCCCTTATTGCGAGAGGACCGGATGCTCCTCCTCTTAACATCCCACCATCGCAGGTTCATCGTCCTTCCCCTTATGACGATTTAGATTGGGAAGCAGATGACCTCTTGGCCGATCAATGTTAGGAGGAGGCCCTTTCTTGATCTCGTGTGTGTGTGTGTGTTTTATGATGTGTTCCCCCGTACCCATGCTATGTGTGCCTAGATGACCCTCATCACCCTTTTTGGTGCTTAGATACAGGCGTGGTTTTTGTGTCGTAAGCCTTCTTCTATTTGTATCATCATTCTTCCATGTTTGTGATTGATCTTCAATAAATTGGGGACGATGCAAAGCGTTGGGAGCATTTAGGCTTCCCTTCCATTTTGACCAAATTCTTTATTTTTTACTTTTTTTCATGCATTCTTCCTGATCTAGTTGGGGATTGATGATCTTTCACTTTGCATTGTGGTTACCTATTATTATGAGCTCGGACAGATCTGACCTCGCTAAACCAGATCTCCCTGTGCCCTTTATCTATATTTTTCTCTTTCTTTTGTCTTCCCTTTATCTTTCTCTCTTCTTTGCTTGAATTGTCCCTCCTATGTGTGACAATGCGTTTCTTTAACGTCTTTATTTTCAAAAAATGCATTTGTTATCAACGAATCTTTTCTCGAAAGTCCTCGCAAAACCTTTCTTTAGAATCACATTCTCAACTTGAAACCCTAACAGAATGTGTTTCCTTCATCATGGGTTCATAAAGAAAGGATTTGAAAACCTTCCTCTGAAGTGGGAAAACCTCTAATATTCCCCTCACGTGGAGGCATATTCTTCCTTTTGAATTCCTTGATGAAGTGAACATCTTTCAAAAGGATTCATTGATGACCGATCAATTCAAGAAAGATAGCATCCACTTATGAATTATGCATCCCTTGATCTTCACAGCAGGTTCCCAAGGGACCCCTTTGAATATTTTCAAAACTATCGATAGTTTGTGCAACTGTTTGCTCACTCGCCTACGTGGTCGCTTCTTGACTCTGCAGAGTCCGCTTTCTCAGGTTCCCATGTGAGAGATCTTGGGGGATAACTCCCTGTAAGGATGAGAACCTATAGGGTGCTTTCCTTTGAGCTTCCTCCATGTGAGAGATCTTGGGGGTGGCTCCCCTGCAAGACTAAGAGTTTGTGGGGTGCTTCTTTGAGTGTTCTTCATGCTTGATTTTGTGGAGAATACCTTCCCTATAGGACTGAGAGCCTATGGGGTGCTTCTCTTGGTGTTCTTCATGCTTGATTTCATGTAGAATACCTTCCCTATAGGACTAAGAGCCTTTGGAGCGCTTCCTTAGGTTTTCTTCACGCTTGAGTTCATGAAGAATACCTTCCCTATAGGACTGAGAGCCTATGGGGCGCTTCTCTGGGTGTTCTTCATGCTTGATTTCATGGAGAATACCTTCCCTACAGGACTGAGAGCCTATGGGGCACTTCTCTGGGTGTTCATGCTTGAGTTCATGGAGAATACCTTCCGTATGGGACTGAGAGTCTGTACGGAACTTCCTTTGGGTCTCCTCCATGCTAGAATTTTTGGGGAAACCTTCCTTACAGGACCGAGCACCTATAAGAAAAGAAAAAGGAACCCAACGTAGCTTGAACAGGCAAAAAAGGAACTCATACGCTCAAGTTATGCCCAATCAAAGTTGGGGTCAAACCAAGTACGCAGGCTAGTCAGAAAGGCAAAAAAAATCATAGTCTCAGAGGCTGATGAAACCAACATCATATTGAAGAGCTCATAAAATGAAACCGAATGCAAATTGAAAGGGTGAAAAAGGATATCATATGCTCAAGTTATGCCCAGCTAAGTTTGGGGTCAAACCAGGTATAGAGGCCAGTCAGAAAGGTGAAAAACTTCACATCCTCAGAATCTGGAAAAACCAACATCATCTTGAAGAGCTCAGAAAATGGAACCCAACGCAACTTGAATAGGCAAAAAAGGAGCTCATAGGCTCAAGTTATGCCTAGTCAAAGTTGGGTTCAAACTGGGTATAGAGGCCAGTCAGAAACATGAAAATTTTCACATTCTCATAATCTGACAAAACCAACATCATTTTGAAGAGCTCAGAAAATGGAACCCAATGCAACTTCAACGAGTGAAAAAGGAGCTCGTACGCTCAAGTTATGCCTAGTCAAAGTTGGGGTCAAACCAAGTACAGAGGCTAGTCAGAAAGGCAAAAAATTTCACAGTCCTAGAATCTAATGAAACTGACATAATCTTGAAGAGCTTAGAAAATGGAACCCAATGCAACTTGAACGGGAGAAAAATGAGCTCATACACTCAAGTTATACACAATCAAAGTTGGGGTCAAATAGGGTACAGAGGCTGACAAGGAAAAAAAATTCACAGTCTCAGAGTCTGATGAAACCAACATAATCTTGAAGAGCTCAAAAAATGAAACCCAACACAGTTTGAATGTGTGAAGAAGGAGCTCATACGCTCAAGTTATGCCCAGTCAAAGTTGGGGTCAAATTGGGTGTCAGAAAGGCCTTGAAGAGCTCAGAAAATGGAACCCAGCGTAACTGGAAAGAGCGAAAAAGGAGCTCATACGCTCAAGTTATGCTCAGTCAAAATTGGGGTCAAACTGGGTACAAAGGCTAGTCAGACAGGCGAAAAACCTCATGGTCTCAAAATCTAACGTAACCAACATCATTTTGAAGAGCTCAGAAAATGGAACCCCACGCAACTAGAACGGGTGAAAAAGGAGTTCATACACTTATGTTATACATGGTCAAAGGTGGGATCAAACTTGGTACAGAGGCTAGTCAGAAAGGTGAAAAACTTCACAGTCTAAGAATCTGACGAAACCAACATCCTCTTGAGGATCTTAGAAAATGGAACCCAACGCAACATGAACAGACGAAAAAGGAGCTTGTACGATCAAGTTATGCCCGATCAAAATTAGTGTATAGAACCTAGTTAGAAAGGAAAAAAAATTCATTGTCTCAGAGTCTAATGAAACCAACATCACCCTTGAGGAGCTCAGAAAATGAAACCCAATGCAACTTGAATGGGTGAAAAAGGAGCTCATATGCTCAAGTTATGCCCAATCAAAGTTGGGGTCAAACTGGGTACAGAGGCGAGTCAGAAAGGGAAAAAAATCACAGTCTTAGAGTCTAACGAAAACAACATCATCATAAAGAGCTTAGAAAATGAAACCCAACGCAACTTGAACGAGTGAAAATGGAGCTCATACGCTCAAGTTATGCCCAGTCAAAGTTGGGGTCAAACCGAGTACATAGGGCATTCAAAAAGCCAAAAAAAATTAGTCTCAAAATCTTACTAAACCAACATCACCTTGTAGAGCTTAGAAAATGGAACCCAATGCAACTTGAACAAGCGAAAAAGGAGCTCATACCCTCAAGTTATGCCCAATCAAATTCGGGGTCAAACTGGGTACAAAGGCTAGTCAAAAAGGCAAAAAAATTGGTCCCAGAATATAAAGTTGGGGTCAAACCGGGTATAGAGGCCAGTCAGAAAGGTGAAAAATTTCATGGTCTTAGAATCTGATGAAACCAACATCAACTTGAAGAGCTCAAAAAATGGAACCCAACGCAACATGAATGGGTCAAAAAGGAGTTCATATGCTCAAGTTATGCTCGGTCAAAGTCGGGGTCAAACCGGGTATAGAGGCCAGTTAGAAAGGCGGAAAACTTCACGATCTCATAATTTGATGAAACCAACATCATATTGAAGAGCTTAGAAAATGAAACCCCATGCAACAAAAAATTTCACTGTCTCAGAGTCTGACGAAACCAACATCATCCTGAAGAGCTCAAAAAATGGAACCCAACGCAACTTGAAAGGATGAAAAAGGAGCTCCTACGCTCAAGTTATGCCTTGTCAAACTTGGGGTCAAACTGGGTATAGAGGCAAGTCAAAAAGGCGATAAATTTCATAGTCTTAGAGTTTGGTGAAACCAACATCATCTTGAAGAGCTTAGAAAATGGAACCCAACGCAACTTGAACAGGCCAAAAAGGAGCCCATACACACAAGTTATACCCAGTCAAAGTTGGGGTTAAACGTACAGAGGCCATTCAAAAAGGTGTTTAACTTCACAATCTCAGAATCTAACGAAAATAACATCATCTTGAAGAGCTCAGAAAACAGAGCCCAACGCAGCTTGAACAGGCGAAAAAAGAGCTCATACGCTAAAGTTATGCTTGGTCAAAGTTAGGATCAAATAGGGTACGGCCAATCAAAAAGGAAAAAAACTTCACAGTCTTAGAATTTGACAAAACCAACATCATCTTGAAGAGCTCAGAAAATAGAACCCAACGTAGCTTTAATAGGCAAAAAAGGAGCTCATACGCTCAAGTTATGCCTGATCAAAGTTGGGGTCAAATCGAGTAAAGAGGCAAGTCAGAAAGGCAAAAACTTTCATAGTCACATAATTTGAAAAAACCAACATCATCTTGAAGATCTCAGAAAATGAACCCAATGCAACTAAAATGGGCGAAAAAGGAGTTCACATGCTCAAGTTATGCCTGGTCAAAGTGGGGTCAAACGAGGTACAGAGGCTAGTTAGAAAGGTGAAAAATTTCGCAATCTCAGAATCTATTGAAACCAACATCATCTTGAAGAACTCGAAAAAAAGAACCCAACACAACTTGAACAAGCAAAAAAGGAGCTCATACGCGCAAGTTATGCCCGGTCAAAGTTGGGATGAAATCGGGTACAAAGGCTTTGTCAAAAAGGTCAAAAATTTCACAGTCTTAGAGTCTGACGAAACCAACATCATCTTGAAGAGCTCAGAAAATGAAACCCAATGCAACTTGAATGGGTGAAAAAGGAGCTCATATGCTCAAGTTATGCCTGGTCAAAGTTGGGGTCAAACCTAGTATAAAGGTCAGTCAGAAAGGTGAAAAACTTCACGGTCTCATAATCTAACGAAACCAACATCATCTTGAAGAGCTTAGAAAATGGAACCCAATGCAACGAAAATTTTCATTGTCTCAAAGTCTAACGAAATCAAAATCATCTTGAAGAGCTCAGAAAACAGAACTAACGCAACTTGAATGGGCGAAAAAGGTGCTCGCTCAAGTTATACCCGGTCAAAGTTGGGGTCAAATCAGGTTCAGAGGCCAATCAAAAAGGAAAAAAAATTCACAGTCTTAAGAGTCTGACGAAACCAACATCATCTTCAAGAGCTCAAAAAATGAAACCCAACAAAACTTGAACGGGCAAAAAATGAGCTCATACACTCAAGTTATGCCCAGTCAAAGTTGGGGTCAAACCGGGTATAGAGGCCAATAAGAAAATCAAAAAAAATTACAGTCTCAAAGTCTAATGAAAACCACATCATCTTGAAGATCTTAGAAAACGAAACCCAACGCAACTTCAACGGGCGAAAAAGGTGCTAATACACTCAAGTTATGCATGGTCAAAATTTCAGTCAAACCGAGTACAGAGGCCAGTCAGAAAGGTGAAAAATTTGATAGTCTTTGAATCTGATGAAACCAACATCACCTTGAAGATCTCAAAAAATAGAACCCAACGCAACTTGAATGGGCGAAAAAGGAGCTCATACGCTCAAGTTATGCCTGGTCAAATTTGGGGTCAAATTAGGTACAAAAGCCAATCAGAAAGGCAAAAAAATTCATAGTCTCAGAATTTGATGAAACCAGCATCATTTTGAAGAGTTGAGAAAGCAAAACCCAACACAACTTGAATGGGCGAAAAAGGAGCTCCTACACTCAAGTTATATCAGGTCAACGTTGGGGTCAAACCGAGTACAAAGGACAATTAGAAAGGTGGAAAATTTCACAATATCATAATCTTACAAAATCAACATCACCTTGACGAGCTCAAAAAACAGAACCCAAAGCCACTTCAACGAACTCAAAAGGAGCTTGTACGCTCAAATTATGCTCAGTCAAAGTTGAGGTCAAACCGGGTATAGATGCCAGTCAGAAAGGAAAAAAAATTCACAGTCACATAGTCTAATAAAATCAATAGCATCTTGGAGAGCTCAGAAAACATAACCCAATGCAACTTGAATGGGCAAAAAAGGAGCTCATACGCTCAAGTTATGCCTTGTCAAAGTTGGGGTCAAACTGGGTACAGAGGCTAGTCAAAAAGGCAAAAAACATCACAGACTCAAAATCTGACGAAACCAACATCATCTTGAAGAGATAAGAAAACGGAACCCAACACATCTTGAACGGGCGAAAAAGGAGCTCATACAATCAAGTTATGCTTCGTCAAAGTTGGGGTCAAACCGGGTACCTCTGCCAGTCAGAAAGGCGAAAAATTTGATAATCTCATAAACTGACAAAACCAACATCATTTTGAAGAGATCGAAAAATGAAATCCAACGCAACATGAACAAGCAAAAAAGGAGCTCCTACGCTCAAGTTATGCCCAGTAAAAGTAGGGGTCAAACCGGGTATAGAGGCCAGTCAGAAAGGCGAAAAACTTCACGGACTCAAAATCTAACGAAACCAACATCATCTTGAAGAGCTCAAAAAACACAACCCAACGCAATCAAATATTTCACAGTCTCAAAGTCTGATGAAACCAACATCATCTTGAAGAGCTCGAAAAATGGAACCCAACACAAACTTGAATGGGCAAAAAAGCAACTCCTACACTCAAGTTATGCCTAGTCAAAGTTGGGGTCAAACAGGTTACACAGGCTAGTCAAGAAGGCAAAAAATTTCAAAGTCCTAGAGTCTGGGGAAACCAACATCATCTTCAAGAGCTTAGAAAACGGAACCTAATGTAACTTGAACAAGTAAAAAAGGAGGTCATACACTCAAGTTATGCCTAGTTAAAGTTGGGGTCAAACCGGGTACAAAGGCCAGTTAGAAAGGTGGAAAAATTTCACAGTCTCAGACTCTAACGAAACCAACATCATCTTGAAGAGCTAAGAAAATAGAACCCAACACAAATTGAATGGGCGAAAAATGACCTCCTACACTCAAGTTATGCCCAATCAAAGTTGGGGTCAACTGGGTATAGAAGTCACAAAGGTGAAAAATTTCACAGTCTTAGAATTTGACGAAACCAACATCATCTTGAAGAGATCATAAATGAAACCCAATGCAACTTAAACAGGCGAAAGAGGAGCTCGTACGCTCAATTTATGCCCGGTCAAAGATAGGGTCAAACCGAGTAAGGAGACCAGTTAGAAAGGCAAAAAATTTCATAGTCTCAGAATCTAACGAAACCAACATAATTTTGAAGAGCTCAAAAAATGAAACCCAACAGAACTTGAATGGGCGAAAAAGGAGTTTGTATGCTCAAGTTATCCTTGGTCAAAGTTGGGGATAAACCAGGTATAGAGGCCAATCAAAAAGGCAAAAAAAATCATAGTCTCATAATCTTATAGAACCAACATCATCTTGAAGAGCTTAGAAAATGAAACCCAACGCAACTTGAACGTGCGAAAAAGGAGCTTGTGTGCTCAAGTTATGCCCAATCAAAGCTAGGGTAAAACTGGAGATAGTCTTAAAATCTGACAAAATCAACATCATCTTGAAGAGCTTAGAAAATGGAACCCAACGCAACTTGAACGGGCGATAAAGGATCTTGTACACTCAAGTTATGCCCAGTCATATTTGGGGTCAAATCAGGTACAGAGGCTAGTTAGAAAGGCAAAAAGCTTCACAGTCTCAAAGTTTGACAAAACCAACATCATCTTGAAGAGCTTAGAAAACGAAACCAAACACAACTTGAATGGTGGAAAAAGGAGCTCATATGCTCAAGTTATGCCCTGTTAAAGTTGGGGTCAAACTGGGTACAAAGGTTAGTTAGAAAGGTGAAAAACTTCACAGTCTTAGAATCTGATGAAACCAACATCATCTTGAAGAGCTCAAAAACGGAACCCAATGCAACTTGAACGGACGAAAAAGGAGTTCATTCGCTCAAGTTATGCCCGGTCAAAGTTGGGGTCAAACTGGGTTCAGAAAGGTGAAAAAATTCAGTCTCAAAATTTGATGAAACCAACATCATCTTGAAGAGCTCAGAAAATGAAACCCAACGCAACTTGAATGGATGAAAATGGAGCTCATACACTCAAGTTATGCCCGATCAAAGTTGAGGTCAAACCGGGTATAGAGTCCATTCAAAAAGGCAAAAATTTCATAGTCTCTGAATCTAACAAAACCAACATCATCTTGAAGAGCTCAGAAAACTAAACCCAACGCAACTTGAATGGGCGAAAAAGGAGTTCATACACTCAAGTTATGCCCGGTCAAAGTTGGGGTCAAACCAGGTATGGAAGCCAGTGAGAAAGGAAAAAATTTCACATTCTTTGAATTTGACGAAACCAACATCATCTTGAAGAGCTCAGAAAACTGAACTGAATGAAACTTGAACGAGCGAAAAAGGAGCTCATCCACTCAAGTTATGCCCGGTGAAAGTTGGGGTCAAACCAGGTACGAGGCAAGTCAGAAAGGCAAAAAAATTCACAGTCTCAGAGTCTTATGAAACCAAGATCATCTTGAAGAGCTCAAAAAACATAACCCTGTTGGAAATGTTGTCATTGATGTCAAATGTTTGGACAAGGTTGATTAGAAGTTTGTCATTAGTATTGAGGATGCAATGTCCCATTTTAATTGAAGAAATAATACTTATCAGATGTTACATACAATGATATGATAAGCCAAATGTTACATACAATGATGCTAAATAGTTTGAGAAAAAAGAGAAGTTGTAGAGCATTCTATACTACATAAACTTGAGATTTGAGAAGCCAAGTTGTGGCCTTCTCAATGGCATGAGACAAGAGTCATTGAGTAACCTTGTATTCCAAAGAAGCAAGAAGCAGGAAATATTGAAGTTGTTGAAGATCAAAGGAATAGTCATTGAGCAACCTTGTATTCCAACATGGGCTTGTTGAAAAGTATATCAGACCTATAGAAACCTATGCAGTGTGAGGAGACTTTGTATAGTTGATGATACAGTGTGTTGGAAATATTTGTGAAGAGTATATTGTGTATTGTGTAAGAGTTAACAAAGAGATGTGAATAGGTTCAACGTCAAATTGTATACTGTGTAAGATGTTGCGTAAGAAACAGATATATAAATCATATTCAGATTCAAATCCACATCGATAACTAATGCAGATTGAATAGATATGTGTTTAATTATTAATCATTCAGATCATTGTTACTTCAAATCGATGGTGTAACTTCGGTTCGATGGTCTAATTAAGTATTCACATACTATAAGTTATGGATGATTGAGAAATCACATTTTAGCAAAAATGCGTTTAGCTCCTAACGATTGGTCAACTCATAATCTAAGGCACGACTAATAAACACAAGAAACAATTTTGTTTTGAAAGGACATATGTTAAAAAGGAGATTCGAAATAAAATCTAAAAAGACGTGTTTGTCTAAAAGATGAAACATAATGACGTGTTTTTCAAAAGCAATGTTTTAGTTCTTAACTAAGTGTGATCCTTGAAAAGACACGGCTCTTTGAAAAAGAAGCGATCAACTTTCTGAAAGACAAAGGCATACCTCAAGAAGGAGAAGCGACTTTTATCAAAGAGGTTTCACAAAAGACATGTCTCTCCTAAAGAAAGACATCTGATCTATAGCAACAGATTTGACAATTAAATGAAGTTTAAAGTGAAGCATGCAAATTAATAAGATTCAATTTTACAAACATATTTGTTTTATGAAGAGACATGCTTGAAGGTTGCAAGTATTGTTGTAATCTTTCAGTCAAGAGTTGCAATGTTTGAGTAAGATATATGAATAACATCTCATTCAAGATTTCAAGTGTGGTTGTGAAGTTTAAGAAGTGGTCTATATCATAAACCCATCTTCTTGTGTGGGCTAAGTGTGAGATTTTTCATCACAAAGGAAAATTGGAGGATTGGGAGAGTGTAGATCTGATTGAAGACATTTACTTCACCATCAAGTCAAGGTTTGCTGCCTTGCATTAGGGGTTGGTGCTCCTTGTAGGTTGTTGCCTACTAAAATTGTTAAGGAATGGGTGTTCCTTGTAGGTTGTAGCCTACAAAACCATCTCATTTGTAAATCAAGTAGGTTGGTGCCTACTTCCATTTGTAAAATCATTTAATCAATTCAATAAAGTGGTGTCAACTTGCTTTCATTGATTCATATTAGAAGTTGATGTTGATAAAAGTTTTAGTTTGTTGAAAAGTTAAGAAGGTAAAAGTTTGTGTAGATTTACTAATTCACCCCCCCCCCTCTCAGTAAATATTTTGTGCTCTTCAAACCCAACACAGCTTGAACGAGTGAGAAAGGAGCTCATATGCTCAAGTTATACCCAGTCAAAGTTGGGGTCAAACCGGGTATGGAGGCTAGTCAGAAAGGCAAAAAAAATTACAGTCTCAAAGTCTGATGAAACTAAAATCATTTTGAAGAATCATTTTGAAGAGCTCAGAAAAGGGAACCCAACGCAACTTGAATGAGCAAAAAAGGAGCTCGTACGCTCAAGTTATGTGTAGTCAAAGTTGGAGTCAAACCAAGTACAAAGGCCATTCAAAAAGGTGAAAAACTTCATAGTCTCAAAATTTTGGAAAACCAACATCATCTTGAAGAGCTTAGAAAATTTAACCCAACACAATTTGAATGGGCGAAAAAGGAGCTCATAAGCTCAAGTTATGCCTGGTTAAAGTCCGGGTCAAATTGAGCACAAAGACCAGTCAGAAAGGTGAAAATTTTCAGATTCTCATAATCTGATGAAACTAACATCATCTTGAAGATCTCATAAAATGAAACCCAACGCAACTTGATTGAGCGAAAAAGGAGCTCGTACGCTCAAGTTATGTCTGGTCAAAGTTGGGGTCAAATCGGGTACAGAGGCTAGTCAGAAAGGCGAAAAATTTCACAGTCTCAAAATTTGATGAAACCAACATCATTTTGAAGATCTTAGAAAATGAAACCCAACATAACTTGAACAGGCGAAAAAGGAGCTTGTATGCTCAAGTTATGCCCGGTCAAAGTTGGGGTCAAACTGGGTACAGCCTACTCGGAAAGGCGAAAAAATTTCACAGCATCAGAATCTAACGAAACCAACATCATCTTGAAGAGCTCATAAAATGGAGCCCAACGCAACTTGAACAGGTGAAAAAGAGCTCGTACGCTCAAGTTATGTCAGGTCAAAGTTGGGGTCAAACTGGGTACAAAGGCCAGTCAGAAAGGAAAAAAAATCAATCTCAAAATCTGACGAAACAAACATCATCTTGAAGAGCTCAGAAAACGGAACCCAACACAACTTGAATGGGCGATAAAGGAGCTCGTATGCTCAAGTTTGCCCTATCAAAGTTGGGGTCAAACTGGATACAGAGGCCAGTCAGAAAGTTGGAAAACTTCACAGTCTCAGAGTCTGATGAAACCAACATCATCTTGAAGAGCTCAGAAAACGAAACCCAATGCAACTTGAACAAGGGAAAAAGGAGCTCATACGCTCAAGTTATGCCCAGTCAAAATAAGTAAAAGGTGATTATGACGAGATGTCCAGGTCATTTCAAGTCTATAAATAAGGCCTTAAGAACTCCTTTGTGGGATGAGTTTTGATCAGGTCTTCATTTGGAGTCTTAGTAATTCTTGAGTAGAGAGTATTGCAAAGCATTAGTATACTCTTCTCTTGCACCATAGAGCTACCTTGAGAATCGAAAAGTCTGATGCATATGAATCTATAAATATATCTTTTGTAATTCTTCTTTTTCTATAATAGATAGAAGTCGTAACCATTCGATCGTCAGCCTCTACCACTGTTTGCTTCATGTATGTTGCCATGATTATGGTCTAATGACCTAAAAAAAATGGCATCAAATCTTGTGACATTAAGACTGTGGTTTGTATATCTCATACAAGAATGATCTTCTAAGGGTCAAAAGAATATGTTGTAATGCTATTTCAGAGCCTATGAGGCTAATTCTCGCAGTATTCTTTTTTGCCGAAATCTCACTTGCTTTGGCTTTAATATGGAGTGATCATATGCAGTCATCTGAAAAGAATTCTCTATGAACACTATCCAGTGACAAGTTCTTTTGAAAGCTATTAGCCCACTAAAACTGTTTATTTCTGATAAGCTGAATTGAGGAAGTCATCTGTAGAGCGAAGAGGTTATCTTTGTAGGGTTTCACTTCGGTGTTGAGATTTGAGCTCTTTTTAATCATATATTCAGTTATTGTTGGTTGTTGAGTTGTTTGTCTCTCCTCATTGATTTGAGTCATTGCTCTCTTGTAAAACCCTTGTAAGTTTACTGTAGGTTGTCCTAACTCCTCACTCCTTGAAGAAATGGCTGAGATCCAAGGTTTTACTCCCTATAGTTTTGATGAAGAATTTTCAAGAAGACATTTCTCTTGTCCTCACAATGATTGCAATCAATATGATGAATATTCAGAATATAGCCAAGCAATATATGAAGAATATAGTGATGAAGATCATAAAAATGAAGAGTCAGAAAGCAGCTACTCTAGAAGCTATCCAGATGAAGAACAATTGGATGAAGAAGAATCAGAAGCAACATGCTCAAGCACTTACTCAAAGGAGGCAGAAAATACAGAAGAAAAGATAGCTATACAAAAGAAGAAGATTCAGTATCTCATAAAATCTTGTTTAGATCTTTGGCAGAATTAGAAAGATTATGCTCTTGTTCCAGTACTAGAAAATCTGAGACAAGTGGATTAGAGGGTGAGAAGGATGGTAAATTTGTTTCTCCCTCTCTACAATACAATGAAGAAAGTTTCAAAAAGCAAAAGAAAGTTGAACAAGATCATGTAATGTATGCCCAGTCTACTATAGATCCTATTTTCCTTTATTATTTCTTGAGTCTATTATATTTTTACCATAGTTTTCTATGTATATTACCTTTTCTTAAGAAATTATCTGAAGTTATGTCTTTCCCTATTAAGCTTGTAATAGGTGTCAAATTAGAAGGTTTCGGTAAAAGTTTCACAACCTTAATAGATACGGGTTCTTGTATTAGTCTTGCTAAGAGATACGGGTTCTTGTATTAGTCTTGCTAAGATTCATGTTTTACCTTTGTTATATTGGAGTCAGCAAAAAATCTCTATCAAAGGTCTTGGTATTAAACAAACTATTAAGCAAAAGGTCTGTAATATTTTAGTTAACTTAGGAGATTTCATTGTTTTGTGTTCTTTCTGGCTACAGGAGAATATGGAAACTGATATCATCTTAGGATGGGATTTTCTAAGTCAGTTTGAGTCCTCTCAATTTTTTGAGTCTGGTATGGTTTTAGGAAATCATAAGGAAATTCCATTTCAGTATCTTCCCAGAACAATCAAGTCAATCTATATGATAGGAAGATTTGATGGAGGAAATATTATCCCAAAAGATCCAGTCTTCTGCCATACGCAAGATCAAAGAGCTCCCTGAAGCCTTTAGAAGATTTTATGTATAAAAATCTAGTCTTTGTGTTCCAGAATGATGGATGGGGCAATATCCAACTTGTTCCAGGTACTCAACAGATAGTAATTATGTCACCTGCTCTCAGCAATGCAGAATTAGTGGTTTTAAAAGGCCTAGTTGGACAATATAAAATTGCTCACATTATCTTCAAATGTAGAGATATCATCAATCACTTTCCTCCTGGTTTCCATAGTATGGAAGATTTAACTAGTATATTTAATACTGGTTGTAAGGTTCTATTATCTCAAATGACACCATATAAAGTTGCTTCTTCACGCATAACATTATATGATATCATATATTTAGCAATCCATTTTCCTTCTAGTCATATTGAATGGGTAATCAAGCATATGAAGACCTCTCTCCTTGGAGAATGGTACGATCCAAATATTGGTAGATTTTCTCAGAAGAAGATCAAACATTATTATCAATACCAGTACATAATGGATTTTGACAATATTTTCAACATACCCTGTATTCATCTGTTACCTGATATTGGAAGATGGTGCATCCTTGAGTGGGAAAATGGCTGACAGTGTAGCAGCATGGTGAGATTAATTATTGTAAATAATGTAGATTATTTGTGTGGTATGTGGTGTGTGGTGTGTGAATTCATGGTGGACCCTAACAAAGTCTCATAAATAAATATTAAATATTATGGAGAAATTGGAAAAGTGGAAAAGGGAGTATAGACAAAAATTTCAAAGTGGACAAGAATTTCAAAAGTGGTGGGAATATTTCTAGAAATTATTGTACAATTTCCCATGTGAAAGACAAGGTGGACCCTTGTACAAAAAAGTCTAACTTGTGCAAAATATTGCACATGAAAACATATTTTGTCTACTATCAAAAAGTAAGGATAGACAATATCTACGCAAAAAATTTTGATAGATATTACTTCTCCACTTTCATAATATGGACAAGTAATTAAAGTTGATGTAAACTATAAAGAACTAACAATGTTTGCCACTTGGGATGATAATCCTCCTTTGTATTCTCTAGAAGGTAGCTTAGTAGAATAGGTAAAAGGTGAGGATGACCGGATGTCCAAGCCATTTGAAGCCTATAAATAAGGCCTTAAGAACTCCTTTGTGGGAGGAGTTCTTATCAGGTCTTCATTTGGAGCCTTAGTCTTGAGTAGAGAGTATTGCAAAGCATTAGTATGCTCTTATCTTGTGCCATAGAGTGACCTTGAGAATAAGAAAGTGTAATGCATATGAGTTTGTAAATATATCTTTTGTAATTCTTCTTTTTCTATAATAGCTAGAAGTTGTAACCATTTGACCGCTAGCCTCTATCATTGTTTGCTTCATGTCCACTGCCATAATTATGGTCTATGACCTAATAGCCTAGTGGTTAGCCTTGGACTTTTGGTGATGTTTTATCTATAGCTCTATTATTGGTTATGCTCAACATTTTTAAGAGTTCATAGCCCTTTCCCTACTTAATCTATTAAAAACTTAACAAAAAAAATTGTATTAAATATTTGCTAATATTTACTACCTATATTATAATGCTTTCAAAAAAACCATCATATTCATTACCTTATACAAATATTATAACAATCCATTTAGAAATATTAAAAATTTGTACTATTGTTCAATTTATCCAAAGAAACGCTGATATTGGCATGGTGTGATGATTTAAACATGGTGGTGTTGTTCTTGCCACCAAGGTTCAAACCTCATTGGGGTGGAATTGCTGAGTGGTTGTATTGGGGATGAGGTCTCCCATTTGTGACCTCACTGGTTCATAACTCCGAGTCAAAAGCGTTTACCCCTTGAATAAAAAAAAAATTATCCAAAGAAACACAGATTATATCAAAATACATAGTTGTATTTATATAGTATGATATAATGGTTACATAACCTTCCATTGCAACCCTTTTACAAGACATTACAAATCATCTACTTTTATTGCAAATTTCGAAGGCATTGTTGACTATAAGGCTTCCCAAAAATACCATTTTCAATATCTTTTACAAAAACTTTTTGGTCTAACTATATTCAACCAGAAAAGATTTTTTTTAGGTGGTTTTCAGTCTATAAAAGATTAGTTGTTGGGGACATATTCATAACAATCTCTATTTGGTTTGTAGGGAGAGGGAAACTATTGTTCATCATTTTTTATGACTAGTATGATTAATTCGTTTAGAGATTTGTTATTCCTTTATGGGCTAAATGGATGAGTTCTAATGAGATTTATTAGTGGGAATATTGTTTGCATATATTGAGAATTCTAACAATCCTTCTAAATTGATTCATAGAACTTTGTTGGCCCTATTCACTGAGGTTCTTTGGATCATTTGGTTTAACAAAAATAAGCATTTTTTTTAGGTGAATGCAGAACTGCTATTGGCTTATGTAAATAATTTGTATTCTTCCTTATCCTTATGCAATTTTTCCAACAAGTTAACAAGTCTAAAGATGAAATTCAACACATCTTATTAAGGGGCATCTGAGGTCTAAGACCAAGGCTAAAGCTAGTGGCAATAGTGGGACAAGTACTCAAGGAGCTAATAATGTTGTTGTTGGTGATTCAAAGCTTGGAAATGTGTTTTTTACAAGGGATGTTACATTTCAAATTTTGGTGAATTGATAGTATTCATGTATCTACCTTTTCAAATTCACAGGTTAGGAAAATGCATGATGAACATTGTTTGAGAGTTGGCCAAGAAGGTTATTGACATCTTTGAAGCTGAGGAGAATATTAAAGAAGGTTAAGAATTAGATGTTTAATATTATTGCAGTCCTCTTTTCCTATTTGGTGTTTTTGTTGAGGGTTTTTTTTTGGAAGCATGTGTCAAAGAAGTTCATTATTTTGGACTAATGTTTCACAATTTTTGGTTATTTTTGTTTGGGTGGTAAATAATAATTTCTATGATGTTCACAATTGTTTTCAAGCTATGAAGAGAACTTGATACTTTTATTTTATGTTGCCTTTTCTAAGATATTATATTTGTATCATCTTGATTGTATTGATGCTTGTTTAGTTATATTCGTATACTTTATCAATATTAAAAAACTTTTTGTTCAAGTAAATATAATCAATGCAAATTAAAATTAATTTAATTCAATTAATCAATCTAAACAAATAAATTACCAACAATTTTTCGAGTAATTTGATCTATGCAAACTAAACAAATTAGACGATTTAACTAACAAATAAATTACAAACTTTTCACTCAATCAAGGAAAAAATAAACTTTTCAAATCAAGCATAAATTTGTTCAAACTTGTTATCTATACTTGCAAAAGTACAAATTTGTTAGCTTTCCTATCAAAATAGCAACTTGAATATTTTTGTAAATTAAAAAATATATATCTCGACATTGTAAACATTTTCTTTCATCTATATTGATCCGCAAACAATCTAGCCAACCATAAGAGTCTTTTTAACTCTTTGTGGCTTGCTCTAACACATACCCAATTTGTGACGTAATGGATCAATTTCATCTTTCACATTTCGTTTATTATTGATTGGTACTCACATTCACTACTTGTGTATATCAAGGAAGGGTAAATGATGTTGCTTCTTTAGATGAGGGTACATGGAGCCTAGCAAAAACTAGCAAAATCAATAGCATAGACAATAATAAGAGCATTTTTTTAGTTATTGCAAACATTTATATGTTTTCACAAATGTCATTGTAAAATGTAATTATTTACCACTTGTGTGTAACAAGTATGGTGAAATAAACAAAACACTCCAAGATAGGAAGCTTTGAATGGCATGAGGTTGGGAATCCACTTGTAGCAAAGGAAAAGAGCATTAAAATGTAACATAGTCACCACTAGTCTTTTGCAAAAAAGATCATCACAACTATAGCACGTGAATTATTATAGGATGCAGTTGTAGTATGCCTTATAGCACTTCAACTAAACTACAAACATTATCATAATGGTCTTCATTTAAACATCTTTTAGTAGAAATAAAAACCATGGATAACAAATTGTACAAATCAATAGGTTGTAATATGAAGAGACCAATATAGCATTACTGTGGTACAATTTCAAACCCGAGGCAATCATTGTAGTATGTAGATGCGTTAACCACTATTGAGATGATCATTGGAAAATGTCAAGGAAACAGCAATTATGTTATGATTAGAAGTTTCAAGTGTGACAAAGCACCATGACCATCTACCTCAAAGTGCCTTAAAGAAAAACATCACCTTGGAGAATGTACAAGGAGATGTAAGGGATTATTATTCCAAACACATGGACGTAAAAGTTTCAATGATGGGGGATGAAAATCTTTATATTTCACAATAAACTTTTGTGGGACAAAAATATTCTCTCAGAAGGGAGATGTGATCTATAACAATCCATGGAAGATCATATGTTAATAGGGGAAATCACTTTGCACATAAATGCACCCTACAAACCAATGGTACAAATCTACCAATATGGGAGGTTTCAAAACTAGCAATTCCCTAAGAAATCAAGTAGGAATTTTTTGAGATAATTCTAGAACTCTTGATCTAAATTGGGCGGTTTTGTCATGATAGTAGAAATGCAAATGTGAAATAAACAATTTGATGTTTTTCCTTTTGAATTCAATCCTAGATTATGCATATGCATAGGGAGGTCATTCAACATTTATTCAAGGATGTAAATAGGTTAGATTGAATGAGAGAGGCACTCCACAGTGAATGTATCTTTAAATAGTAGCTAAAAGAATTAGAGTGTAGCACAAAGAAGTTCCAACTCATGTGGTTAAAGGTATTTGATGTGAGAGATCACTAGGAAGATATGAAATGTATGGAGCAAGTCTCTTACACTTGTAATTGTTTTAATATTCAAAGAAAGCTAGAAACATGTGTATCTCACTTTTAACTAGTTTCCTTACCTTGATGCTTCCCAGGTAAATGTCTCTATGGTGTGATTTCAAGTGGCTTAAGATTTTTTATGTACCATAAACAATCCCCCAATTGAATGCACACAATAACTAATGCAAAAGAATTCCAATATCATTTAGAATAAAATCCAAATAAGATAGCATGAATTTACAAAATATTTTTTGACCACTAATTTTTAACAATCATGATGTTTAGATAATTACATATCAACAACATTTCAAAATGACATGAACTTAATTCAATTTGAGGGAAGGCACCAAGAGTTGTGATATTAAATATCTTCTATAGTGTAAAGTATGTTGACACTATAAAACTCAACATGCCATGATCCAATAGTCATGAGATATAATAACTTCGAGAAAATGACCAATAATACTAATCAATTACTATGGTGATGCTTATGTTTTCTTGAGAAATGACTAACAATAAAAAAGGTAATCAATGTTAATTAAAGGCATCAAGAATCTTAAGTTGGTCCCTCATTCAAATAGTAAATAAAAAGAACCTTTCGAGTCAACATGCATTATAGGATGAACATAAATCAACAAATGAAACCATGAGTCTATTGTACAATTCACATTATGTTTTTGTTTATATCTCAATAATTATCATCATTTTAGCAAGTACATTTAGCATATGCTTGTTTCCTTGTGTTATGTGTTTTCTTTGTATCTATCCATTATCCCTTTCTTATTACTCTCCAAACCAAGAAAAGAAGTTAAAATCAGAAGTATAGATCATCTATTATGATAGGATTATGTTTTGTAAGACTAGAAAGTAGAGTAGATGTGCTTTTGGCAAATACTGCTATAAAGATCAAATATTAAATTTGACATATTCTTATGATTTCAAATTCATTGCAACTTGCAGTAACTAAACCTATTGTGTCTCAAAGAGAGCTCTCTTTTTGAATTCTCTCAATACTTTTTATTGTGTATAAATGACTGAATGTTAATGATTTGAATAAAATCTTCTTATTATGATTTTGTAGGAATACATCTTTTAAGAATTCATCCAATCTCTTAATACAATTACATGTCTTTCTACTTGAGAATTGTCTAATGTAAGTCCTCTCAAGAATATTGAAATAACACATTCCATCGCCTTCTCTATTTCTGCTAGTAAATAATTATGACTACTAAGAAAATTTAGAACTATAGATCATTATCTAAATACAACCAATCTAAATATCTATCACAAATTTTTTATTGAAATAATGAAACCATTTACTGCAGGCATTTATGAACATTCATCATCTCATATCTTAGCATAAAAGAAATATATACAAATTATAATTGGAGTTTTCTATTACCTTGAATAACAAGAACTGCTCAAAAACGATAATAAAGGATCAATTAATACATTTTAACTAACTCCAACAAACAAAACAATAGACAACTTTAATCTAAACTACAACACAACTAAAGCTCAACAATGCAATGCTTGAGCATTTAAGTGAAATCCTAGAAAATGGCATGTTGTAAGATGTGATCAGTGTGTCAAGTTACACAATGTGTACACACTTGCCCAATAAGTGGATACAACGTCTCCTACATCCTAGGTATCTTTGAATGCAATAATAATGTATATGTAACTCGTACCAGCAAATGATTGGATGGTAACTGAGTAAGAGCAGTTAAATTATAAGTAAATGCAAAGCACCTCACAGTTTTACATTTCATTTAGAATTCAAATTTAAGGTAATGAAGGTGACAGTATGATAAGTGAAAAAATAGATGTAACCTTACAAAAGATGAGGTATATCCTCGTCAAAATGCATGCTCCAAAATACAATAGACTCAACAAATGAAATGAAACCTAAATCTAGTAGAGATTACATTGCTAATACATATTCATCACTCTGCGAAGGAAAAGGAAAAGCCGAGGGAGAATTGAACCCAAATATATATAATCAAACTTATGCTGCCTATATCCGAATAATGCCTATTCTACAAAATTTCATTCATCATAATAAACTCAGAACTTCACTTGGCATTCACCAACTCTACATCAAAAACTAGCCAGGCATTTCCTGGTATTTCACCAGCTCCTGCTGCCCCGTACCTGCATAATACAGAAAAAGCTCAGGCTAATCTTCGTTCCCATTACCTATCCCAGCAAAAATTATGCTGTATAAAAAGGGAAAACATCCAAGCTAAATGGAATCTTACACACCCCATCGATGGAGGTACAGTCAGTCTTCTTTTGTCACCAACACGCATTCCTGCCAATGGACACCAAACAATTGCTTGACTGTGACAAAGTAATTTGCTAACTAGAATGAAGAACATAAACACGATATACAATTTACCTTTAACACCAACATCCCATCCACTTATCACTTCTCCCACTCCTGTAATAATATCAAAAGCCATAATGTTACAAGAATTTCAATCCTAGGTGTTTGCACCTAAACAAATGGATGTAAATTTCACTTTTGACAATGGCAAAGAAAAGCCAAATTCGGGTATCTGCAAGTTACCCAAGCAAGACTCCTGAATTGCATATCTAAAGATTTAGCTCATTGCACTGGCATATTTAGTACAGATTCCAGAAGTTACAGGCACGCAACAAATCAAGCATTCACAGGATCAGTTGAGTCAACCTAATAACTGCCTTCCAATATATTGAACCATAAACTGGATCAGCTATGCACTCTCCAGTGCATCAGCATATGGATTTAAATGAGATGCTCTCAAACTGCCTCTGTATGCAATTAAAACACCTATAATGGCCATTGATTCCCATGACATGTGAAATAAACGACAAACAGAAAACACCTAACGTGGAAATAAAACAACCTTGCATCACACACAAAATGCAACACGAGATTAACTCTAGAGAAGCCCTCATAGATAGAAAACTCTCATGTTATCTTGCTATCTCAAAACTTCTCATAGATAGATGGAAATTCATGAACCATGTCAGTTCTACTCATGTTGGCTGAATGATCTCTCACGCCACAAAATGCTACCATTTCCTCCAAAACTAACGCATGTAAATTTAGTATGACAGGATTAAATAGCATGTACACACCACTTATTCAATGCCCAGAGAAAACATTCTATCCATCTTGATGTCAATCAAGACACATTTATTTCCACAAAAATCCACAACAATGATAAGCTTTTTCGTTAGCTTTAATAGACTATAGATTTTTGTTATATTTAGAATAATATGAACATCCCTTCTGCTGCATGTGTTTTACTGATAAGATAATGTCTAAATCAAAGAACTGGCAATTGGCAGTGGTAGCATCACTATTATCAAAGAATCATGGTATAAAAGCATGAGTTTCCTCCCTAGAGTCTTGCTCTGTATCAACTACCAGATTAGCCTAAGTCTATGACTTCTTTTGGATAGATCATATTATTAATTTTGTCATTCATATGCGCCAATTTATGACAATAATATTTGATATTTAGACTGCGAATCAAAAGTTAATTATGACAATAATATCGATATTTAGACTGTGAATCAAAAGTTAAAACTCTCCTCTTTGCCCTTATACAAGGTAAGTGCACTCTCAAATTGTCCAAAATTGGACATGGCTGTTTGCATTTATTCTATTATCTATGTAATACGTATGAACTAGCTTTTTCAAAGGTAAGAGTTTGACTCCCTACCAACAAATGCAAATACTCCACAAATATGTCAAACCACAATGGTAAATTATTGATGACACCAATAAACATATCATATTCATCTACTATTTGTTGATAGTAGAGAGCTAATCTCTTACACCTTTCATCCTGAGAATATGCTCAAAAAGTGATCCACCCTCAACCAACTTTGTACGAACATGATACTTTTCAAGTGCAAGACTATATTTTTAAAAGTTTGATACTTGTTTTTGACAGCTTCCAGACTTTGGGGATCTAGTTATCATATATAAACAATTTCAACAACAGCAAGACATATTTACAACAGTTATCAAAATCAACAAAATTTGAAGTTGTTCCAATTTCTATTTTGAGGATTATTGTATCAAGTGTTCTATAGAGTCTGTTGGACAAGAGGACAAGTTTCAAGGACAGGGATTCTTTTTGCAAAATTTGGGGATGATGAGGTGGTAGCAGTTAAAATAATGTATAAAAAATTATAGTTGAAAAAATAATTATTAAAAATAGTAAAAGAAATTGCTATTTATCATTTATGTAATCAATTTGTCATTTGACAATCAATTGATCAGAGTGGGAGAGGGCTCCTGTGCCCCTGTGTAAATAGGCAGGCCAACCTATTGATCAGAGTGGAGATTGGATTTATGCACCCTATATAGATATGGCCAACCGGGAGCCACTTTTATGTTTGCTGCAAATGTCATGGCATACTCGCTGCTATAATTGCTGGACTCATCTAGCTCCTGCAACTCAACAGCAACAAACCTAACATGTGCAACCTAATCCTTATCAATTTGTGCTAGCTCCTCTAGGTCCACATACATTCATTCTACAAGATTCTCCTTGTATTGAATCATTTTGCAATTATCATGTCCCCTCCTCCTTGAGGCTGACCCCAGCCCCACAAAACTGTTTTTCAACATTAACTTAATATTTATATATTTATTATTAAGAAAAAATTAAAAATTAAAAATATAAATATTAAATATTAAAGTAAAATTTTAAATTTCAAAAATTGCACCAGCTTTTGGGCCCTTGCACCCTATTTTTAAAAGGTATATATTTTGCTTTTTTCTGACTGGGCATGGCATCTGGGAAATTTTGATACGATTTGGAATTTGATTCCAAGACTGCACTGCTAGGATATAAACACCAGTAGGCATCTAAAAATTGGGATGAAACCCCTGAACTTATCCTATCAAATTTGCAATTTTGGATCAGAGTTTCCTTTGTTAACCAAAAGAGAGACTGGTTTGCACGTTGATCGCCGTTATTTGAGGACTGCAGAGAGCTTCACATATCACCTAGGCCACAGGACACTCCTTTCACCTAACTAGACACTTCCAATCGGCATCACTGTCACATCATTATGCTCGCAGGTCTTTGACAATGGCACACTGCTAGGATGCAAACACTAGTAGGCATCTGAAAATTGGGATGAAACCACTGACCTTATCCTATCAAATTTGCAATTTTGGATCAGAGTTTCCTTCGTTAACCAAAAGAGAGACTGGTTTGCAGGTTTATTGCCATTATTTGAGAACTGCAGAGAGCTTCACATATCACCTAGGCCACAGGCCACTCCTTTCACCTAACTAGGCACTTCCAATAGGCATCACTGTCACATCATTATGCTAGCAGGTCTTTGACAAGGGCACAAGTCAGGATTTCTCAATCCGTGTGAGCTCAAGGAAGAAACAAACAGCAGAAAATAACCCAAGCCAAACCAGCAATCAAGCAACCAGCAAGGTCAGAGAAATAGAAGTCTGAAGCTCACCACTGCGCGGACAAATTCGGTGACACCATAAGTATATCTGCATTGGATCTCACATAGCTAGAATCTCAGGTGAATAAGGGCTACAGTTGGCGGAGTTATCAGCTGGAGGCAATCACCACTGAGATGCGAATCTCCTTACAACAATTGACAACAAGAGTGCTTGACCTAGATTCCAATAAACCTAATCTCATCCACCTGGACAGTGAAGGAGTTCTGTCCAATTACAGCTTCCCTGACGTAACAGTCCCAAGTTCTTATTATGTAAGTGCAGTCTCAGATCTGTAACAAGGCAAAATCCTAGGTCAGTTGTAGGTTGTACTGTTTCAGGGTTTATTTGTGTAACAGCAACATTATTTTGGAAATAGCTACAATTCCAGTGGCCTGTTAATCAACTAGGTCAATCTGACCTGAATGATGATATTTAATGTTGTAGTTTTATTTTCTTTAATACAAGGAGATTTTACGTGTTATTCAACATTCAACATATTTTGCATGATTTATTGTTGAACTCAGAAATACATAAGATCAGAAAATTTTCACAATTATGGTCAGGAATCTTACAGCAATCCATGAGACATAATGTACTTCGTAGTATGTACAACCACAAGCTTCTTCACTCTCCTAGATGTAAAGCATGTTCCACTTAAAAGAATGGATGAAGTTGTATGTAGACCAATTCCTCTCTACAACAAAAGAACTACAAATTTCTGATAAGAGGCGAATGGCTAGTGTGATTATCCATGATTGAGGGCCATACAATACCACCTTGCTACCAAGTTGTCCTTCACCAAAGTCTCCCTATCTAACTTTGCCAAACTCACATAGCCTCTAAGTTTAGCAATTGTGAACCACTCATGTCTAATCAATGAGACCTCCTTTGAACTATACATCTTCTCAAAGACCTTCATGAAGCCTCTCTTTACCTCCATGTCATCAACAAGAACCATGCCAAGCCCATGCACATACCACTTCACATTTAAAGCATTGATGGCCATGTGCAAGAAGAACTACAAGGTGGTGTCACTCTATTGTATGATGGCCTTCATTTGGCCAACCATGCTATGTATGCACTCTAATGTCTCCCCATCACTTGGAGTGTCAAAGACCCCATATCTGATCAACATGAAAATTCGATATATGAAGGAGGTGATGTACTTGGAATCTAACCAATAAGTGTTACTCTTCACCACTTATTTGACCCTCATCCCTGCTCTATCTTAGACTATAAGCATTAATCATCAAATGGACTAAGTAGATAAACCAAAGCCAACCAAATTTTGAATGAGTCATTTTATAATACTAGTCAAGAGGTTCATCATGTCCCAAAGTAAGGGATTCCCTATAGAATATAACTTCACAAAGAGGTCCACAACAAGTTGCAGTGCTAATGTACATGTGTGAAATCCAAGCATCTTAGTATGCCTCTAACCATGGTAACATTGATCAAAATAAAGATTTACTACTAAATCATTTTTTATAGCCATAGTTACATTACTAAAAATCAAGATTAACTTGGCAATCAATCCAGCACAATGTACAACAATTTATATTTTTTTTTTTTTTTTTTAAGAATTCACTTCTTCCTCTCCTTCCCAACCATTTTTATAGTTTGTTAGGGATTCTATCTTTTTTAAATCTGAGTTTTAAAAATTGTGTTTTATAAAGGGTGTGGGGATGTCTAATAGTCCCAAGAAGAGCATGGCATCGCTAGATGCATCCTCCAAAGGGGAACATCCACTGCATGTAGCACTATCCTATGGAGACAGTTTAATTGGTGTTAAAGGGAACAACAAGGAGATCACTTCATCCCTAGGACATACCCATTCCCTAGAAAACTTGTTTTACAATAGGGATGTGTCCCCAAGGAACACTAATTTTAACACAATTCATTTACTCAAACCTATGTCTCAAGGTTCATGTCTATGTTTGTGTTTGACAAAGATAAAATTCGGTTTTAGGCAAAGATAAAATTTACAAAAAAAATTGTGACTAAATTTGAATAATATAAATAAATAAATTCACAAAATTATCAAAATAATAAACCTTAGTAAATATATTAAATATAATAATTAAATATTTAGATTAAATATTTTTATTTTATTTTTTTTGTTTTGTATTGTGTTTTAATATATTAAAGAAGATAAAAACAAAATGTAACATCACCATTATATTATCAATAAAATATATTAGCTTTCCAAAGATGAATATAATAATTGTATTAATAATCCAAAACCATGGACGAATCACGACAATCTCCTAACAAGCAGAATTTGATTCCCAACTCCCTCAACAACATTTAACATAGGAACTATGTGTAAAGGGGTCACCAATACTTCAACAACTAATGGCCACTATGTCTACAACAATGGACTAGTAAACAAATATGCTTTTGATTCCTAACATCCAATGCACAATAGTTGTTAGGTTATAACAATGAACTCATTTGATGGCTTCCTTGATAGGTCCAACAACTACGATGTCTATGATCCAGATCGCTTGATTCAATCAATGTAACAAGGACGACAAGAATGGGCGGAAAATTATTAGGTGAATCACTTCCTTTTGTAGTGCTTTGTTCCCTTGGCTCTTTCATTGGTGTGTCCCTTGCACCTCATCCAAGTATGTTGCATTCAATAACTAGCTATGTTACCCGAGGACGCATACCCAATATATTTAGGGGCGTCCTAGATTGAAGACATCCCGAAGATGCAGGGACACCTCGAAAACGTACCCGTGTCGTCCCTGATTGGCCAAAAAATTTGGAAACATCTTGGGGATGTCTGTCAAAACACACGAAACGGAAAGGGACAGCTAGCCATCTCTGATACAACCAAGGGACGCCTAGACGTCCCCTAAATGTACCGAGGACAGCTAAACCCAACAAGTTATAAATTGGTTTTTTTTAAAAACACAAAATTATTAAAAAGTAATGCTTTAAACCTAAACCTAAAAACAACAATATACCATTCAAAAAAAAAAACAACTCACTTGTTTCATTTGTGAAATTGTGAAGAGTGAGCACAGTTGTGGGAAACCAAGTGAGATAAGGAAAGAGAAGTGAGCAAAGGGCAAAAGAAGGTCAAGTCTCCATCATTAGGGACAGCTGCATATTTGATATTTCTATATTTTTGTCATTTTGATTTTCTAATTGAAACTTGCAGCCTTTGGGCATTTTGATGTAATTTTTATATAATATATATGCACATGCCACATTGTCAATGAATGCAATTAAATTTTGTTAAAACTTCATTTGTTTGTTCCTTTCTATGAAATGAATATATCAACTGAACTCTAATATTATGTGTTAAGGTTCTATCATATGAATATTTGAAATTTTCTATATTTTTTAAATTTTCCCTATTTTTTAATAATCGTCCCCTAAAAATTGGCCTCCCTGCCATCCCCGTCCCCGATACGCGCACCCCATGTCCCCATCCCGATAACTTGGGTTAACATAGATAACTAGCGACTCACCTGTCAAAGGAGGAATCTTGAATTGGAAAGTACGGGCTGCACCAATTGAGAAGGGGAGTCTGAATCTAAGACCCCAATAATGAATCTTGGTTCTGCTAAAAAAAGAGTATTCTCTTGTGTGGGGTAGTTGTGAGTTGTCCATGCTTGACCGGTTGCCACAATGGGGTGGGGATGGCACAAGGAAAGTTCAAAAAAACTGAATAAATTATTTGAAAATGTGTTTTTAAAATATACTTCAATAAACAACCATCACACCTTTTTTGTACAAATTTAGGACAAACTAAAACAATTTTTTAAGATTTTCTTAAAGTCTGCCAAATTTTGAATTTTTTGTTTGAAATTCAACAAATCATGTGACATAGTACTCAACAATAGTCTATGTTTTGCAACACCCAACATTAAAGTTTTGGCCTATCAATTTTTGGGCTTTCAGCAAAATGAAATTTTGAATATTGGTTGTTGTTAGGGTTTCAACCTAGGGTTGACAAAAAAGTTCCAACAATTGCATTACTCCAATGAAAGATCCTCCACAAAATTTTTACTTGAATAATAAAATGTAGACAAAAATATGAACAAGAAATTTGAAATAAAATGTATTTCTATACTATATGACTTCCATATACCCCTATTAAAAACTTTGCAAAACAATATTTCCTTCAACAAACCTTGAGTTGGCCCTCCTTTTATAAAAGACCGTCAATCAGCCCTTTGAATATAGTTGGCCCAATAGCAATTGTTAACATCAATTCAATCTAGCAGTAGGCGGCCATAACAATGATTCAATCTAGTGATATTCAGCCCTTTAACAATCACTTCTCTAGCATTTAATTTGCTACAATTACAACAGCTAAAACACAATAGACAACTTTCAAGAAGGATAGTCAGTCCTACAGTCATGCACAACAAAAATTGAGATTTTAGTGCCCCTTCAACAAAACAATCCACCCTACACAATAATTTTGCAATCCCCCTCACAAAAATTCTTCTCCTATCGCATGAATTGATTTAGCATAACCTTTCCCAAGGCTTCCTCACTCTAATTTGGCATACCCTCTCGTAGGGCATCCTCACCCTAATACCAAATGTTAAATGAATGAATGCAGAGTTTGAGTGAAAATTGTATGGCACACGCTTCAATGTGTATATGCTTGTATCTATTATTGTCTGAGGAAGTTATGTTAGTGGTTAGAACTTACATTAAGTAACCTTTCAAAAAATAACTAATGTGGTCTATCATTAACATAAGCAATAAACGCCTATGCATACAAAGCGTAGACTAACTTTATATTATATCTGAAATGAGCAACCTCAAACCTGAATGTAGAACATCACCAAACTCAACAAACTTTTTAAGGAATAGAAAATAACTAAAGATTGAACTAGGCTTAATATAAACCAAAAGATGAGGTTGACGATGCACACAACTCTAGTGGGAGCTTCCCATCCAATGGTTCTTCATACAAAAGAAAAAAGAATAATCCTTGGTTTGACTTGATATTAGGTAAGGCCTAATTTCCTATTGTCAATCCATAGGTTTGACTAGTGTATGGGTCTGTTTTTTAAGTTTTTTAAAACTAACATATAAAAATGTCAAATCAAAAAACAAAATCTGTGTTCTTATACCTACAATGTTTAGAGCAAATCATGCTTTTTGGAGGGAAAACTTCTACTCAACACCTTCATATACTTTATTTCCATTGAGCCATGCTATCCCAAAAGCAACAAACTCCTATAAATGACTCCATAAAACTTAGCAAATGTAAGACATACTTTTGGGAGAAAAGATGGGTGCATGCATGCGTTGGATCACTTCTTGAGCTATCCTAAAAAAATCTAGGTAGTTAGAAGCTATGTCACAATGTTTGTCAAATTTAATCCATGAAGTTCGAAATTTAGTGAATTTATAGAAAACCCAAAAAATTGTTTTAATTCACCTTAAAATTTGTACAAAAGAAGTGTTGAAGGCTTTTTATTAAAATATATTTTCAATTAGCTTCTTTCAGAGTTATAATGTATTGGAAGCTTCACTGTTTGTTCTGCAAATTTGCCTTGTGGGGAACGAGAGTGCTAAATGTTTAGAGTTGAGTCTTGATGTAGTTGCTGCTTACTGTTGCAGATGTGATGGCTATTGTTGAGAACGACTTTGACATCTTTGTCCTTCCATTGGCATGAGTCTTTGTCTTGCTGTTAATATCTGAGTCCGTAGCGGGGAGTCTTTACACAATCGAATCCAGAAATCATCTGTA
>VDFB02000007.1:11075860-11108938 GCA_007258455.2 Sequoia sempervirens | reverse complement strand
CCACAACCAACAGATGTTGATCTTTTGAATGAAAAATCTATTTTGTTCAATAGCATTTTCAGGAAGGATCAAGAGTTTTTGTTATCCAATTTTTTGAACTAGTTTTTCAAATCTTGGTGAGTACTTGCCATGTTTTGTTGTCCAACTGTGCCAAAAAAATTGTTGAGTTACTCAGGGAGTCTAAAAAGCTTGGTGCAATTCAGCAAATTGTGCTAAAACCTTTAAAGTTGGACTTTTTAAATTTTTTTCTTTATAGAAATTTTATTCCTCAATTGCTTCAAGCATTTGCCAGCAAATTCTGGAGAATCGACGTTGGAGTGCAATTTGAAAGGAATTTTTTGGGTTTATTATTTTTTTTTCTTAATTTTTCTTTCGTATTTTAAAACCTTGTTTCTTATGTTTGTTTTTTTAATGTCTAAATCAAAGTTGGAAAACTCAGACTCAGCACGGAATCGGCAGCCCAAAATAGGACTTGGACTTGGGACTCGGCAAAACAAAAAACCGTAGTTTCGCAAAAAAAAAATGCATTTAGAGAACATAAGAGCCTAATTTGATTATCAATTTATCATAATTCAAAGATTACACATGCCATATGATCATCAAACACTCAATAATTGAAATTTCATCATTCATATTCATAGTTTCAAACTTTCAAATGTACAACAGCATCATAAGTTTATAAATGTTTACATATAATGATATGTCAAAATGAGAAATACATTAACAACCAAATAAAATCTATATCTTCCTCTTTTCCCTCCTACTGCAACTCAATTTTGCAGGCCTAGAACTAGAAGGTGCTAGAGTATCCAAATGATGAGGAGATTGAGGAGTGGTTTCTTGATCTTTAAAAGTGTCTTCATCCTCTTCCATTGCATCCAATCTTGCTTCTTCTTCTTTTGTTACTACTCTCTCCAATTAGACAAGATCTTCATCAGTAAAGAAGACATTAACATCATCATTTTTTTCATCAATAGTCCATTCACCATACAAATCAATATCATCCAAGTTGATGGACTCATGTGAAACACCCTCCACCTTTCTAGTTTGAAGGCAAAGGTTGTAACAAATAAAGACTAGATCATTTAGGCAATGTTGGTTCAACCTGTTTCTCTTCTTAGTGCAAATGTTCTCAAATAAGCTCCAATTATGTTCACACCCAAAAGCACTACATGGCTGTGACAAGACATGGATGGCTAGATTTTGAAGATTTGGCATGCTAGCACCATAGTTCTCCCACCATAAATCTACAAAAACACATTTAAAAAATATAAGAATAAAGTCATGTTAGAGTGGACCACCATAGTTCTCCTCCTAGTCCTAAGTTTCTCCTCGTCTTTCTTGATTGATGTACCAGGTTTGGACTATTGGTGTAAGGGTCCAATAGAATGGTTGAATATAAAGTCGATGGTCATATTTGTCATCTTTTCTCTATATGTGGATGCAAAATTAGATATATTCTTCTAAGGTTTTTACTCCTTCATATTCGGGGATTATATTGTGTACCCCTTCTTTTGTTAAATATATTTCCTTGAATAAGATCCAAAATTCCTGCCATGTAAAAATAGAATTTTTGTGTGTATGCCATCAGCATGTGGCATTACATACCAAAGTGTCTTGGAGAGCAATGATTCTGGTGGTCTCATTTTTTAATGTTCTTTCCACATCTGCTATATATTCTCTTACATCGCCTGCTCTGAAAAACCTTGGTAGTTTAATATGTGAAATTCCTTTTTGGATGTGGTTGATATGTTTTGGATTTCCTGTCCTTTTTTATTGCTCTTTTTTAGTAGGTAAGTGGTTTTTTATCATGAACACCCATTTGAATCCATATATTCTATATTGTGGTACTACAGTAGGGTAAGTTTGGGAAATGGAGTGGATGGGTCATATCTTCTTTTTTTCTATGTAGCTTCAATCTTCCTTTTCTCCTATTGGAATGTGAATTATTCTAATATTATTCAAAAAAGAGATCTAATCCTACCTAGAGTCTATTATCCCATTAAAATTCATAAACCATCTCAATCCTAGTAAGTATCTGAAGGTATTGAAAGGTTGCTTCATCTCAACAACTTCAAAATCAACAATTTGTGTAATTCCTTTTATGTTTACCTCCACATTTTTTCATGTTCCTAATGTGTCCATGCCAAAACCATCTACTCAAATGGTTTTCATTGGTGTTCTAATGAGATTCGGTCTCCCTAGCCTCTCCCAAGTGGTTGTCAAAATGATATTTAGGTCCACACCTAGATCTACCACGATATGTTTAACTTTATTATTATTAAGATTTGTGGTGATTAATAAAGGACCATTCTTACAATTTTTGGTTTATTTAACCGGATGACCGTGATTTAATTTTATTTAATTAATACAATTCTTTAACATCATTTTTTGCCGGGCGATTTACGCGACTTATTTTTTCCACTATTTTATCATGTTTTATCAAACTGACCATTCTTTCCACTTTGATTCTTCATTATTTTTTCTTTATCTTTCTATAACTTCTAGTATATGGTCCCTATCTAGTTAATACTATGATTTTATTCTTCTTTGTTCTAGATTTCTTTCTTTTTCTCTTATTTTTGTTGGTTGTTCTTTCTCTCCATAATTGTCTTCATTTGATGTGTCAAATAACTAGTTATATTTTCTTTGACAAATTTTGGCCCTTTATGATATTCTTCTAATTACTTTGGCCCCTTTGTGATCTTGCAACTCATCACTTCTAGACTATGCTGTATTTTGATAGTATTGTTTTCCCTTATCACATCTGGACATATCGTGTGAATCATCTCCACAAAAATGACATTTTCTTCTCTTCTCTACCCAACATTCAAGGCATAATGCCCTACTTTTTTGCAACTTTGTAACATGTGGCATCATTTCTTTGGAATTTTTTTCTACCACATCGTCTTCCTCCTCCATAATTTGATTATTTGTTATCTCCTATGTAATCTTGTGGTGAGTTATTTTGTAGCACATATACACTTCTATTATCTTTTCTTGGTGGTTTCCTATAACCTCCATCATATAGAGGTCTTTTTGATAGCCCCTTTATATATGCCATGTTCCTATCTATGTCTTTGTCATAGTTGTAGTTCATAAGGCATCTAGAATCAGGATGATTCTATGTGTTCTAGATTTAAAATTGGTTTGTAGGACACTCCTGCATGAGGTGACTATCTCATTCTTAGCAAGTTCCACAATATATTGAGTTTGTCTTGGCTGATACTATCTTCAATTCTATGTGTAGTATGATTTCCTTTCTGTCTCTATGGGATTTAAGAAAATCATTTCGGAGGTGACCTTCCCTTCAGTAGCATGTTCATCAAATTTCCTTATTTTTCTTTGTTTCTCCCCTTGAGCTAAAATTGAGTTTTGTATGGTTAGTTTTTCTACTACTAGTTGCAACTTCTCAATATTTTCATTTATATCATCCTTTTGTGGTTTGCACCAAGTTTGGGCTTTAATGCAGTAGGCAATGTTGATTAAGTGTAGGTATTGAATATTCTATCATCCAAAGCTACTCTTATATCTTTCTACAATTTGGAAATGAACCATTCTATCTTTTTTCACTCATTGAGGGGTTCTTCCAGTTTATAGTAGACTTATTTGAATCTTATATCATATGATTTTATTGATTCTTCTTGTCCTTGTACTAGCTCCCTCATTTTACTCACACTCTCTGTTGGGATATCTGGAGTGTCAAATTTTTCTAAGAAATCTTGTTTCACCTTATTCCATATTTTCCCATATTTTGGATGTCTTTTTATACCAGTCTAATACCTCTTTTCTGAGTGGAGATACAAAGTCAATTAATTTTGGTTTATCTTCATCAATATCTTGTCTTTCCCATAGTGATTCTAATAAGAATATATGCTCAACAAATTTTTTTGTGTCTCATCCAAACATTGGGATTTTGATAGATGATTCCATATTGTTTTTGCTACTTCTGCTTTCAAATTTCTAGATTTGTGGACTTGGCTTTTCTTCTTTCTCTTTCTTTATTTTTCTAACACTATAGGGATTCTTCTCTCTACCCTTGTCTCTTGCTAGTTTTATCTCAAAGTATTTTTTTCCAATTATCTCTTCCCAATGTACTTTCTTTCCTTCTTCCTTTTTGATTCCTTACCTTGGGGTATCTCTTCTTTAAAAAAAAATTGACTCTTATATGGCTGAGGGAATGGGTCCTATTCAAGAGGTTGTGACTCTTCAAAATATCTTTTCACTTTCTGATTTATTAGTGTCATTTTATTTGTTTTTAAATATAACTCTTTTCCCAAGTTCAATCATTCTCTTTACTTTTTATTATTTCTTCTTTTAATTTCTTTATGCTGCTATTGATTAGTTCTTCTAAATATTCCATTTGAATTGATGGAGTCTTCTCTAGAGTTTTTAGAAATTCCATAAATATAACATCTATATTAGTAGTTAGGTTTTATAGGTCCAATATGATTATTAGGCTTCTAGGAGGTTGTGGTAGTAATGGGGTCTATTTAGTGTTGCAAGGCCCTAATAGCAATCCTCTAGATTCCCCATAATCATTAATATTCTTCATTTTACTAGCTATAAGTTGTCCCACCTTTTCCAAACATAGTTTATATTTCTCCAAAGTTATTCTTTTCTATCTTCTCCCTTTTCCTTGGTAGCACCCCCTTTGGTGCGCTCAACAACACCCTCATTGGTGCACTCACTTATATTTTTTTTCATTTCCATTCTTTTTCGGTTTCTTTCTTCTCTCTCAATCCTCTATTATTGTCTTCTCTCTTCTCCATTTAGGCTTGTCATGTTTACTTTTCTTTCCAAATAAATTTGTTCTCTAATATTTCTTCAAGTTGTCTTATCTCCTTTATCCATGGGTGTGATTGATTTGGGGGGGTTTCATTAATACTTTTACTGTTTCCCATGGTAGTTATTTGGAAGCTTTTCTTTAACAGTCATATCTCTTTAAGGATCCCTTTTGGAACCTCTCCCCCTTTCCATTCTCCATCCCCTTGGTGCCTAACCCCCTCTCATAAGGTAGCTGCAAAGAGGATATTTCTACAAAAAAATTATATCTTCATTGATTTTCCTTTCTTTCCTTGTGTCTGATTAAATATTAAAATTTTAGGTGGTATTCTCCTTTATATCACCTAACTAGTGTCCTGACAATAAAACCATTGTTAGCAAAATATATAGGGAAATCGAAGTTTTGAGCCCCAAGTACTTTATGAGTGTTGTAGTTTATACCTTGGACTCAGTAATATAAAGGTAAGAACCCTTTTATTCAGACATGAGAAGAACTAAATTGGTATTCGCAGATTCATGGATAACATAAAATAGATACAATTATGATAATCATTATATTAATCATGTTTGAAAGGGTAGAAAATATATCTTCCCCTATACTCCACCTATTTACTTCCTTTCTTACATGCAATCCTTATACATTTAATATACGATTTTATACAAAGTTCTTACATATATTCATTTATTCTTTCTTCATTTATATTCTCTCTCCTACTGTCATTCATATATTTCACTATACATATATGTATGAGATGGGAGGTGACCCATCTATGTTACCCCTAGTCTAGATGATATCTTTACAATCTTAGGCTCCACAAGCTCTTTTTAACAAGGTGCGAATGATTTTCCTAACAGTATCTTCTCTACAACTCTTTCCATCTAATAGGTGCCTATGATCTTCAGCCAAATCTTGCATGGTATAGATCATTATATACTAGCTCTTACATGACCTTTATTAAGAGATCTAGAGTGAAAATATTGGTAGATATTGAAATTTTGAGTATGCTCTTGTCTTGTATCGAATGATGATTTAGAAAATCAAAAAACTTGATAGAAATACTAGATTTTGGAGTTTTTTCTTATATAGGAACAAATTTTCACCCCATGTGCACATTCCCCTTTTGCCTCTTTCCACTTTAGAAAACCAAGTTCGGAGGCTTAATTCCACATAAGCCCATTGCTTGCATCCCACTTGGCGCCTATTTTGAGCATTGGTGGAGGCATTTCTGTCAAGGATGCCCGCATAGTGCATAGACGTTTGCGTGGTGTGCTTATGTCCCTGGAAAATTCCTATAGAGGCATTACACTTCTCATTGGGGGTAAATTCGTAATGCCCCCTTCGGCCAACCAACCCGAATATGGTCATTTTCTTCCATCTTTTATTCAAATTTATTCTTCCAACATGCATTCCAACTCTTCACAACTTCATGCTTCCATTCTTGTTCTCCCACATTCACTCTCAAGCTCTCAAGCAACATACTAGCACCCCATTGCAGCAAATACAACACTCCATCACATTGGTAGAACAAGTCGGGAACAAAATACCATTGTAGCAAAGGCTCGAGTACTCTCATTCTCTCCCCTCAGCAGCCTTGAACACTCTTGGTGGAGGTGGTAAGCTTCCCTCTCTTCCCTTCTATCATTTGGTTGAGTTAGGACTTTACTATTTTGTAGTTCTTTTGTGCCCTTCATTATATTACTTTCTTTATCTCGTTTCCTTTGGCTATTCATGGAGGTGGAAACACCTAAACGATCGTATGACTGAGGCAGGCCCCTATACAGCCACCCAACATTTTCCCTCTTTCTATGTGTAGGTGGATGTTCTTTCGAGGGATCAATTGGCGAACGAATTCCTTGGTGAGATCCTTCTTGCTCTCTTCACCCTTGCATTCTTGCTTTACAATATTAGAGAATATTTCATTTATTTAATCACATCATTCTGGCCCTTTAGTTAGTCAGCTGGCTTGTTAGCTAGTTTTCCTCAGTTTGACCACATCTTTACTGTTTTCTGGTCGTACGGACTACAGTGCACTTTAGAGACGTCAGCGCGCTGCACTGTCATCCAAAGACTGCGCTTTCATCCTGAGACAAAGATCTTCTAGAGGCATAGTGTTGGACTTGAAAACCGGCTCGCCTAGCCTCTTCCTTCACTTCGGGTCTATAGAGTGACTAAGAGGCCTTACGTTCCTCGTTACTCTTGCCTCAAATTTCCTAAGTTAGGGTAGCCTCTTGCGTCTTGACCCTCTATGACATGGGGCCTTGCATATGGTTTTCCCCCTCTCTTACATTTTTCGTGAACGTGATGTGAACCAATGTTTGTTCATATGTTGGTTTTGAAGCTTCCTTCGGGTACTCCATGATTTTTGTTCTCTTGAGTGTTGTGAAGGTTTATGAGCATCACAACCCAATCCACAACTTTTGGGTATATTGTTATGAGAAGTGTACGACACCTCCCGAAGGAAAGGATCAAGGTCTCTATTGGGTTATCTATAGGCCTTTTCTCTGGTCTCGTTGTTAGTGTAGCCACGCAAGAGCAGTTGTCAAGGAATAAGATGGGATTTGTTGATGAACCAATCACATTCCCACTCACCCTGTGTCTCCTATGCCATCATCGGTGGATGAGCATGAGGTCATTCAGATCCCTGTAGAGTATGTGTTCGCCCTTGCTAAAGGATTGAGCAACTTAGAAAACCACTTGGAAAGAAATATGAAGATGGCTAGAGCTGCTTGGGTTGTTACTGAATTAAAACATATGATGGGTAAGGATCAAACAAGTATAGAACTTATAAGTAGTCTCCTAAGTCTTACTGAAGTGTGTGCTCATTCGAACAACCCTAGTTTTGCACAAGGAGTCACTTTCGAGGAGTGTGAAGGACAGTTAGGGGTATCAATGCCTCCCACTTCCATTTACATGGCTGACATGATCCCTTCTCTTAGTATCCCTTCTTCCTTTGAGCAACCTAAAACTATCAAAGTAAATAAGGTCCCTTTGGGCTTTAGCTTCACCCCTCCTGTCACCTCTAGTGGTGGAGGCTTTTGTGGGCTGAGTGGTGGAAGCTTTGGTAGTGGTGGTGGATTCAGAAATAGAGGTGGTGGTGGTGGAGGTGGCTAAGATGGAGGTCATGGTGGTGGTTCTGCCAGAGGCCCTACTACCGGTGGTGGCTCTAGTGGTGGCTCTAGCAGAAGTCATACCGATGGCAGTTCTAGAGGTGGCCTTGGTGATGGTTATGGGGGAGGTTCCTTTGGCCCTCTATCTTTTAACGACCCTATTCTAAATACCCTTCTTCAGAATATGGGTAAGATGTAGAGCCAGTTGGTGAGCCTTTCCCAAGCCTCTGCCCAACCTATCTTCCAGCCCTTCTTCCAGCGTATCTCATTTTCAATTACAATCTTCAAATCCTTTCCCTCAAGGAATGGAGATCCCTAAGTTTGAGAAGTATGGTGGTAAGGGAGATCCAAAAACACACGTGTCTGCCTTTAAGACCCTGTGCACCAACTTCTTCCATCATGATGCATTGATGGCTAAACTATTTCCCCGATCCCTCAAGGAAACAGCACTCGAGTCGTACTATTCCTTGCCTAACAATTATATTTTCTCATTCGGCCAACTTGTTAATCAATTCCTTAGGTAGTTTCAAGCAAACATCAGGCCGAAGATGACCTTCTCGAATCTCATCCAATGTAAGCAAGGAGATAATGAAAAGATCACTGATTTCATAGCACGCTACAAAGTGCTCCTCTCGCAAATCTTGTATCAACTTCCCAATTCTAGCGTGCAGAAGGTATTCATAGGGAACTTACAAAGGCACTAGCAAGAGAAGTTTTACCTTATGAAATACCCTTCTATCACGCACTTGTGTGCAGCCTTACAAGAATACCAACAAATGATTGTTCAATTCGGGGGATCGTCCTCACGCTCCCGTTCTGAGGGGAATTACATCATATCAATCTTTGGGAAAGGTAAAGTCGTTGCGAATGTAGTAGCTGTAGCTGATGACAATGGCCTCAAATGCAACTAGAAGTTCACAAAATTATCATAATCTTATACTTACATCTTACAAAAGCTATTAAAGGATAAGATCATAAATTTACCAACCCCTAAGCCTGTTAAAGAACCCTACCCTAATTGGTATGATGGGAGAACTTATTTTCAGCACCATTGTGTTAATGGACATGATACCGAATGTTGCATGTGACTACGTCATGAGATACAAGACCACATCAAGGATGGTACCATTCATCTCGATGGGAATAAGAAAAACACTATCAAATCAGTGTTGAAGGCTAATAGTGAACTGCAGATATATACGGACCCGTTTCCGTCACACTATGCCAACATGATTGTCGATCCCACTTATTTTGTTACCCAACCTAAGGCCTATGTCAATATGGTCACAGTAACTTCCACTGTTCCACCCACCCCTGGTTTGTCGAACATTAAATTCACATCACAAGATTTACCCTTAAACAACAAACCTTTGCCCCTCTACATTCGCACTCGTGTCAATTGTAACATTGTGACAGGAGTCTTGATAGACCCCATGAGCCATGTGAATGTTATCACTAAGGAAAAATTAGTATTAAATTCATTACAAAAGGAAAATTATGAAGAAACAAAATCTACCATCCACACACATGATGGTATGAGTCTTAAACCTTACAGCTCAATAACCTTATCCGTTCTAGTTGGACCCAGAACTGTTGAAACCATTTTTTATGTTATCCCAGAGTCAGATCTGTTTAGGGTGAACCTAGGCATTTCTTGGCTACCTTCCATGAATGGGATTGCCTCTGTTATTTACAAATTTTTAAAGCTTTCCCACAAAGGTGTCATGCATGTAGTGCATGACACCGGATATCAACCCTTGGTGTCCCATGGTGGATAGTCACTAGATCACTTTTGGCCCTCCCCAGTTGGTCCACTTCCTCCAAGAATGGACCTAATTTACAAAAATTATGTAAAGTATAAGACTGGGGGAAAGGGATAGCCGAAACTGACCCTTCCCGCAGTGCTACAATCAGTTTCCTCCTCCCTGAAAGAGAAAGAGAAGGTTGCACCGACCACTCCCTCTTCTCTAAAGAAGGAGGAGAATCTTGTGTTGGCTCCCTCTCCTTCTCAAAAAGGAAAAGAGAAGGTGACTTTTCCTTGGACCGCCTCATCCTCTCCCCCTTCCTAGGAAGAGTACTGGATGAGCAAGCCCGGTGGCTATCTGCTAAGTCTGATGATTCCTCCTTGGCGTAGACCCAAGCTCAAGGTTTCAGATCTTCCTAATGAATATCCCAGACCGTGGTATAGTTTATATGATAGAAAGAAAGGTTCTCATAGAGAATTTGATCTGTGGCCTCCTACTGCTCCTGCTCCTAAGGTAGTGAATGGAAAGAGGCCCATCGTCGAGACTCTTGAGTCGACTCCTCTTGTCACTCCTCATCCCGTTCATCCTACTCCTGAGTGGGAACCTATCCCCCTACTAGAAATGACCATGGTGGATGTTCCTATGGTTGAGTAGGAGCCCCCTGCTCCTTCGTAGCCTCTGAACCCCAACTCTAAGATTCAAAGAAACCACCTTGCACATGAACACAAGCATCAGTAAAAGGATCTTCTAGCTAAGCAGGTTGCCTCGCAAAGGAAGGAGGAAGAAACGACTACCCCTACTTTAGGGCCTCCTGCAACATCTTCTTCCTCCCTTCCTTTTTCCTCCCTTCAGTCTAGTTTCGTACTACTCTCGGCTTCCATTGTGAGCACAAATGTGCCTAACCCTAAACAGGTACAGGTGTTCATTGCTCCCTCGGTGGAACCGCCTTTGCTAATATTTGTTCTGGATATCTAGCCTTTTTTGAAACCTATAGATATGGTTAATACCTCATTTTTATCCGTTGTGGTTCTCTCTTCTTCTTCCTCTGCACCTCTAGCTTTCTCCGAAGGGAGTTCATATCCTCTAACGAAATAGGAAGCAGAGGGTAGTCCTTCTAGCAATGAAGGACGTAAGAAAATTTTGCCTCACTAGCAAGGCAGCCTCGTGTTGACTTGTTTTGTCTTAGTGACAGAACCAGTCCCAGCTTCCCCTGAGTTTTTCACAGCTCCCAATTCATTCGGTGAGCTTAGTGGTGAACATCAAGCGTAGCCTGTCTCATCCGCCGAAGCTAGACATGGCGCCACTGTGGGGTGCATGTTTAATTCCATGGATGAAGTTTTAGCCTTGTCAGCAATCTTCGCTAAGTCACTGACCTTGACTCCACCAAAGCTTGATGGAGAGGACCTCGAGGGGCCCTCTTCCTTGGCCCTTATTGCGAGAGGACCAGATGCTCCTCCTCTTAACATCCCACCATCACAAGTTCATCCTCCTTCCCCTTATGACGATTTAGATTGGGAAGCAAATGACCTCTTGTCCAATCAATGTTAAGAGGAGGCCCTTTCTTGATCTCGTGTGTGTGTGTGTTTTGTGATGTGTTCCCCTATACCTGTGCTATGTGTGCCTAGATGACCCTCGTCACCCCTTTTGGTGCTTGGATATAGGCATGGTTTTTGTGTCGTAAGCCTTCTTTTATTTGTATCATCATTCTTCCATGTTTGTGATTGATTTTCAATAAATTGGGGACGATGCAAAGCGTTGGGAGCATTTAGGCTTCCCTTCCATGTTGACCAAATTCTTTACTTTTTACTTTTTTTTTCGTGCATTCTTCTTGGTCTAGTTGGGGATTGATGATCTTTCACTTTGCATTGTGGTTACTTATTATTATGAGCTCAGACAGATCTGACCTTGCTAAACTAGATCCCCTTGTGCCCTTTATCTATATTTTTCTCTTTCTTTTGTCTTCCCTTTATATTTCTCTATTCTTTGCTTGAATTGTCCCTCCTATGTGTGACAATGCCTTTCTTTAACATCTTTATTTTCAAAAAATGCATTTGTTATCAATGAATCTTTTCTCAAAAGTCCTCGCAAAACCTTTCTTTAGAATCGTATTCTCAACTTGAAACCCTAACAGAATGTGTTTCCTTCATCATGGGTTCATAAAGAAAGGATTTGAAAACCTTCCTCTGAAGTGGGAAAACCTCTAATCTTCCCCTCACGTGGGGGCATATTCTTCCTTTCGAATTCCTTGATGAAGTGAACATCTTGCAAAAGGATTCATTGATGATGGATCAATTCAAGAAAGATAAAATCCACTTCTGAATTGTGCATCCCTTGAGTGGACTCTCTTCACAGCGGGTTCCCCAGGGACGCCTTTGAATATTTTCAAAACTATCAATAGTCGATGCAACTGTCTGCTCACTCGCCTACGTGGTCACTTCTTGACTCTACAGAGTCCGCTTTCTCAAGTTCCCATGTGAGAGATCTTGGGGGATACCTCCCTACAGGGTTGAGAACCTATAGGGTGCTTTCCTTTGAGCTTCCCCCATGTGAGAGATCTTGGGGGTGGCTCCCCTACAAGACTAAGAGTCTGTAGGGTGCTTCTTTGAGTGTTCTTCATGCTTGATTTTGTGGAGAATACCTTCCCTATAGGACTGAGAGCCTATGGGGTGCTTCTCTTGGTGTTCTTCATGCTTGAGTTCATGGAGAATACCTTCCCTATAGGACTGAGAGCCTATGGGGTGCTTCTCTTGGTGTTCTTCATGCTTGAGTTCATGGAGAATACCTTCCCTATAGGACTAAGAGCCTTTGGAGTGCTTCCTTAGGTGTTCTTCACACTTGAGTTCATGGAGAATACCTTGCCTATAGGACTGAGAGTCTGTGGGGTGCTTCTCTGGGTGTTTTTCATGCTTTATTTCATGGAGAATACCTTCCCTACAGGACTAAGAGCCTATGGGGCGCTTCTCTAGGTGTTCATGCTTGAGTTCATGGAGAATACCTTCCCTATGGGACTGAGAGTTTGTAGGGAACTTCCTTTGGGTCTCCTCCATGCTAGAATTTTTGGGAAAACCTTCCTTGCAGGACTGAGCACCTGTAAGCAAAGAAAAAGGAACCCAACGTAGCTTGAACGGGCAAAAATGGAACTCATACGCTCAAGTTATGCCCAATCAAAGTTGGGGTCAAACCAGGTACGCAGGCTAGTCAGAAAGGTGAAAAAATTCATAGTCTCAGAGGCTGATGAAACCAACATCATATTGAAGAGCTCAGAAAATGAAACCAAATGCAAATTGAAAGGGCGAAAAAGGATATCATATGCTCAAGTTATGCCCAGCTAAGTTTGGGGTCAAACTGGGTATAGAGGCCAATCAGAAAGGTGAAAAACTTCATAGCCTCAGAATCTGACAAAACCAACATCATCTTGAAGAGCTCAGAAAATGGAACCCAACGCAACTTGAATAGGCAAAAAGGAGCTCATACACTCAAGTTATGCCTAGTCAAAGTTGGGTTCAAACCGGGTACAGAGGCCAATCAGAAAGATGAAAATTTTTACATTCTCATAATCTGGCGAAACCAGCATCATTTTGAAGAGCTCAGAAAATGGAACCCAAGGCAACTTCAACGAGCGAAAAAAGAGCTCGTACGCTCAAGTTATCCCTCGTCAAAGCTAGGGTCAAACCAAGTACAAAGGCCAGTCAGAAAGGCAAAAAATTTCACAATCCTAGAATCTAATGAAACTGGCATAATCTGTAAGAGCTAAGAAAATGGAACCCAATGCAACTTGAATGGGAGAAAAAGGAGCTCATACACTCAAGTTATACACAGTCAAAGTTGGGCTCAAATAGGGTACGGAGGCTGACAAGGAAAAAAATTTCACAATCTCAGAGTCTAACGAAACCAACATAATCTTGAAGAGCTCAAAAAATGAAACCGAACACAGTTTGAATGTGCGAAGAAGCAGCTCATACGCTCAAGTTATGCCCAGTCAAAGTTGGGGTCAAATCGGGTGTCAGAAAGGCCTTGAAGAGCTCAGAAAATGGAACCCAACGCAACTAGAAAGAGCGAAAAAGGAGCTCATACGCTCAAGTTATGCCCAGTCAAAATTGGGGTCAAACTGGGTACAAAGGCTAGTCAGAAAGGCGAAAAACCTCATGGTCTCAAAATCTAATGAAACCAACATCATTTTGAAGAGCTCAAAAAATGGAACCCCACGCAACTCGAACGGGTAAAAAAGGAGTTCATACACTTATGTTAAACATGGTCAAAGGTGGGATCAAACTTGGTACAAAGGCTAGTCAGAAAGGTGAAAAACTTCACAGTCTAAGAATTTGACGAAACCAACATCCTCTTGAGGATCTTAGAAAATGGAACCCAACGAAACATGAACAGATGAAAAAGGAGCTTGTACGATCAAGTTATGCCCTGTCAAAGTTGGTGTACAGAGCCCAGTTAGAAAGGAAACAAATTTCATTGTCTCAGAGTCTAATGAAACCAACATCACCTTTGAGGAGCTCAAAATACGAAACCCAACGCAACTTGAATGGGTGAAAAAGGAGCTCATATGCTCAAGTTATGCCCGGTCAAAGTTGGGGTCAAACTGGGTACAGAGGCCAGTCAAAAAGGGAAAAAAATTCGCAGTCTTAGAGTCTGACAAAAACAACATCATCTTAAAGAGGTTAGAAAATGGAACCCAACGCAACTTGAATGAGTGAAAATGGAGCTCATACGCTCAAGTTATGCCCAGTCAAAGTTGGGGTCAAACAGAGTACATAGGGCATTCAAAAAGCCAAAAAAATTTAGTCTCAAAATCTTACTAAACCAACATCACCTTGTAGAACTTAGAAAACGGAACCCAACGCAACTTGAACGGGCGAAAAAGGAGCTCATACGCTCAAGTTATGCCCAATCAAATTCGAGGTCAAACTGGGTACAGAGACTAGTCAGAAAGGCAAAAACAATCAGTCTCAAAATCTGAAGTTGGGGTCAAACCGGGTACAAAGGCCAGTCAGAAAGGCAAAAAAATTCATGGTCTTAGAATCTGATGAAACCAACATCAACTTGAAGAGCTCAAAAAATGGAACCCAACGCAACATGAATGGGTGAAAAAGGAGTTCATACGCTCAAGTTATGCTCGGTCAAAGTCGGGGTCAAACCGGGTATAGAGGCTAGTTAGAAAGGCGAAAAACTTCACGATCTCATAATTTCACGAAACCAACATCATATTGAAGAGCTTAGAAAATGAAACCCAATGCAACAAAAAATTTCACCGTCTCAGAGTCTGACAAAACCAACATCATCCTGAAGAGCTCAAAAAATGGAACCCAACGCAACTTGAAAGAATGAAAAATGAGCTCCTACACTCAAGTTATGCCTAGTCAAACTTGGGGTCAAATTGGGTACAGAGGCAAGTCAAAAAGGCGATAAATTTCATATTCTTAGAGTTTGGTGAAACCAATATCATCTTGAAGAGCTTAGAAAACGGAACCCAACGCAACTTGAACAAGCCAAAAAGGAGACCATACACACAAGTTATACTCAGTCAAAGTTGGGGTTAAACGTATAGAGGCCATTCAAAAAGGTTTTTAACTTCACAATCTCAGAATCTAACGAAAATAACATCATCTTGAAGAGCTCGGAAAACAGAGCCTAACGTAGCTTGAACAGGCGAAAAAAGAGCTCATACGCTAAAGTTATGCTCGGTCAAAGTTAGGATCAAATAGGGTACGGCCAGTCAAAAAGGAAAAAAAATTCACAGTCTTAGAATTTGACGAAACCAACATAATCTTGAAGAGCTCAGAAAATAGAACCCAACATAGCTTTAATAGGCAAAAAAGGAGCTCATAAGCTCAAGTTATGCCTGATCAAAGTTGGGGTCAAATCGAGTAAAGAGGCAAGTCAGAAAGGCAAAAACTTTTAGTCACAGAATTTGACAAAACCAACATCATCTTGAAGATCTCAGAAAATGAACCCAACGCAACTAAAACGGGCAAAAAAGGAGTTCACACGCTCAAGTTATGCCCGGTCAAAGTTGGGGTCAAACGGGGTACAAAGGCTAGTTAGAAAGGTGAAATTTTTCAAAATCTCAGAATCTATTGAAACCAACATCATCTTAAAGAACTCAAAAAACAGAACCCAACGCAACTTGAACGAGCAAAAAGAGCTCATACGCGCAAGTTATGCCCGGTCAAAGTTGGGATGAAACCGAGTACAAAGGCTTGTCAAAAAGCTCAAAAATTCCACAGTCTTAGATTCTAACGAAACCAACATCATCTTGAAGAGCTCAGAAAATGAAACCCAATGCAACTTGAATGGATGAAAAAGGAGCTCATATGCTCAAGTTATGCCTGGTCAAAGTTGGGGTCAAACCTAGTATAAAGGCCAGTCAGAAAGGCGAAAAACTTCACGGTCTCAGAATCTGACGAAACCAACATCATCTTGAAGAGCTTAGAAAATGGAACCCAATGCAACGAAAATTTTCATAATCTCAAAATCTAACGAAATCAACATCATCCTAAAGAGCTCAGAAAACATAACTAACGCAACTTGAATGGGCGAAAAAGGTGCTCGCTCAAGTTATACCCGGTCAAAGTTAGGGTCAAATCGGGTTCAAAGGCCAGTCAAAAAGGAAAAAAAATTCACAGTCTTAAGAGTGACGAAACTAACATCATCTTCAAGAGCTCAGAAAATGAAACCCAACAAAACTTGAACGGGCAAAAAATGAGCTCATACACTCAAGTTATGCCCAGTCAAAGTTGGGGTCAAACCGGGTATAGAGGCCAATAAGAAAATCAAAAAAAATTACAGTCTCAAAGTCTAATGAAAACCACATCATCTTGAAGATCTTAGAAAACGAAACCCAACGCAACTTCAACGGGCGAAAAAGGTGCTCATACGCTCAAATTATGCACGGTAAAAATTTCAGTCAAATAGAGTACAAAGGCTAGTCAGAAAGGTGAAAAATTTCATAGTCTTTGAATTTGATGAAACCAACATCACCTTGAAGATCTCAAAAAATGGAACCCAACGCAACTTGAATGGGTGAAAAAGGAGCTCATACGCTCAAGTTATGCCTAGTCAAATTTGGGGTCAAATCATGTACAAAAGCCAGTCAGAAAGGCAAAAAATTTCATAGTCTCAGAATCTAATGAAACCAACATCTTTTTGAAGACTTGAGAAAGCGAAACCCAACACAACTTGAATTGGCGAAAAAGGAGTTCCTACACTCAAGTTATATCAGGTCAACGTTGGGGTCAAACTAAGTACAAAGACAGTTAGAAAGGTGGAAAATTTCACAATATCATAATCTTACAAAATCAACATCACCTTGACGAGCTCAAAAAATAGAACCCAAAGCCACTTCAACGAACTCAAAAGGAGCTCATACGCTCAAATTATGCTCAGTCAAAGTTGGGGTCAAACCAGGTACAGATGCTAGTCAGAAAGGATAAAAACTTCACAGTCACATAGTCTAATAAAACCAACATCATCTTGGAGAGCTCAAAAAACATAACCCAATGCAACTTGAATGGGAAAAAAAGGAGCTCATACGCTCAAGTTATGCCTTGTCAAAGTTGGGGTCAAACTGGGTACAGAGGCTAGTCAAAAAGGCAAAAAACTTCATAGTCTCAAAAATCTGATGAAACCAACATCATCTTGAAGAGCTAAGAAAACAGAACCCAACACATCTTGAATGGGCGAAAAAGGAGCTCATACGGTCAAGTTATGCTTCGTCAAAGTTGGGGTCAAACCGGGTACCTCTGGCAGTCAGAAAGGCAAAAAATTTGATAGTCTCAGAAAATGACAAAACCAACATCATTTTGAAGAGCTCAGAAAACAAAATCCAATGCAACATGAACAAGCAAAAAAGGAGCTCCTACACTCAAGTTATGCCCGGTAAAAGTTGGGGTCAAACCGGGTACAGAGGCTAGTCAGAAAGGCGAAAAACTTCACGAACTCAAAACCTAACGAAACCAACATCATCTTGAAGAGCTCAAAAAACACAACCCAACGCAATCAAATATTTCACAGTCTCAAAGTCTGACAAAACCAACATCATCTTGAAGAGCTCGGAAAATGGAACCCAACACAACTTGAATGGGCGAAAAGCAGCTCCTACACTCAAGTTATGCCCAGTCAAAGTTGGGGTCAAACAGGTTACACAGGCCAGTCAAAAAGGTGAAAATTTTTAAAGTCTTAGAGTCTGGGGAAACCAACATCATCTTCAAGAGCTTAGAAAACGGAACCTAATGTAACTTGAACGGGCAAAAAAGGAGGTCATACACTCAAGTTATGCCCAGTTAAAGTTGGGGTCAAACCGGGTACAAAGGCCAGTTAGAAAGGTGGAAAAATTTCACCATCTCAAACTCTAACGAAACCAACATCATCTTGAAGAGCTAAGAAAATAGAACCCAACACAAATTGAATGGGCGAAAAATGACCTCCTACACTCAAGTTATGCCCGATCAAAGTTGGGGTCAAACTGGGTATAGAAGTCACAAAGGTGAAAAATTTCACAGTCTCAGAATTTGATGAAACCAACATCATCTTGAAGAGATCAGAAACAGAACCCAACACAACTTGAACGGGCGAAAGAGGAGCTCGTATGCTCAATTTATGCCCGATCAAAGATAGCGTCAAATAGAGTAAAGAGGCCAGTCAAAAAGGCAAAAAATTTCATAGTCTCATAATGTAACGAAACCAACATTGTTTTGAAGAGCTCAAAAAATGAAACCCAACAGAACTTGAATGGGCGAAAAAGGAGTTTGTATGCTCAAGCTATCCTTGGTCAAAGTTGGGGGTTAAACTAGGTATAGAGGCCAATCAGAAAGGCAAAAAATTTCAGTCTCATAATCTTACATAACCAACATCATCTTGAAGAGCTTAGAAAATGAAACCCAACGCAACTTGAACGTGCGAAAAAGGAGCTTGTGCGCTCAAGTTATGCCCGATCAAAGCTAGGGTAAAACTAGATATAGTCTTAAAATCTAACGAAATCAACATCATCTTGAAGAGCTCAAAAAATGGAACCCAATGCAACTTGAACGGGTGATAAAGGATCTTGTACACTCAAGTTATGCCCAATCATATTTGGGGTCAAATCGGGTACAGAGGCTAGTCAAAAAGGCAAAAAGCTTCACAGTCTCAAAGTTTGACGAAACCAACATCATCTTGAAGAGCTTAGAAAATGAAACCAAACACAACTTGAATGGTGGAAAAAGGAGCTCATATGCTCAAGTTATGCCCTGTTAAAGTTGGGGTCAAACCGGGTACAAAGGTCAGTCATAAAGGTGAAAAACTTCACAGTCTTAGAATCTGATGAAACCAACATCATCTTGAGGAGCTTGAAAATAGAACCCAATGCAACTTGAACGAGCGAAAAAGGAGTTCATTCACTCAAGTTATGCCTAGTCAAAGTTGGGGTCAAACCGGGTTCATAAAGGCAAAAAAATTCACAGTCTCAAAATTTGACGAAACCAACATCATCTTGAAGAGCTCAGAAAATGAAACCCAACGCAACTTGAACGGGCGAAAATGGAGCTCATACACTCAAGTTATGCCCGGTCAAAGTTGAGGTCAAACCAGGTATAGAGTCCATTCAGAAAGGCAAAAATTTCACAGTCTCTGAATCTAACAAAACCAACATCATCTTGAAGAGCTCAAAAAACTAAACCCAACGCAACTTGAATGGGCGAAAAAGGAGTTCATACACTCAAGTTATGCTCGGTCAAAGTTGGGGTCAAACCAGGTATGGAAGCCAGTGACAAAGGCAAAAATTTCACAGTCTTTGAATTTGACGAAACCAACATCATCTTGAAGAGCTCAGAAAACTGAACCGAATGCAACTTGAACGGGCGAAAAAGGAGCTCATCCACTCAAGTTATGCCCGGTGAAAGTTGGGGTCAAACCAGGTACGAGGCCAGTCAGAAAGGCAAAAAAATTCACAGTCTCAGAGTCTTATGAAACCAAGATCATCTTGAAGAGCTCAGAAAACATAACCCTGTTGGAAATGTTGTCATTGATGTCAAATGTTTGGACAAGGTTGATTAGAAGTTTGTCATTAGTATTGAGGATGTAATGTCCCATTTTAACTGAAGAAATAATACTTATCAGATGTTACATACAATGATATGATAAGCCAAATGTTACATACAATGATGCTGAATAGTTTGAGAAAAAAGAGAAGTTGTAGAGCATTCTATACTACATAAACTTGAGATTTGAGAAGCCAAGTTGTGGCCTTCTCAATGGCATGAGACAAGAGTCATTGAGTAACCTTGTATTCCAAAGAAGCAAGAAGCAGGAAATATTGAAGTTGTTGAAGATCAAAGGAATAGTCATTGAGCAACCTTGTATTCCAACATGGGCTTGTTGAAAAGTATATCAGACCTATAGAAACCTATGCAGTGTGAGGAGACTTTGTATAGTTGATGATACAGTGTGGTGGAAATATTTGTGAAGAGTATATTGTGTATTGTGTAAGAATTAACAAAGAGATGTGAATAGCTTCAACGTCAAATTGTATACTATGTAAGATGTTGCGTAAGAAACAGATATATAAATCATATTCAGATTCAACTCCACATCAATAACTAATACAGATTGAATAGATGTGTTTAATTATTAATCATTCAGATCATTGTTACTTCAAATCGATGGTGTAACTTCGGTTCGATGGTCTAATTAAGTATTCACATACTATAAGTTGTGGATGATTGAGAAATCGCATTTTAGCAAAAACGCGTTTAGCTCCTAACGATTGGTCAACTCATAATCTAAGGCACGACTAATAAACACAAGAAACAATTTTGTTTTGAAAGGACATATGTTAAAAAGGAGATTCGAAATAAAATCTAAAAAGACGTGTTTGTCTAAAAGATGAAACATAATGACGTGTTTTTCAAAAGCAATGTTTTAGTTCTTAACTAAGTGTGATCCTTGAAAAGACAGAGCTCTTTGAAAAAGAAGCAATCAACTTTCTGAAAGACAAAGGCATACCTCAAGAAGGAGAAGCGACTTTTATCAAAGAGGTTTCACAAAAGACGTGTCTCTCCTAAAGAAAGACATCTAATCTATAGCAACAGATTTGACAATTAAATGAAGTTTAAAGTGAAGCATGCAAATTAATAAGATTCAATTTACAAACAGATTTGTTTTATGAAGAGACATGCTTGAAGGTTGCAAGTATTGTTGTAATCTTTCAGTCAAGAGTTGCAATGTTTGAGTAAGATATATGAATAACATCTCATTCAAGATTTCAAGTGTGGTTGTGAAGTTTAAAAAGTGGTCTATATCAGAAACCCATCTTCTTGTGTGGGCTAAGTGTGAGATTTTTCATCACAAAGGCAAATTGGAGGATTGGGAGAGTGCAGATCTGATTGAAGACATTTACTTCACCATCAAGTCAAGGTTTGGTGCCTTGCATTAGGGGTTGGTGCTCCTTGTAGGTTGTTGCCTACTAAAATTGTTAAGGAATGGGTGTTCCTTGTAGGTTGTAGCCTACAAAACCATCTCATTTGTAAATCAAGTAGGTTGGTGCCTACTTCCATTTGTAAAATCATTTAATCAATTCAATAAAGTGGTGTCAACTTGCTTTCATTGATTCATATCAGAAGTTGATGTTGATAAAAGTTTTAGTTTGTTGAAAAGTTAAGAAGGTAAAAGTTTGTATAGATTTACTGATTCAACCCCCCCCCTCTCAGTAAATATTTTGTGCTCTTCAAACCCAACACAGCCTGAACGAGTGAGAAAGGAGCCCATATGCTCAAGTTATGCCCAGTCAAAGTTGGGGTCAAACCGGGTATGGAGGCTAGTCAAAAAGGCGAACAAATTCACAGTCTCAAAGTCTGACGAAACTAAAATCATTTTGAAGAGCTCAGAAAAGGGAACCCAACGCAAATTGAATGAGCAAAAAAGGAGCTCATACGCTCAAGTTATGCGCAGTCAAAGTTGGAGTCAAACCAAGTACAGAGGCCATTCAAAAAGGCGAAAAACTTCACATTCTCAAAATTTGGGAAAACCAACATCATCTTGAAGAGCTTAGAAAATTTAACCCAACACAATTTGAACGGGCGAAAAAGGAGCTCATAGGCTCAAGTTATGCCTGGTTAAAGTTCGGGTCAAACCGGGCACAAAGGCCAGTCAGAAAGGTGAAAAATTTTAGATTCTCAGAATCTGACGAAACTTACATCATCTTGAAGATCTCATAAAATGAAACCCAACGCAACTTGATCGAGCGAAAAAGGAGCTCGTATGCTCAAGTTATGTCTGGTCAAAGTTGGGGTCAAATCGGGTACAGAGGCTAGTCAGAAAGGAAAAAAATTCAGTCTCAAAATTTAATGAAACCAACATCATTTTGAAGATCTTAGAAAATGGAACCCAACACAAGTTGAACGGGCAAAAAAGGAGCCCGTATGCTCAAGTTATGCCCGATCAAAGTTGGGGTCAAACCGGGTACAGCTTGCTCGAAAAGGAAAAAAATTTCACAGCATCATAATCTAACGAAACCAACATCATCTTGAAGAGCTCAAAAAATGGATCCCAATGCAACTTGAACAGGTGAAAAAGAGCTCGTACGCTCAAGTTATGTTGAGTCAAAGTTGGGGTCAAACTGGCTACAAAGGCCAGTCAAAAAGGGAAAAAAATTCAGTCTCAAAATCTGACGAAATGAACATCATCTTGAAGAGCTCAGAAAACGGAACCCAACACAACTTGAATGGGCGATAAAGGAGCTCGTATGCTCAAGTTTGCCCTATCAAAGTTGGGGTCAAACTGGATACAGAGGCCAGTCAAAAAGTTGGAAAACTTCACAGTCTCAGAGTCTGACGAAACCAACATCATCTTGAAGAGCTCAGAAAATGAAACCCAACGCAACTTGAACAAGGGAAAAAGGAGCTCATACGCTCAAATTATGCCCAATCAAAATAAGTAAAAGGTGATTATGACGAGATGTCCAGGTCATTTGAAGTCTATAAATAAGGCCTTAAGAACTCCTTTGTGGGATGAGTTTTGATCAGGTCTTCAATTGGAGTCTTAGTAATTCTTGAGTAGAGAGTATTGCAAAGCATTAGTATGCTCTTCTCTTGCGCCATAGAGCTACCTTGAGAATCAAAAAGTGTGATGCATATGAATCTGTAAATATATCTTTTGTAATTCTTCTTTTTCTATAATAGACAGAAGTCGTAACCATTCGGTCGTCAGCCTCCGCCACTATTTGCTTCATGTATGTTGCCATGATTATGGTCTACTGACCTAAAAAAAATGGTATCAAAGCCTGTGACATTAAGACTGCGGTTTGTATATCTCATACAAGAATGATCTTCTAAGGGTCAAAAGAATATGTTGTAATGCTATTTCAAAGCCTGTGAGGCTAATTCTCGTAGTATTCTTTTTTGCCAAAATCTCACTTGCTTTGGCTTTAATATAGAGTGATAATATGTAGTCATCTAAAAATAATTCTCTATGAACACTATCCAGTGACAAGTTCTTTTGAAAGCTATTAGCCCAATAAAACTGTTTATTTCTGATAAGTTGAATTGAGGAAGTCATCTGTAGAGCAAAGAGGTTATCTCTGTAGGGTTTCACTTCGGTGTTGAGATTTGAGCTCTTTTTAATCATATATTCAGTTATTGTTGGATGTTGAGTTGTTTGTCTCTCCTCATTGATTTGAGTCATTTCTCTCTTGTAAAACCCTTGTAAGTTTACTATAGGTTGTCCTAACTCCTCACTCCTTGAAGAAATGGTTGAGATCCAAGGTTTTACTCCCTATAGTTTTGATGAAGAATTTTCAAGAAGACATTTCTCTTGTCCTCACAGTGATTACAATCAATATGATGAATATTCAGAATATAGCCAAGCAATATATGAAGAATATAGTGATGAAGATCATGAAAATGAAGAGTCAGAAAGCAGCTACTCTAGAAGCTATCCAAATGAAGAACAATTGGAAGAAGAATCAGAAGCAACATGCTCAAGCACTTACTCAAAGGAGGCAGAAAATACATAAGAAAAGATAGCTATACAGAAGAAGAAGATTCAGTATCTCATAAAAGCTTGTTTAGATCTTTGGCAGAATTAGAAAGATTATGCTCTTGTTCCAGTACTAGAAAATCTAAGACAAGTGGATTAGAGGGTGAGAAGGATGGTAAATTTGTTTCTCCCTCTCTACAATACAATGAAGAAAGTTTCAAAAAGCAGAAGAAAGTTGAACAAGATCATGTAATGTATGCCGAGTCTACTATAGATCCTATTTTCCTTTATTATTTCTTGAGTCTATTATATTTTTACCATAGTTTTCTATGTATACCTTTTCTTAAGAAATTGTCTGAAGTTATGTCTTTCCCTATTAAGCTTGTAATAGGTGTCAAATTAGAAGGTTTCGGTAAAAGTTTCACAACCTTAATAGATACGAGTTCTTGTATTAGTCTTGCTAAGATTCATGTTTATATTGGAGTCAGCAAAAAATCTCTATCAAAGGTCTTGGTATTAAACAAACTATTAAGCAAAAGGTCTGTAATATTTTAGTTAACTCAGGAGATTTCATTGTTTTGTGTTCTTTCTGGCTACAGGAGAATATGGAAACTAATATCATCTTAGGATGGGATTTTCTGAGTCAGTTTAAGTCCTTTCAGTTTTTTGAGTCTGGTATGGTTTTAGGAAATAATAAGGAAATTTCATTTCAGTATCTTCCCAGAACAATCAAGTCAATCTATATGATAGGAAGATTTGTTGGAGGAAATATTATCCCAAAAGATCCAGTCTTCTGCCATACGCAGGATCAAAGAACTCCTTGAAGCCTTTAGAAGATTTTATGTATAAAAATACAGTCTTTGTGTTCCAAAATGATGGATGGGGCAATATCCAACTTGTTCCAGGTACTCAACATATAGTAATTATGTCACCTACTCTCAGAAATGCAAAATTAGTGGTTTTAAAAGGCCTGGTTGGACAATATAAAATTGCTCACATTATCTTCAAATGTAGAGATATCATCAATCACTTTCCTCCTGGTTTCCATAGTATGGAAGATTTAACTAGTATATTTAATACTAGTTGTAAGGTTCTATTATCTCAAATGACACCATATAAAGTTACTTCTCCACGCATAACATTATATGATATCATATATTTAGCAATCCATTTTCCTTCTAGTCATATTGAATGGGTAATCAAGCATATGAAGACCTCTCTCCTTGGAGAATGGTACGATCCAAATATTGGTAGATTTGCTCAGAAGAAGATCAAACATTATTATCAATACCAGTACATAATGGATTTCGACAATATTTTCAACATACCCTGTATTCATCTGTTACCTGATATTGGAAGATGGTGCATCCTTGAGTGGGAAAATGGCTGACAGCGTAGCAACATGGTGAGATTAATTATTGTAAATAATGTAAATTATTTGTGTGGTATGTGGTGTGTGGTGTGTGGTGTGTGGTGTGTGAAGTCATGGTGGACCCTAACAAAGTCTCATAAATAAATATTAAATATTATGGAGAAAGTGGAAAAGTGGAAAAGGGAGTATAGACAAAAATTTCAAAGTGGACAAGAATTTCAAAAGTGGTGGGAATATTTCTATAAATTATTGTACAATTTCCCATGTGAAAGACAAGGTGGACTCTTATACAAAAAGGTCTAACTTGTGCAAAATATTGCACATGAAAACATATTTTGTCTACTATCAAAAATTAAGGATAGACAATGTCTACGCAAAAAATTTTGATAGATATTCCTTCTCCACTTTCATAATATGGACAAGTAATTAAAGTTGATGTAAACTGTAAAGGACTAACAATGTTTGCCACTTGGCATGATAATCCTCCTTTGTATTCTCTAGAAGGTAGCTTAGTAGAATAGGTAAAAGGTGAGGATGACCGGATGTCCAAGCCATTTGAAGCCTATAAATAAGGCCTTAAGAACTCCTTTGTGGGAGGAGTTCTTATCAAGTCTTCATTTGGAGCCTTAGTCTTGAGTAGAGAGTATTGCAAAGCATTAGTATGCTCTTCTCTTGCGCCATAGAGTGACCTTGAGAATAAGAAAGTGTAATGCATATGAGTTTGTAAATATATCTTTTGTAATTCTTCTTTTTTCTATAATAGCTAGAAGTTGTAACCATTTGACCGCCAGCCTCTATCATTGTTTGCTTCATGTCCACTGCCATAATTATGGTCTATGACCTAATAGCCTAGTGGTTAGCCTTGGACCTTTGGTGATGTTTTATCTATAGCTCTATTATTGGTTATGCTCAACATTTTTAAGAGTTCATAGCCCTTTCCCTACTTAATCTATTAAAAACTTAACAAAAAAAATTGTATTAAATATTTGCTAATATTTACTACCTATATTATAATGCTTTCAAAAAAACCATCATATTCATTACCTTATACAAATATTATAACAATCCATTTAGAAATATTAAAAATTTGTACTATTGTTCAATTTATCCAAAGAAACGCTGATATTGGCATGGTGTGATGATTTAAACATGGTGGTGTTGTTCTTGCCACCAAGGTTCAAACCTCATTGGGGTGGAATTGTTGAGTGGTTGTATTGGGGATGAGATCCCCCATTTGTGACCTCACTAGTTCATAACTCCGAGTCAAAAGCGTTTACCCCTTGAATAAAAAAAATATATCCAAAGAAACACATATTATATCAAAATACATAGTTGTATTTATATAGTATGATATAATGGTTACATAACCTTCCATTGCAACCCTTTTACAAGACATTACAAATCATCTACTTTTATTGCAAATTTCGAAGGCATTGTTGACTATAAGGCTTCCCAAAAATACCATTTTCAATAACTTTTACAAAAACTTTTTGGTCTAACTATATTCAACCGAAAAAGATTTTTTTTAGGTGGTTTTCAGTCTGTAAAAGATTAGTTGTTGGGGACATAACAATCTCTATTTGGTTTGTAGGGAGAGGGAAACTATTGTTCATCATTTTTTATGACTAGCATGATTAATTCGTTTAGAGATTTGTTATTCCTTTATGGGCTAAATGGATGAGTTCTAATGAGATTTATTAGTGGGAATATTGTTTGCATATATTGAGAATTCTAACAATCCTTCTAAATTGATTCATAGAACTTTGTTGGTCCTATTCACTGAGGTTCTTTGGATCATTTGGTTTAACAAAAATAAGCATTTTTTTTAGGTGAATGCAGAACTGCTATTGACTTATGTAAAGAATTTGTATTCTTACTTACCCTTATTCAATTTTTCCAACAAGTTAACAAGTCTAAAGATGAAATTCAACACATCTTATTGAGGGGCATCTGAGGTCTAAGACCAAGGCTAAAGCTAGTGGCAATAGTGGGACAAGTACCCAAGGAGCTAATAATGTAGTTGGTGATTCAAAGCTTGGAAATGTGTTTTTTACAAGGGATGTTACATTTCAAAATTTGGTGAATTGATAGTATTCATGTATCTACCTTTTCAAATTCACGGGTTAGGAAAATGCATGATGAACATTGTTTGAGAGTTGGCCAAGAAGGTTATTGATATCTTTGAAGCTAAGGAGAATATTAAAGAAGGTTAAGAATTAGATGTTTAATATTATTGCAGTCCTCTTTTCCTATTTGGTGTTTTTGTTGAGGGTTTTTTAGTGGAAGCATGTGTCAAAGAAGTTCATTATTTTGGACTAATGTTTCACAATTTTTGGTTATTTTTGTTTGGGTGGTAAATAATAATTTCTATGATGTTCACAATTGTTTTCAAGCTATGAAGAGAACTTGATACTTTTATTTTATGTTGCCTTTTCTAAGATATTATATTTGTATCATCTTGATTGTATTGATGCTTGTTGAGTTATATTTGTATGCTTTATCAATATTAAAAAACTTTTTGTTCAAGTAAATATAATCAATGCAAATTAAAATTAATTTAATTCAATTAATCAATCTAAACAAATAAATTACCAACAATTTTTCAAGTAATTTGATCTATGCAAACTAAACAAATTAGACGATTTAACTAACAAATAAATTACAAACTTTTCACTCAATCAAGGAAAAAATAAACTTTTCAAGTCAAGCATAAATTTGTTCAAACTTGTTATCTATACTTGCAAAAGTACAAATTTGTTAGCTTTCCTATCAAATAGCAACTTGAATATTTTTGTAATTTAAAAAATATATATCTTGACATTGTAAACATTTTCTTTCATCTTTATTGATCCGCAAACAATCTAGCCAACCATAAGAGTCTTTTTAACTCTTTGTGGCTTGCTCTAGCACATACCCAATTTGTGAGGTAATGGATCAATTTCATCTTTCACATTTTGTTTATTATTGATTGGTACTCACATTCACTTCTTGTGTATATCAAGGAAGGGTAAATGATGTTGCTTCTTTAGATGAGGGTACATGGAGCCTAGCAAAAACTAGCAAAATCAATAGCATAGACAATAATAAGAGTATTTTTTTAGTTATTGCAAACATTTATATGTTTTCACAAATATGTCATTGTAACATGTAATTATTTACCACTTGTGTGTAACAAGTATGGTGAAATAAACAAAACACTCCAAGATAGGAAGTTTTGAATGGCATGAGGTTGGGAATCCACTTGTAGCAAAGGAAAAGAGCATTAAAATGTAACATAGTCACCACTAGTCTTTTGCAAAAAAGATCATCACAACTATAGCACGTGAATTATTATAGGATGCAGTTGTAGTATGCCTTATAGCACTTCAACTAAACTACAAACATTATCATAATGGTCTTCATTTAAACATCTTTTAGTAGAAATAAAAACCATGGATAACAAATTGTACAAATCAATAGGTTGAAATATGAAGAGACCAATATAGCATTACTGTGGTACAATTTCAAACCCAAGGCAATCATTTTAGTATGTAGATGCATTAACCACTATTGAGATGATCATTGGAAAATGTCGAGGAAACAGCAATTATGTTATGATTAGAAGTTTCAAGTGTGACAAAGCACCATGACCATCTACCTCAAAGCGCCTTAAAGAAAAACATCACCTTGCAGAATGTACAAGGAGATGTAAGGGATTCTTATTCCGAACACATGGACGTAAAAGTTTCAATGATGGGGGATGAAAATCTTTATATTTCACAATAAACTTTTGTGGGACAAAAATATTCTCTCAAAAGGGAGATGTGATCTATAACAATCCATGGAAGATCATATGTTAATAGGGGAAATCACTTTGCACATAAATACACCCTACAAACCAATGGTACAAATCTACCAATATGGGAGGTTTCAAAACTAGCAATTCCCTAAGAAATCAAGTAGGAATTTTTTGAGATAATTCTAGAACTCTTGATCTAAATTGGGTGGTTTTGTCATGATAGTAGAAATGCAAATGTGAAATAAACAATTTGATGTTTTTCCTTTTGAATTCGATCCTAGATTATGCATATGCATAGGGAGGTCGTTCAACATTTATTCAAGGATGTAAATAGGTTAGATTGAATGAGAGAGGCACTCCACAGTGAATGTATCTTTAAATAGTAGCTAAAAGAATTAGAGTGTAGCACAAAGAAGTTCCAACTCATGTGGTTAAAGGTATTTGATGTGAGAGATCACTAGGAAGATATGAAATGCATGGAGCAAGTCTCTTACACTTGTAATTGTTTTAATATTCCAAGGAAGCTAGAAACATGTGTATCTATCACTTTTAACTAGTTTTTCTTACCTTGATGCTTCCCAAGTAAATGTCTCTATGGAGTGATTTCATGTGGCTTAGGATTTTTTATGTACCATAAACAATCCCCCAATTGAATGCACACAATAACTAATGCAAAAGAATTCCAATATCATTTAAAATAAAATCCAAATAAGATAGCATGAATTTACAAAATATTTTTTGACCACTAATTTTTAACAATCATGATGTTTAGATAATTACATATCAACAACATTTCAAAATGACATGAACTTAATTCAATTTAAGGAAAGGCACCAAGACTTGTGATATTAAATATCTTCTATAGTGTAAAGTATGACACTATAAAACTCAACATGCCATGATCCAATAGTCATGAGATATAATAACTTCGAGAAAATGACCAATAATACTAATCAATTCCTATGGTGATGCTTATGTTTTCTTGAGAAATGACTAACAATAAAAAAAGGTAATCAATGTTAATTAAAGGCATCAAGAATCTTAAGTTGGTCCCTAATTCAAATAGTACATAAAAAAAACCTTTCGGGTTAACGTGGATAATAGGATGAACATAAATCAACAAATGAAACCATGAGTCTATTGTACAATTCACATTATGTTTTCATTTATATCTCAATAATTATCATCATTTTAGCAAGTACATTTAGCATATGCTTGTTTCCTTGTGTTATGCGTTTTCTTTGTATCTATCCATTATCCCTTTCTTATTACTCTCCAAACCAAGAAAAGAAGTTAAAATCAGAAGTATAGATCATCTATTATGATAGGATTATGTTGTGTAAGACTAGAAAGTAGAGTATTGCTTTTGGCAAATACTGCTATAAAGATCAAATATTAAATTTGACATATTCTTATGATTTCAAATTCATTGCAACTTGCAGTAACTAAACCTATTGTGTCTCAAAGAGAGCTCTCTTTTTGAATTCTCTCAATACTTTTGATTGTGTATAAATGACTGAATGTTAATGATTTGAATAAAATCTTCTTATTATGATTTTGTAGGAATACATCTTTTAAGAATTCATCCAATCTCTTAATACAATTACATGTCTTTCTACTTGAGAATTGTCTAATGTAAGTCCTCTCAAGAATATTGAAATAACACATTCCATCGCCTTCTCTATTTCTGCTAGTAAATAATTATGACTACTAAGAAAATTTAGAACTATAGATCATTATCTAAATAGAACCAATCTAAATATCTAATCACAACATTTTTATTGAAATAATGAAACCATTTACTGCAGGCATTTATGAACATTCATCATCTCATATCTTAGCATAAAAGAAATATATACAAATTATAATTGGAGTTTTCTATTACCTTGAATAACAAGAACTGCTCAAAAACGATAATAAAGGATCAATTAATACATTTTAACTAACTCCAACAAACAAAACAATAGACAACTTTAATCTAAACTACAACACAACTAAAGCTCAACAATGCAATGCTTGAGCATTTAAGTGAAATCCTAGAAAATGGCATGTTGTAAGATGTGATCAGTGTGTCAAGTTACACAATGTGTACACACTTGCCCAATAAGTGGATACAACGTCTCCTACATCCTAGGTATCTTTGAATGCAATAATAATGTATATGTAACTCGTACCAGCAAATGATTGGATGGTAACTGAGTAAAAGCAGTTAAATTATAAGTAAATGCAAAGCACCTCACAGTTTTACATTTCATTTAGAATTCAAATTTAAGGTAATGAAGGTGACAGTATGATAAGTGAAAAAATAGATGTAACCTTACAAAAGATGAGGTATATCCTCGTCAAAATGCATGCTCCAAAATACAATAGACTCAACAAATGAAATGAAACCTAAATCTAGTAGAGATTACATTGCTAATACATATTCATCACTCTGCGAAGGAAAAGGAAAAGCCGAGGGAGAATTGAACCCAAATATATATAATCAAACTTATGCTGCCTATATCCGAATAATGCCTATTCTACAAAATTTCATTCATCATAATAAACTCAGAACTTCACTTGGCATTCACCAACTCTACATCAAAAACTAGCCAGGCATTTCCTGGTATTTCACCAGCTCCTGCTGCCCCGTACCTGCATAATACAGAAAAAGCTCAGGCTAATCTTCGTTCCCATTACCTATCCCAGCAAAAATTATGCTGTATAAAAAGGGAAAACATCCAAGCTAAATGGAATCTTACACACCCCATCGATGGAGGTACAGTCAGTCTTCTTTTGTCACCAACACGCATTCCTGCCAATGGACACCAAACAATTGCTTGACTGTGACAAAGTAATTTGCTAACTAGAATGAAGAACATAAACACGATATACAATTTACCTTTAACACCAACATCCCATCCACTTATCACTTCTCCCACTCCTGTAATAATATCAAAAGCCATAATGTTACAAGAATTTCAATCCTAGGTGTTTGCACCTAAACAAATGGATGTAAATTTCACTTTTGACAATGGCAAAGAAAAGCCAAATTCGGGTATCTGCAAGTTACCCAAGCAAGACTCCTGAATTGCATATCTAAAGATTTAGCTCATTGCACTGGCATATTTAGTACAGATTCCAGAAGTTACAGGCACGCAACAAATCAAGCATTCACAGGATCAGTTGAGTCAACCTAATAACTGCCTTCCAATATATTGAACCATAAACTGGATCAGCTATGCACTCTCCAGTGCATCAGCATATGGATTTAAATGAGATGCTCTCAAACTGCCTCTGTATGCAATTAAAACACCTATAATGGCCATTGATTCCCATGACATGTGAAATAAACGACAAACAGAAAACACCTAACGTGGAAATAAAACAACCTTGCATCACACAAAATGCAACACGAGATTAACTCTAGAGAAGCCCTCATAGATAGAAAACTCTCATGTTATCTTGCTATCTCAAAACTTCTCATAGATAGATGGAAATTCATGAACCATGTCAGTTCTACTCATGTTGGCTGAATGATCTCTCATGCCACAAAATGATACCATTTCCTCCAAAACTAATGCATGTAAATTTAGTATGACAGAATTAAATAGCATGTACACACCACTTATTCAATGCCCAGAGAAAACATTCTATCCATCTTGATGTCAATCAAGACACATTTATTTCCACAAAAATCCACAACAATGATAAGCTTTTTCGTTAGCTTATTAATAGACTATAGATTTTTGTTATATTTAGAATAATATGAACATCCCTTCTACTGCATGTGTTTTACCACCATGCAAAGAAAAAAATCTCTAGAAGTAAGTCAATTGTAAACTTCAGATACCGGTCAATGGCAAGCACAATGATAAGATAATGTCTAAATCAAAGAACCGTCAATTGGCAGTGGTAGCATCACTATCATCAAAGAACCATGGTATAAAAGCATGAGTTTCCTCCCTAGAGATCATATTATTAATTTTGTCATTCATATGCGCCAATTTATGACAATAATATTTGATATTTAGACTGCGAATCAAAAGTTAATTATGACAATAATATCGATATTTAGACTGTGAATCAAAAGTTAAAACTCTCCTCTTTGCCCTTATACAAGTGCACTCTCAAATTGTCCAAAATTGGGCATGGCTGTTTGCATTTATTCTATTATCTATGTAATACGTATGAACTAGCTTTTTCAAAGGTAAGAGTTTGACTCCCTACCAACAAATGCAAATACTCCACAAATATGTCAAACCACAATGGTAAATTATTGATGACACCAATAAACATATCATATTCATCTACTATTTGTTGATAGTAGAGAGCTAATCTCTTACATC
>VDFB02000007.1:11033327-11075760 GCA_007258455.2 Sequoia sempervirens | reverse complement strand
CTGCCAATGGACACCAAACCGTTGCTTGACTGTAACAAAGTAATTTGCTAACTAGAAGGAAGAACATAAACACGATATACAATTTACCTTTAACACCAACATCCCATCCACTTATCACTTCTCCCACTCCTGTAATAATATCAAAAGCCATAATGTTACAAGAATTTCAATCCTAGGTGTTTGCACCTAAACAAATGGATGTAAATTTCACTTTTGACAATGGCAAAGAAAAGCCAAATTCGGGTATCTGCAAGTTTACCCAAGCAAGACTCCTGAATTGCATATCTAAAGATTTAGCTCATTGCACTGGCATATTTAGTACAGATTCCAGAAGTTACAGGCACGCAACAAATCAAACATTCACAGGATCAGTTGAGTCAACCTAATAACTGCCTTCCAATATATTGAACCATAAACTGGATCAGCTATGCACTCTCCAGTGCATCAGCATATGGATTTAAATGAGATGCTCTCAAACTGCCTCTGTATGCAATTAAAACACCTATAATGGCCATTGATTCCCATGACATGTGAAATAAACGACAAACAGAAAACACCTAACGTGGAAATAAAACAACCTTGCATCACACAAAATGCAACACGAGATTAACTCTAGAGAAGCCCTCATAGATAGAAAACTCTCATGTTATCTTGCTATCTCAAAACTTCTCATAGATAGATGGAAATTCATGAACCATGTCAGTTCTACTCATGTTGGCTGAATGATCTCTCATGCCACAAAATGATACCATTTCCTCCAAAACTAATGCATGTAAATTTAGTATGACAGAATTAAATAGCATGTACACACCACTTATTCAATGCCCAGAGAAAACATTCTATCCATCTTGATGTCAATCAAGACACATTTATTTCCACAAAAATCCACAACAATGATAAGCTTTTTCGTTAGCTTATTAATAGACTATAGATTTTTGTTATATTTAGAATAATATGAACATCCCTTCTACTGCATGTGTTTTACCACCATGCAAAGAAAAAAATCTCTAGAAGTAAGTCAATTGTAAACTTCAGATACCGGTCAATGGCAAGCACAATGATAAGATAATGTCTAAATCAAAGAACCGTCAATTGGCAGTGGTAGCATCACTATCATCAAAGAACCATGGTATAAAAGCATGAGTTTCCTCCCTAGAGTCTTGCTCTGTATCAACTACCAGATTAGCCTAAGCCTATGACTTCTTTTGGATAGATCATATTATTAATTTTGTCATTCATATGCGCCAATTTATGACAATAATATTTGATATTTAGACTGCGAATCAAAAGTTAATTATGACAATAATATCGATATTTAGACTGTGAATCAAAAGTTAAAACTCTCCTCTTTGCCCTTATACAAGTGCACTCTCAAATTGTCCAAAATTGGGCATGGCTGTTTGCATTTATTCTATTATCTATGTAATACGTATGAACTAGCTTTTTCAAAGGTAAGAGTTTGACTCCCTACCAACAAATGCAAATACTCCACAAATATGTCAAACCACAATGGTAAATTATTGATGACACCAATAAACATATCATATTCATCTACTATTTGTTGATAGTAGAGAGCTAATCTCTTACATCTTTCATCCTGAGAATATGCTCAAAAAGTGATCCACCCTCAACCAACTTTGTATGAACATAATACTTTTCAAGTGCAAGACTATATTTTTAAAAGTTTGATACTTGTTTTTGACAGTTTCCAGACTTTGGGGATCTAGTTATCATATATAAACAATTTCAACAACAGCAAGACATATTTACAACAGTTATCAAAATCAACAAAATTTGAAGTTGTTCCAATTTCTATTTTGAGGATTATTGTATCAAGTGTTCTATAGAGTCTGTTGGACAAGGGGACAAGTTTCAATGACAGCGATTCTTTTTGCAAAATTTCGGGATGATGAGGTGGTAGCAGTTAAAATAATGTATAAAAAATTATAGTTGAAAAAATAATTATTAAAAATAGTAAAAGAAATTGCTATTTATCATTTATGTAATCAATTTGTCATTTGACAATCAATTGATCAGAGTGGGAGAGGGCTCCTGTGCCCGTGTAAATAGGCATGCCAACCTATTGATCAGAGTGGAGATTGGATTTATGCACCCTATATAGATATGGCCAACCGGGAGCCACTTTTATGTTTGGTGCAAATGTCATGGCATACTCGCTGCTATAATTGCTGGACTCATCTAGCTCCTGCAACTCAACAGCAACAAACCTAACATGTGCAACCTAATCCTTATCAATTTGTGCTAGCTCCTCTAGGTCCACATACATTCATTCTACAAGATTCTCCTTGTATTGAATCGTTTTGCAATTATCATGTCCCCTCCTCCTTGAGGCTGACCCCAGCCCCACAAAACTGTTTTTCAACATTAACTTAATATTTATATATTTATTATTAAGAAAAAATTTAAAATTAAAAATATAAATATTAAATATTAAAGTAAAATTTTAAATTTCAAAAATTGCGCCAGCTTTTGGGCCCTTGCACCCTACTTTTAAAAGGTATATATTTTGCTTTTTTCTGACTGGGCATGGCATCTGGGAAATTTTGATACGATTTGGAATTTGATTCCAAGACTGCACTGCTAGGATATAAACACCAGTAGGCATCTAAAAATTGGGATGAAACCCCTGAACTTATCCTATCAAATTTGCAATTTTGGATCAGAGTTTCCTTTGTTAACCAAAAGAGAGACTGGTTTGCAGGTTGATCACCGTTATTTGAGGACTGCAGAGAGCTTCACATATCACCTAGGCCACAGGACACTCCTTTCACCTAACTAGACACTTCCAATCGGCATCACTGTCACATCATTATGCTCGCAGGTCTTTGACAAGGGCACACTGCTAGGATGCAAACACTAGTAGGCATCTGAAAATTGGGATGAAACCCCTGACCTTATCCTATCAAATTTGCAATTTTGGATCAGAGTTTCCTTCATTAACCAAAAGAGAGACTGGTTTGCAGGTTTATTGCCATTATTTGAGAACTGCAGAGAGCTTCACATATCACCTAGGCCACAGGCCACTCCTTTCACCTAACTAGGCACTTCCAATAGGCATCACTGTCACATCATTATGCTAGCAGGTCTTTGACAAGGGCACAAGTCAGGATTTCTCAATCCGTGTGAGCTCAAGGAAGAAACAAACAGCAGAAAATAACCCAAGCCAAACCAGCAATCAAGCAACCAGCAAGGTCAGAGAAATAGAAGTCTGAAGCTCACCACTTCGCGGACAAATTTGGTGACACCATAAGTATATCTGCATTGGATCTCACATAGCTAGAATCTCAGGTGAATAAGGGCTACAGTTGGCGGAGTTATCAGCTGGAGGCAATCACCACTGAGACGCGTATCTCCTTACAACAATTGACAACAAGAGTGCTTGACCTAGATTCCAATAAACCTAATCTCATCCACCTGGACAGTGAAGGAGTTCTGTCCAATTACAGCTCCCCTGACATAACAGTCCCAAGTTCTTATTATGTAAGAGCAGTCTCAGATCTGTAACAAGGCAAAATCCTAGGTCAGTTGTAGGTTGTACTGTTTCAGGGTTTATTTGTGTAACAGCAACATTATTTTGGAAATAGCTACAATTCCAGTGGCCTGTTAATCAACTAGGTCAATCTGACCTGAATGATGATATTTAATGTTGTAGTTATATTTTCTTTAATACAAGGAGATTTTACGTGTTATTCAACATTCAACATATTTTGCATGATTTATTGTTGAACTCAGAAATACATAAGATCAGAAAATTTTCACAATTATGGTCAGGAATCTTACAGCAATCCATGAGACATATTGTACTTTGTAGTATGTACAACCACAAGCTTCTTCACTCTCCTAGATGTAAAGCATGTTCCACTTAAAAGAATGGATGAAGTTGTATGTAGACCAATTCCTCTCTACAACAAAAGAACTACAAATTTCTGATAAGAGGCGAATGGCTAGTGTGATTATCCATGATTGAGGGCCATACAATACCACCTTGCTACCAAGTTGTCGGTCCTTCACCAAAGTCTCCCTATCTAACTTTGCCAAACTCACATAGCCTCTAAGTTTAGCAATTGTGAACCACTCATGTCTAATCAATGAGACCTCCTTTGAACTATACATCTTCTCAAAGACCTTCATGAAGCCTCTCTTTACCTCCATGTCATCAACAAGAACCATGCCAAGCCCATGCACATACCACTTCACATTTAAAGCATTGATGGCCATGTGCAAGAAGAACTACAAGGTGGTGTCACTCTATTGTATGATGGCCTTCATTTGGCCAACCATGCTATGTATGCACTCTAATGTCTCCCCATCACTTGGAGTGTCAAAGACCCCATATCTGATCAACATGAAAATTCGATATATGAAGGAGGTGATGTACTTGGAATCTAACCAATAAGTGTTACTCTTCACCACTTATTTGACCCTCATCCCTGCTCTATCTTAGACTATAAGCATTAATCATCAAATAAACTAAAGTAGATAAACCAAAGCCAACCAAATTTTGAGTGAGTCATTTTATAATACTAGTCAAGAGGTTCATCATGTTCCAAAGTAAGGGATTCCCTATAGAATATAACTTCACAAAGAGGTCCACAACAAGTTGCAGTGCTAATGTACATGTGTGAAATCCAAGCATCTTAGTATGCTTGTAACCATGGTAACATTGATCAAAATAAAGATTTACTTCTAAATCATTTTTTATAGCCATAGTTACATTACTAAAAATCAAGATTAACTTGGCAATCAATCCAGCACAATGTAAAACAATTTATATTTTTTTATTTTTATTTTTAGAATTCACTTCTTCCTCTCCTTCCCAACCATTTTTATAGTTTGTTAGGGTTTCTATCTTTTTTAAATCTGAGTTTTAAAAATTGTGTTTTATAAAGGGTGTGGTGATGTCTAATAGTCCCAAGAAGAGCATGGCATCGCTAGATGCATCCTCCAAAGGGGAACATCCACTGCATGTAGCACTCTCCTATGGAGACAGTTTAATTGGTGCTAAAGGGAACAACAAGGAGATCACTTCGTCCCTAGGACATACCCATTCCCTAGAAAACTTGTTTTACAATAGGGATGTGTCCCCAAGGAACACTAATTTTAACACAATTCATTTACTCAAACCTATGTCTCAAGGTTCGTGTCTGTGTTTCTGTTTGAAAAAGATAAAATTCGGTTTTAGGCAAAGATAAAATTTACAAAAAAAATTGTGACTAAATTTGAATAATATAAATAAATAAATTCACAAAATTATCAAAATAATAAACCTTAGTAAATATATTAAATATAATAATTAAATATTTAGACTAAATATTTTAATTTTAATTTTTTTTGTTTTGTATTGTGTTTTAATATATTAAACTTTAAAGAAGATAAAAACAAAATGTAACATCACCATTATATTATCAATAAAATATATTAGCTTTCCAAAGATGAGTATAATAATTGTATTAATAATCCAAAACCATGGACGAATCACGACAATCTCCTAACAAGCGGAATTTGATTCCCAACTCCCTCAACAACATTTAACATAGGAACTATGTGTAAAGGGGTCACCAATACTTCAACAACTAATGGCCACTATGTCTACAACAATGGACTAGTAAACAAATATGCTTTTGATTCCTAACATCCAATGCACAATAGTTGTTAGGTTATAACAATGAACTCATTTGATGGCTTCCTTGATAGGTCCAACAACTACAATGTCTATGATCCAGATCGCTTGATTCAATCAATGTAACAAGGACGACAAGAATGGGCGGAAAATTATTAGGTGAATCACTTCCTTTTGTAGTGCTTTGTTCCCTTGGCTCTTTCATTGGTGTGTCCCTTGCATCCTCATCCAAGTATGTTGCATTCAATAACTAGCTATGTTACCCGAGAACGCATACCCAACATATTTAGGGGCGTCCCCATTGAAGGCATCCCGAAGATGCAGGGACACCTCAAAAACGTACCCATGTCGTCCCTGATTGGCCAAAAAATTTGAAAACGTCTTGGGGATGGCTAGCCATCCTTGATACAACCAAGGGACGCCTAGACGTCCCCTAAATGTACCGAGGACGGCTAAACCCAACAAGTTATAAATTGGTTTTTTAAAAAAACACAAAATTATTAAAAAGTAATGCTTTAAACCTAAACCTAAAAACAACAATATACCATTCAAAAAAAAAACAACTCACTTGTTTCATTTGTGAAATTGTGAAGAGTGAGCACAGTTGTGGGAAACCAAGTGAGATAAGGAAAGAGAAGTGAGCAAAGGGCAAAAGAAGGTCAAGTCTCCATCATTAGGGACAGCTGTATATTTGATATTTCTATATTTTTGTCATTTTGATTTTCTAATTGAAACTTGCAGCCTTTGGGCATTTTGATGTAATTTTTATATAATATATATGCACATGCCACATTGTCAATGAATGTAATTAAATTTTGTTAAAACTTCATTTGTTTGTTCCTTTCTATGAAATGAATATATCAACTGAACTCTAATATTATGTGTTAAGGTTCTATCATATGAATATTTGAAATTTTCTATATTTTTTAAATTTTCCCTATTTTTTAATAATCGTCCCCTAAAAATTGGCCTCCCTGCCATCCCCGTCCCTGATACGCGCACCCCATGTCCCCATCCCGAAAACTTGGGTTAACATAGGTAACTAGCGACTCAGCCTGTCAAAGGAGGAATCTTGAATTGGAAAGTACGGGCTGCACCAATTGAGAAGGGGAGTCTCAATCTAAGACCCCAATAATGAATCTTGGTTCTGCTAAAAGAAGAGTATTCTCTTGTGTGGGGTAGTTGTGAGTTGTCCATGCTTGACCGGTTGCCACAATGGGGTGGGGATGGCACAAGGAAAGTTCAAAAAAACTGAATAAATTATTTGAAAATGTGTTTTTAAAATATACTTCAATAAACAACCATCACAACTTTTTTGTACAAATTTAGGACAAACTAAAACAATTTTTTAAGATTTTCTTAAAGTCTGCCAAATTTTGAATTTTTTGTTTGAAATTCAACAAATCATGTGACATAGTACTCAACAATAGTCTATGTATTGCGACACCCAACATTAAAGTTTTGGCCTGTCAATTTTTGGGCTTTCAGCAAAATGAAATTTTGAATATTGGTTGTTGTTAGGGTTTCAACCTAGGGTTGACAAAAAAGTTCCAGCAATTGCATTACTCCAATGAAAGATCCTTCACAAAAATTTTACTTGAATAATAAAATGTAGACAAAAATATGAACAAGAAATTTGAAATAAAATGTATTTCTATACTATATGACATATATCCCTATTAAAAACTTTGCAAAACAATATTTCCTTCAACAAACCTTGAGTTGGCCCTCCTTTTATAAAAGACCATCAATCAGCCCTTTGAATATAGTTGGCCCAATAGCAATTGTTAACATCAATTCAATCTAGCAGTAGGCGGCCATAACAATGATTCAATCTAGTGATATTCAGCCCTTTAACAATCACTTCTCTAGCATTTAATTAGCTACAATTACAACAGCTAAAACACAATAGACAACTTTCAAGAAGGATAGTCAGTCCTACAGTCATGCACAACAAAAATTGAAATTTTAGTGGCCCTTCAACAAAACAATCCACCCTACACAATAATTTTGCAATCCCCCTCACAAAAATTCTTCTCCTATTGCATGAATTGATTTAGCATAACCTTTCCCAAGGCTTCCTCACTCTAATTTGGCATACCCTCTCGTAGGGCATCCTCACCCTAATACCAAATGTTAAATGAATGAATGCAGAGTTTGAGTGAAAATTGTATGGCACACGCTTCAATGTGTATATGCTTGTATCTATTATTGTCTGAGGAAGTTATGTTAGTGGTTAGAACTTACATTAAGTAACCTTTCAAAAAATAACTAATGTGGTCTTCTTACATCATTAACATAAGCAATAAACGCCTTGCTTATGTATACAAAGCGTAGACTAACATTATATTATATCTAAAATGAGCAACCTCAAACCTGAATGTAGAACATCACCAAACTCAACAAACTTTTTAAGGAATAGAAAATAACTAAAGATTGAACTAGGCTTAATATAAACCAAAAGATGAGGTTGACGATGCACACAACTCTAGTGGGAGCTTCCCATCCAATGGTTCTTCATACAAAAAAAAAGAATAATCCTTGGTTTGACTTGATATGAGGTAAGGCCTAATTTCCTATTGTCAATCCATAGGTTTGACTAGTGTATGGGTCTGTTTTTTAAGTTTTTTAAAACTGACATATAAAAATGTCAAATCAAAAAACAAAATCTGTGTTCTTATACCTACAATGTTTAGAGCAAATCATGCTTTTTGGAGGGAAAATTTCTACTCAACACCTTCATATACTTTATTTCCATTGAGCTATGCTATCCCAAAAGCAACAAACTCCTATAAATGACTCCATAAAACTTAGCAAATGTAAGACATACTTTTGGGAGAAAAGATGAGTGCATGCATGCGTTGGATCACTTCTTGAGCTATCCTAAAAAAATCTAGGTAGTTAGAAGCTATGTCACAATGTTTGTCAAATTTAATCCATGAAGTTCGAAATTTAGTGAATTTATAGAAAACCCAAAAACTTGCTTTAATTCACCTTAAAATTTGTAAAAAAGAAGTGTTAAGGCTTTTTATTAAAATATATTTTCAATAAGCTTTTTTCAGAGTTATAATGTATTGGAAGCTTCACTGTTTGTTCTGCAAATTTGCCTTGTGGGGAACGAGAGTGCTAAATCTTTAGAGTTGAGTCTTGATGTAGTTGCTGCTTACTGTTGCAGATGTGATGACTATTGTTGAGAATGACTTTGACATCTTTGTCCTGCCATTGGCATGAGTCTTTGTCTTGCTGTTAATATCTGAGTCCGTAGCGGGGAGTCTTTACATAATCGAATCCAGAAATCATCTGTATAGTCTTTGTATTGCCAATGATGCAAGCCAACTAAAATTTGGGAGTTGCAAGAGACACTACAAGATCATTGCATTTTATATTTCATTGGTTTTAAGTTTTGTCCATTTTATTTGTTTTTGTTTTAGGTTTTGTTTTTATTTTTTATTTTTTATAAAATTTAACATATTAAAACTATATCGACATTATTAATTATTAATATATGTAATTAATTAAATTGAATATATTTAGTATTTACAATAGTTATATTTTTTATTTTTTTTAAAAATACTTAATTTATATTTTAATATTTTAAAATGTATATTAGTCAAATTTAATCACAATTTTTTTTGGTGAATTTTATCTTTGTCAAATTAAATCCAAATTTTAGCTCTGTCAAACACAAACCTTGTGACATAGATTGGAAGCATAGGGAGCACACATTGGGGATAGACAGAAATGTAAATACAAGTTTCTGCAGTCCCCTGAATAGTGTATTAAATTATTAATTGTAGGATTTATCTAGGCCTATTCAACGTATTCAAGTGCACAAAGTACAAACTATACTGATCTATTATTTTGTTCCAATGGTACATTTTTGACAGACCAAAGCCTTTAGCAATCCTGACTTTATTGTAAGTTTATGTACTTCTGGGTCTCATTAACCTCAATATGATATGTTTTGTTGTCTTTGTTCTGTTATAAAAAACAAATAATAGTCTAGCAACAACCAACTTTTGATACTTACCAATATCTACTAATTAAAATTATTTTTTATTTCAGCAAAAAAATAAGATGACTCACCTAGGCGAAATTTAAATGGTTTTCTGCCAATATTAGAGTCAAATATTTTCCCATTCTTCTTCAACTTTCCTGTATAATACACTGACACCTATACATGAAAAAAACTCATAAAATGGTCAGTTATTATTGAAATTTCTAGAAGTTAGAACATATTAACAATGACATATTTCACAAAACTTGGATTTTATACCTTATTTCCTGGAGCAGCCTTCTTGCCATCTGGCTTCCCCATTGACAGTTCCTCGATAACAAGGCCATTGGGGAAGGTCCTCACATTGTTACCATGTTCCACCTCTTGTTCCATTTTGTCTGTTGGTACAGATGTTTGTTCAATCTTTTCCACTAAACCATCATTAGGATTTTCACTGATACCTTCTATTTCACTATTGTTACCCTTCTTGTTTTTTAACTTTTTCTTTTTCTTTTTGGACAATTTACTTTCTTTTGGAACATCCGGAGCTGTTAATTTAGAAGGATCAGTTGCACCTTCAACAAACCTGAAATGGTATGAATACACCTATAAGACATTAAAATTGATTCAGAACTTACAAATTTCAAAATTATTATTAGCATTTGTATACCCTTCTATCACTTGAATTTTTGGCAGCGGCTCTGTCTGATTATTTTCCCTTCTCCTCCTTTTCATTCGAATGGGAAAACCATCTCCATCTTCACTTTCAGATATGTGATTTTCTTCTTCAATTAGTTTCTGACCTGATTCATTTTTGTTGACATCAGGGATAGATTTACAGTCACCTACAGCCCCATTTACTGGAGATACTGCTTTCTGCTGCTCATCTTTCTTTTTCCTTTTCATGGTCTCTTTGATGTGCTCTTTTGAAGGTTCTTCATCCTCTATCTCCTCAATTCTAACTGAGACAAAATAAAATAAGGAGATCAATATTGTGCCTGAGTAAATTGCTTTCCAGGGTAAAGACTTATCACTCATTCTGGAAAAAGAATAAAATCCATTTAGATGAATAAAATGTCTCTCATCTTTGTAGGATTGATCACCTACAGATACTGATTAAGAAAGATATATAATATTGATGAAAGAAAAACAAAAAGAAGATTGAGATATAGAAATTAATAATGATAAAAGCACCTCAATAATAAGGAAATGCATTTGTCACATTGCAAAACTGAAGTGAACCCAGCAACCTTCTTAGATGCCAAAGAATATTTTTCACCAAGTTTTATGATTTATCTTCTTCATAACACAAGTTTTTCATCTATAACAGTTAAATCATATAGAGAAAAGCTGTACTCATAGTAAATAATCTGCCACAATTTATTAGTCAAATAAATCCTGAAGAAATGCAATTAGTACAATTATCAGCTACATGTTCTCATGTTCTTATATTATTTTCATTAAGAACGTCAAACATAACCATGGTGAGAAATAGATTGCACCAACATGAAGCTGTCCCTGATACTAAGCAAAATGTGACATAATCTATGTAAGATACAACTGTTGTCATCAAATTAAATTAACAAAATTCCAAGTTCATTCTTTGTGGGTTTAGGCACACATTTTTATTCTTTATTATGTAGAAGATTTGCCCAAATAGATGACACATTTACACGTATAAGGAATAAATATTCACCCACAAGTTAAGGGAAGTGTATGTCATCTATATACAACTTGTCCATTTTAATGAAGATATTGCCATGCGGCAATACAATTAAAAACTTCTGAAAAAAGCAGATAATCTTATCATTTATATCAAATGGTCTCTTCTACTTTTGAAAAACAGCACATAAATCTGTGTGCTAACGTTGTACCACTCTTTAAGACAAATCTCCACAGATTGTCATTCTCAAATGTCCTTAATTTCTAGTTGTTTACAGTTATAATAAAGCAAGGACCAAATACTAAAAATAAATGCCTCTCAATGATAAGAGACCATGACAGTCTGCTCCAACTGAAATGGCTGTTACAATACAATTTTGTTTGTATTCTTCGTGTTCTCAGCCAAGAGGCACATTTTATCTCCTATACGGGCTATAACATATATAGCATATGCCATAATTTAGCAACCAAAGAATATAACTTTACTGAATGTGTGACTACTAATTTTATTTTGTTAGTAGGCAGGAAAAAGAGAAATATTCTACCAAACGGCTGAAATTTTGTTGTACCCAAAATAATTTTTTGGTATTCTGCTTAAATTGAGCTAAATCATGTAAAAATGGCGTCAAAAGTCTGTTTTAGGTCAAACCAAACATAGGGTTTTTGTTGGTTTCTGTCATGGAACATATGTGCAAAATTCTGAAAAATCGAAAAATTAGGGTTTTGTACCCCTATTTTTAGGGAAACCCCTGAAAATAGGACCTTCCCAAAAACAATTGAAAATGATTTTGATAGGATTAATTGACTTCACAATCACACTGGTCAAGTTAGAATCATCAAAAGACATGTTTTACTCCAGTGGGTCTATTTTTGTTTTTCAGGAACAAAGTTAAGACCCCCGCAGCTATTAATGGCAGATTGGCCAGTACCAGGTGTTGAAAGCTAAGCTTCAAAAGCTTCAATGATGCGATCATGGTGGAAAAGGCTGAAAAAGATGTTGTTTGACGAAGGGGATTTTGGAAACAGGAAAAGGCCAAAATTTGGCTAACTCTAGAAATGCTACCAAGGAGAAGTCAATTCAAAATACTAAAAAGAGCCTTTACTGAAGAGGGGCACCCTTGAATCTCAAGGGCCAAATGTAGTCACTTGATTCCTCTGATACAGTCATCCTCTGTGTTTTCCTGCTGGCTTGACAACAAAACATTCGGCAAGATCATCTGATAAAGTGATCACCAGCAAATGTCAACAGAAGACAAAGAGATTGTTATAAAGAACATCCAAAAAACGACAAAAGATAAAAAGATGTTTGACGAAGGAGATTTTGGAAACTGAAAAAAAAGCCAAAATTTGGCTAACTCTAGAAATGCTACCAAGGAGAATTCAGGCACGTGCTAAAAGCGCCTTTAGTGGAGAAAGGCACCCTTGGATCTCAAGGGCCAAATGTAGTCACTTGATTTGTCTGAGGCAATCATCCTCTGCGTTTTCCTGCTAACTCGACAACAAAACATTCAGCAAGATCATCAGATTCAGTGATCACTGGAAAACATCAACGAAGAGCGAAGAGGTTGTTATCAAGAGAAATTCAAAATGGCTACCTAGCTTGAAAAAGGTGCCCTTGCTAAAGAAAGGCGCCCTTTCTTTTGGGCACTCAGATGTTGTCGAATGGCTGAAGGACCCCTAAGATGATCTTCTCCGTTTGGATGAACCTCGACAACAAAACCGTTAGCGAAGGATTCTGACAAGGCAAACATCTGATGACGAAGATCAAACTGAAGCAGTTTTCAACATAAAATAACTGATCAAAAAGACCACAAGCACCCCTACTGGAGAAAGGCGCCCTTGCTTCTTGAGACCTTAAACTGACTTTCAAGGGCTAAGACACCAGCCATCCTTTTCAAGATTAAGCTGGTCACCAGATGAATCGTCAAGCAAGATTGTCCGACTCGTCAATCAACGAGGATATCAAATCAGAGCACGAAAGGTCTGAATGGAGAAATTGAAGAACATGCATTGAAAATTGACTAAGGCAAGTGCAAAAGTGCACTTGCTGAAGAAAGGCGCCCAATTTTTTGGAGCCTCAAACTCAGTTTTCCAACTTAGCATCTCCCAGGCACATCTCTTCAGCACAAATCTAGCTCAACAGTGAATCTATCAGTAGCTGCTCAAGATCAACTGATCAATCTGGAGCAAAGATCAAACAAAGGTCATTCAACATGGAAAAATGATAAAAAAGAGTTCAAATCTCGAAAAGGACACCTAAAATAGTCAAGGCAGGTTTTGTTGACCAAGAGATTTTGGAGGAAAATTTGTTTCAAACAACCCACAATCAGTGGGATTTAGCTTTGGGAACTCTAGATCAAGCCAAATCTCTCCAGAACCATGAGTTGGCACCCACATTTGAAGGATTCAAACTTGAATCAATATGAACCAACTCTAGGCGTCCCATTTCATCATTTCTTTTGCAGGTTGAAGGATAAAACAGCCATTTTCTCTCCAAGGTGTATTTTCAAGATCTGAAGGAGGTTTGTTTTACCGTTCTTCATTATTTTTCAGAGATCAGTGGCATAGAAGGATATTTTCTCAGAGGTTGCATCCAAAGGCACATTTTTACAGAAAGGAAAAAAATAACTTCCAATCTTCTTCTTGTCTTCTTCCTCTCTTATGTCTTAAACTTCTTGCATGTCGCAGAAAACAACAGGGTATCACAGATTTGGCCAACTGGGTATGATCAACATAATTTTCCAAAAAAACCCATCTCGTCAAATTTTCCAGAAACAACAAACTCGCTGCCCCTATTTTTAGGGATATTTCCGGAAAAGTCTCAAAATCAAAAATCTAAGGAACTGGGTTTGTTCAACACTGAAGCACGAACAAAACCCATGTGCCAGGTTTTTTGCGAAAAAATACTTCTTGGCGGGTGGCTATTTTTAGGGGTTTTCAAAAGTTGTATGAACATACCCGTGTTTAAGATCAACGGCCAAGTTTTTAGAATATAGTACTCTCAAGTTGAAATCAAGACCAAAATGGTCCTACTTCATGACTTTCTAAAAACACTCAACACGGGTATACATCAAGTGAAGCCCGTAGTCAAGACGGACGCCTTGGGAGGCATAAACCACATCACCGTTCAATGGATGGCCAAATGCGGAAGGTAGTCATTCCCAACACAAAGCCGCCACTGATTACTACCACACTACCTTCCACATCCCATGTCAACAAGGCTAGAAGACGCAGCTGCCAAGAACATCGAATATCAAAAGTAGTTCGCAAGAGGCAGAAAAAGTCAACGCCTGGTTTGAAGGACTATTGACTTGAGGTGATGAGGTGTCAGCACCTAGTTGGGACGTCTTACCCAAAAAGCATTAAATGTGACCGGAGTTAACTTGATGCCCCTTTCCAAGTTAACTCCACGTCCCACAAATCATGCATTGTCAAATCCCATTGATTAAGGATGTCTAATTTGACTTCCATAATTTGTGGATATCTATTTTGGAGGCACACTTTGTAATAAAGTTCACCTTTAGTTTAGTTTCAGTCAACTGAAGTAGTTTCCAGTCAACTCTTTGTTTAGTTTCACTTAACTGAAGTAGTTTTCCAATTAACTGTTTGCTCACCTACTTTTAGACATAGGAATAAATCTTGCTAATTGATTGGCAAGAACTCAATGTTAGCTCAAGGAGACTTTAGGGTTGTCTACTCCTTTGAGTTCTATAAATAAGAGCCTTGGGCTCATTATTTGTTAAAATTTACTTACTATGCAAAATTGTTGTGCCATTGTTGCCACAAGTTTGAAAGTGATTATTTGTTCACTCTTGGATGAGAGTTAATTGGTTTGATGAGCAATTGTGCATGATTTCGTGCCTTTGCATGTCCCAATCTTTGTAACTCGTTGAAGAGATTTGAAGAAGAAAATCAGAAAGCGCTTGCATTTTGATCCAAAGATTTGAGTCCTTTCAACGTTTTGTGTTAAATAGCTTGTTGTTTCATTTCCCTCCTCAAACAGGGGTTCCTCCTCCTTGGATATTTGTTATTAATTGTTATCGTGTGATGTTGTTTAATGAATTCACTTTCAACCTATACTTCGAACAGGGGTTCCTCCTCAGCAAGTTTATTTGCCAAAACATCGTAATTTGTTGTTTCTAGTAAGTTGTTTCCTAGCCTATACCTTGGATTAGGGTTCCTCCTCCTTGGCAAGTTAAAGATCCAACTTACCGTAAAGAGCGTTTGCTTGTATAAAACCTTATCCCAGCGTATACCCGAGAGTTCAGAGCCTTAGCCATATTCTAAGGAGATAGCGGATTCAAGTGATCCAACCATCCATTCTCGCTCTTATGCCCTCATGCTCTATTTATCTTAGGGAAATAGGATAGATTAAAAGCTACTTTAGTCGTAGTTAAGATCTGCAAAAACCAAAGAAAAGCTTAGCTACAGCACATTGTGTTTGTGCACCCTTGTGTCATGTCGCTGAGTACAAAAAGATAGGAACCTTAGTCTACTCTACCCTTTCTTACACATTACATCAACAAAGAGAGATCTTCCTCTCTATAATCCAAAGTACCAGTACTATAACAATTGCAATAGCTGACCGTTTCCAATAAGCACTCCAGAGGTGCTAATTAAAACGCCAACAGTTTTCTAGCGCCCACTGTGGGGCAATGAGGCATAAAACGTCAAGGAAAAGCTAACGCTTTTATGTCACACGAATGATCCCCTGGCATTTGATTGCATGATCCATACAAGAAGCAATGGATGGTAACAACAATAATGTTGGCGAGAGGCATCCACCTTCATTGCCTTGGGGTAATGGTATTGTACCTCTAACTTTTCAGGTAAATCATGAGTTACCTAAAGGGTCAAGGAAGCACTTTCCCCAATTTTATGGCGATGGAAGTTGACACCCAAATGAACATTTTGCTGCATTCACAACGGCTTGCGCCGTCTTGCATGTACCACATGAAGACATCGCAGTGCGTCTCTTTGTGGAGACTCTTGTTGGGAATGCAGCTGGCCGGTTCAATCACCTAAAGCTAGGTATTATTACATGCTGGGAAACTATGAGCGAGAAGTTTTTTGCGAGATTCAAGCCCGCTGAAGACAATCATATGTTGTTTGCCCAGCTTGCAAATTCAAAGATGGAACACAACGAACATATGAGGGAATTTGTATCAAGATTTAATCGTCTTGTTACAAGAATTTCTTCTACGCTCGATCCATCACCGAAGATTCTGATAAGCTGTTTCATAAATGTTCTTCCATCAGAGATAGCCTTCTTCCTAAAGATGGCAAAATAAATAGAGTTGAAGAGTGTGCAAGAACACGCTATCAAATTGGAGGATAATATGATCACTTCCAGCTTGATGAAAACAAATTCTATCAGATCTCTATTTCAACAACCATACCAACCGAAGAGAGACAATCTTCAACCACGATTGCCAATGTCTCCATCAAGACCAATGATTGAAGCTGCACACAGTGCAATATTTTGTTGTTTCCATGACACTAATGAACATACCGGATTCACGTGTCCTAAGAATCTGAGAATGACCCAAATCATGGGAAACGTTGAAGCTGCTCCCAGTTCTAGTTTTGTACCAACAAGTTTGAATGTTGTCTTACCACAGACAGACAACTTCGATGGCGGCTCCGCAATGGCATACTTTGAAGCCGTTATTAAAGAAAAAGAAAAAGCATACCATCAGTAAACTCTTGCGGTGAATCATGAAAATGTTTGAACGCCTGTGTCTAAACATGCTCAATACCTCAAAGCATAGAAAGAAGAGGAAGAAAGATGAAGATCAAGCGAAAAGGGTGAAGAGGTGCCTTCCACTTCCAATCCCAGGTCTTCACAGAAGAACGCTATGCCAGTTGCTCAAGATCCGTCTTCAACAAATTTTGACATCATAGCTTCCGTGATGAAGACTAAGGTACAAATCACTTAACTGGAATATCTTCAAGATCATCCACAACAAGTAGATCAGATTCTCAATGTTGTAAAAAAGCAGGTTGTGCCCAAGTCATCTGTTCTAGTAGGAGCAAAGCCTAAAACAGGTCCCGGTAATTATGTGACTCTGCCAGAGGTAGAAACTGAAGATCAAAACATTGCTTGTTCTGAAAGGAGACTAACAAAAGACACAAGGTCATGGACAACACAGTTTGATGGAAATTGTTAAACTACAACAATTTCAGAAGTAGGGGAAATGATCATCTCCCCTAAAGGACAGTTGCACTCATCTGTGCAATTGGAATTCACAAGAGTTGAGGAAGAGGTGCTTTTATTAGGCCTCAAAGATGCCAAAGACATGGGAATCAAATTCCTATGTGTTGAAGGTGATCTAGAGCTGATCGATGAGCCAGTCAAAGGATATTTCTAGGTCAGAAAAGATCACCTACGACATTATAGAAATCGATTGGTTTGAAGAGTTCAACATCCCGAGGATAGACTACAATAGAACTAATGCCTCAGGGGTATCAGCTTTCCAATTTGCATCATATTCTGACTTTTGTCAGAGTACCTTTGCTTGGATATATGAATACCTGAGAATACTCATCCCAAAGGGATTGTCTCCTACAATTCTCATTAGAAGAGAAGCAAAGCCTTTCAAGCAGAAGCAGCATCAATGGGAGGCTCTTCACGCTGCCATGAAATAGGCAATACTTGAAACATTTGGTCCCTTCGGGGATGGGGTGAGTTCTTTGTAAAATAATTTTTCTTTGCTTTAACGTTATGTTGTTATGTGTTTCCCTGTTCAGTAAAGTATCATGTTGTAGGTGATTTCTTAAGTAGCCTTGTTATAGATAAATAAATTGGTGAGCCCAATAAATAGGTGAACTCTAATTTTTAGGCGTGTTAGGAAATAAGTCATGACTCCGTTACCCAACTAATAAGAGTACTGGTCTGCGAAACTTGAGATTCTCGGTTCTCCTATGTCATAGGTATCCGACATGGTCACCAAACGAAGCCTAATGTTCTACCCAAAATAATTTTTTGGCATTCTGCTTAAATTGAGCTAAATCATGTAGACATGTCGTCAAAAGTCTGTTTTAGGTCAAACCAAACATAGGGTTTTTGTGGGTTTCTGTCAAGGAACATATGTGCAAAATTCTGAAAAATCGAAAATTAGGGTTTCATACCCCTATTTTTAGGGAAACCCCTAAAAATAGGACCTTCTCAGAAACAATTGAAAATGATTTTGATAGGATTAATTGACTTCACGATCACACTAGTCAAGTCAGAATCATCAAAAGACATGTTTTAATCTAGTGGGTCTATTTTTGTTTTTCAGGAACAAAGTTAGGAGCTCCGCAGCCATTAATGGCAAATTGGCTAGTACCAAGTGCTGAAAGCTAAGCTTCAAAAGCTTCAACGACGCGATCATGTCAAAAAATGCTAAAAAAGATGTTGTTTGATGAAGGGGATTCTGGAAACCGGAAAAGGCCAAAATTTGGCTAACTCTGGAAATGCTACCACGGAGAAGTCAGTTCAAAATGCTAAAAAGCGCCTTTACTGAAGAAGGGTGCCCTTGAATCTCAGGGGCCAAATGCAATCACTTGATTCCTCCAATATAGTCATCCTCTGCGTTTTCCTGTTGGCTCAACAACGAAACATTCGGCAAGATCATCTGATAAAGTGATCACCGACAAATGTCAACAGAAGGCGAAGAGGCTGTTATAAAGAACATCCAAAAAACAACAAAAGATAAAAAGATGCCATTTGACGAAGGAGATTATGGAAACTAAAAAAGGCCAAAATTTGGCTAACTCTGGAAATGCTACCAAGGAGAATTCAGGCACATGTGCTAAAAGCGCCTTTATTGGAGAAAGGTGTTGATGTTATAGCATCAAGATTATCCTCCACCCAAATTAAATGTTAATCAATTAAATAAAGTCGCGACTTCTTATTTATTTGAGGTGATCCTAAGTGAAGTGACGCCTCCTTTTAAATTTGTAATTTATATTTTATTTAATTCTTAATGAGGCCGACTTAATCAAATCGCATGGGAGAAAGAGACATGCTATTTCATGAAGAGGCCAACTTCTTGTGTAAGGACGTATTGTTTGGGAGATGACTTATCAACTTGAATATAAAGGTGGCGTTGCTCTCTCTCATATCATTTTCATTATTATTCAAGTGAAGTTCGCATAAAATCTGAAAGAGTTTGATACCTACAGCATATCAATATTCTTAGAGTTTGATATTATCCTTGGTTGTGTACTTGCATCAAGTGCGGTGCCTTTATCATCATATCAAATCGGCCTTTTGATTGGCCTCATTGTAAAGCATATTGCTGCTATTTATTCAATATATAGATCATATATTGTTGTTGGGTTTTTCTCCCTCAAGAAGGAGGGTTTTCCCAGGGTATATGTTGTGTTCTATTGTTTGAATTTGTGTTATTTCAGCTTAACTTAATTCTGGTCCTAAAATTAACATGGTATCAAAGCAGGTTTAAGCAAGATCGTGATCAGATTTGTTTAAGCAACAAAATCTTCTTCTCTTCTTCTCATCTTAGTGTGTCCATCTTAGCCTCGAAAATGGTGAATGGACTCAAGGTCGAAGATAGACTTGATGGTGCCTCTAACTTCACCTCTTGGAAGTTTAGAGTTCTTATTGCATTGGAAGAAAATGATATTCTCGAGTTCATGGAGAGTGAGGTGCCCGAGCCTTCCGATGAGACTGAGAAGACACAATGGAGGAAGAATGGCACAAATGCCAAGAAGATATTGATTGATTATGTGAAGGATCACCTTGTGCCTATTATCTCCAAGTTAAAGACGGCTAGAGAGATGTTCAAGACTTTGGAGGGATTGTATGAGATCAATAACACCAGTAGAGCTATTGCCTTGAGGCAACAACTACATCACATCAAGATGGTGAAAGGAGATTCAGTCATCTCCTTCTTTATGAAGATCACTGAATTGAAGGATCAACTATATGCCATTGGAGATATAGTTGAAGATAGAGACTTAGTCATGTTAGCACTAAACGGTCTTCCTCAATCTTGGGAGCCTTTTATCCAAGGTATCAATGGAAGATCTAAGTTACCAAAGTTTGATCGTCCTAGAGCAGATTACATTCAAGAGGAATCCAGGTTGGCATTAAGAGGTAATGGTCGAAGCTCTCACAATGAAGACAATCATGTTCTTGCTGCTCAAACTTCAAGAAGGAAGGGAAGAGAAAGAAGAAGAGGAAATTTCAAGAGGAATAGAGACAAGAAATCGGATTATGCTCATGAATCAAAGAAGAAGAAGGATCTCTCCCATATTCAATGCTTCAAATGTCACAAGTATGGTCACTATGCTAGAGATTGTGCAACAAGACCAAAGCAACATGCTTCTACTGCGGATGTTAATGATTTCTCTCCTCAAAAGGAATCAAGAGATAACTCAAGTGGATTTCTATTCATCTCTACCCTATCAAGCAATGTTCCAACCAATAGTAGCACATGGTTGATTGACAGGGGCGCTTCTCGACACATTACAGGATATAGAGAGCATCTTTCAAATTTGGTAGAAAGAGAAACCAACATTCAAGTAATAATTGGAGATGATGATTGCTATTCAGTGAAAGGTGTTGGAGCCACCTCTCTTCACCTAGATTCTGGCATCCCTCTTCATTTGAGTGATGTCTTGTCTGTACCAAGTATCAAGAGGAACCTTCTATCAATTTCAGATTTGGAGGACAAAGGATATCAAGTTGCATTCTCTGAAGGAAAAATTCTTGCTTGGCCAAAGAACTCTAGCATCAAAATAGCCCATGTAATTGGTGTTCGGCAAGAGAGTCTATATAGACTTTCCATTCGTCCAATTTGAGCATTGTTGCATGATTCCACCAGTTCAAGTGAGCTATGGCATAGGAAGCTTGCTCACCTTCATTTCAGAGCTCTTCCATCCATGGAGAAGATGGTTACTAGCCTTCTGAAACTCAGTCAGGACCATGATGGTACTTGCAAAGGATGTGCAATGGGTAAGAATACTAAGAGTCCTTTTCATAGTAGTGAAAGTAGATCAAGAAGTATTGTAGATCTTATTCATTCTGATTTGTGTGGTCCAATGTCTATGGCATCTTTGAGTGATTTTTGGTATTATGTGATTTTCATTGATGACTATTCTAGAAAGACTTGGATTTACTTTTTGAAGTCTAAGGAGTCTGAAGAAGTACTTGAGAAATTCAAAGAATTTAAGGCTCAAGTTGAAAATTTGTCTGGAAAGAGGATCAAGGTTTTGAGATCTAATAACAGAAGAGAATACACTTTTGGAGGCTTCCATAATTTCTATATTGAGGCAGGGATTAAGAGAGAGTTTTGTGTTCCTTACAATCCTCAGCAAAACGGAGTTGTAGAAAGGAAGAATAGATCCATAGTTGAGGCAGCTAAAGCTATGATCCATGATCAAGACTTACAAACCTTCCTTTGGGCAAAAGCATCCAGAACTGCAGTGTATGCTTAGAATCGGAGCCCTCATCGAATATTGGAATATGACTCCTGAAAAAGCCTTCACAAGTGTGAAACATGAGGTTAGTCATTTGAGAATCTTTGGTTGTCCTGTTTATATTCATGTCCCTAAAGATAAGAGATCTAAGTTAGAACCATCTGTCAAGAAAGGAATATTTGTGGGTTACAATGAATCTTCAAAAGCCTACATGATTTACATTCCAGGACAGAAACAGATAGAGATCAGCAGGGATGTCTCTTTTGAAGAAGATGTTGCATTCAAAAGATCTAAAGGATCATACATGGAGATAGATAATGAAGACCAGGAGACTCCTCAGGACATGGACGTTGATCATACTCCTGAGATTCAAAGGGAGTCTACTGAACCAAAAGAGGCTAGTGATCCATATGATCCTATAGAACCTACTGATGGTCTGAGAGGTATTGCTATAGGTTGAAAGAGACCTCTATGGGCTAGACAGACTATGGAAGAAGCAGAGAAGTATGCAGCTCCTAGAGGCACATTCAGAGAAAGCAAAAGACCACAGAAGTTTCCAGGCTATGTAGCATTGATGAGTCATATCATTGAGTCTGAGCCTTCCAGTGTTGAGGAAGCATCAAGTCAGTAGGTATGGAGGGATGTTATGGCTAAAGAATATCAATCTATTATCAAGAATGATGATTGGGATATTGTACCAAGACCTGAAGGGAAATCAGTTGTATCTTCTAAATGGCTTTTCAAGATCAAGCATGCAACTGATGGAAGCATTGAGAAGTACAAAGCAAGATTTGTGGCTAGAGGATTCTCTCAGAAAGAGGGAATAGATTATGAGGAAACATTTGCTCCGGTTGCTCGTTATACATCCATCAGAACTATTATTGCTATTGCAGCAGCTAAGGGATGGAAGCTACACCAAATGGACGTAAAGACAGCATTCCTTAATGGTGTGATTGAAGAGGTGTACATTGAACAACCAGATGGGTTTGCGATTCATGGAAAGGAATCTCATGTACGTAGATTGAAGAAGGCATTGTATGGCCTTAAACAAGCTCCTCACACTTGGTATGAGAGGATTGATCGATACTTGATGAGCTTGGGCTTCTCCAAGAATGATGCAGATTCAAATCTTTACTTCAAGGTAGTTGATGGTGAGGCTTTAATCTTGGTTCTTTATGTTGATGATTTATTTCTTACTGGAGCAAAATATCTCATTGTCAAATGCAAGGAGTTAGCTTCTGAGTTTGAGATGAAGGATCTAGGCTTTATACATTACTTTCTAGGATTAGAAGTATGGCAGAGACCCAATGAGATTATTTTGAGTCAAGGAAAATATACTATAGACATCTTGAAGAGATTTGGGATGATGGATTGCAAATCTATGTCTACACCGATGGAAACAAATTTGAAAAAGTTGAGTGAGTCTGCAGCTAGTTCAAATCTGGTAGATCCTACCATGTACAAGCAGTTGATTGGATTGTTGATGTATCTAGTCAATACTAGACCAGACATTTGCTATGCAGTGAGTGCCCTCAGTCAATTCATGTGTGAACCAAGGCGAATTCATCTAGTTGCAGCTAATCATATCTTGAGATACTTGCGTGACACAGTTGGATATGGATTGAGATATACTTCCAGTGGAGATATAAAGTTGCAAGGCTATTCTGACTCTGATTGGGCCGAGAGTGTAGCTGACAGAAAGAGCACCTTTGGATGTTGCTTTAGCTTGGGGTCTGCGATGATTTCTTGGTGTAGCAGGAAGCAGTCTTCAGTGGCACTAAGCACTACAGAGGCCGAATATATTGCAGCATGTGTAGCAGCACAAGAAGCAGTGTGGCTTCGGAAGCTCCTTGCAAGATTGTTTCAACAATTATTGGAGCCGACTGTTATTCATTGTGACAATCAAAGTTGAGTGAAGTTATCTGTCAATCCAATGTTCCATGACAGAACAAAACATGTAGAGATCAAATACCATTACATCAAAGACATGGTACTGAGGAAAGCTATTCAACTGAGATATATTTGCACTGATGATCAGACGGCTGATATGCTCACCAAGCCTCTCTCCAGAGTGAAGTTTGTGCACTTTCGAGACAAGCTTGGAGTTGTGGAGAATGAAGCCCTTGTTGAGAGGGAGACTCAGCATCAGTGATTCTTTTGTTATCTACTATAGTGCACTTTTCTCTGAGACGGAGAAATTTGAGGTGAAAGCCCTTGTCCATCTCTGAGATGGAGATGTGGTTCTTTCCACCCTCTGGGAGTAGCCATGGTGGATGTCATGTTGAGAGACTCATCATGTTGAGAGACTCGGTGATGAATTCCTTATACTTGTGTTTTGCCACTCATGGGAGTAGCCATACTAGACATCATGTTGAAAGACTCCATGATGACATCACGTTCAGTGACTCCATGATGGGCACTTGTGCACGTGTTCTTTCCATACATGGGTGTAGCCATGATGGACGTCATGTTGAGTGATTCCATGACAATATCACGTTGAGTGACTCCGTGATGAACTCTTTTTCACAAATGGGTGTAGCCATTGTGGGTGTCATGTAGAGAGACTCCATGACATTGGATATCTGGAAGGATTCCTCCCTAGCTAAGAGGGAGTGTTGATGTTATAGCGTCGAGATTATCCTTCACCCAAATTAAATGTTAACCAAATAAATCAAGTCGTGACTTCTTATTTATTTGAGGCAATCCTAAGTGAAGTGACACCTCCTTTTAAAATTGTAATTTATATTTTATTTAATTCTTAACGAGGCCGACTTAATCAAATCGCATGGGAGAAAGAGACGTGCTATATCATGAAGAGGCCGCCTTCTTGTGTAAGGACATATTGTTCGAGAGAAGACTTATCAACTTGTATATCAAGGTGGTGTTGCTCTCTCTCATATCATTTTCATTATTATTCAAGTGAAGTTTGCATAAAATCTGAAAGAGTTCGATACCTACAGCAGATCGATATTCTTGGAGTTTGATATTATCCTTGGTTGTGTACTTGCATCAAGTGTGGTGCCCTTATAATCATATCAGATCGGCCTTGTGATTGGCCTCATTGTAAAGCATATTGCTGCTATTTTTTCAATATTTAGGTGATATATTGTTGCTAGGTTTTTCTCCCTCAAGAAGGAGGGTTTTCCCAGGGTATATGTTGTATTCTATTGTTTGAATTTGTGTTATTTATACTTAACTTAATTCTGCTTCTAAAATTAACAACAGGCACCCTTGGATATATTGTATTCTATTGTATCAAGTGTGGTGCCCTTATAATCATATCAGATCGGCCTTGTGATTGGCTTCATTGTAAAGCATATTGCTGCTATTTTTTCAATATTTAGGTGATATATTGTTGCTAGGTTTTTCTCCCTCAAGAAGGAGGGTTTTCCCAGGGTATATGTTGTATTCTATTGTTTGAATTTGTGTTATTTATACTTAACTTAATTCTGCTTCTAAAATTAACAACAAGAACCCTTGGATCTAAAGGGCCAAATGCAGTCACCTGATTTGTTCGAGGCAGTCATCCTCTGCATTTTCCTGCTGGCTCAACAAGGAAACATTCAGCAAGATCATCAGATTCAGTGATAACCGGCAAACATCAATGGAGTGCAAAGAGGTTGTTATCAATATACATCAAAAAATGGCTACCTAACTTGAAAAAAGTGCCCTTGCTGAAGAAAAGGCACCCTTTCTTTTGGGCACTCAAATGTTGTCGAATGGCTGAAGGACCCCCAAGATGATCTTCTCCGTTTGGATCAACCTCAACAACGGAACAGCCAGCGAAGGATTCCGACAGGGGAATCATCTGATGACGGAGATCAAATTGAAGCAGTTTTCAACATAAAATAACTAATAAAAAAGACCAAAAGCGCCCCTACTGGAGAAAGGTGCCCTTGCTTCTTGAGATGTTAAACTGACTTTCAAGGGCTAAGACACCAACCATCCTTTTCAGGATTGAGTTGGTCACCTGATGAATCGTCAAGAGAGATTGTCTGACTCGTTAGTCAACGAGGATATCAAATCAAAGCACAGAAGGTCTAAATGGAGAAATTGAAGAACATGCATTGAAAATTGACTAAGGCAAGTGCAAAAGCGCCCTTGCTGAAGAAAGGCACCCAGTCTTCTGGAGCCTCAAACTCAGTTTTTCGGCTTAGCATCTCTGAGGCACATCTCTTCATCACAGATCCAGCTCAACAGTGAATCTATCAGCAGCTGCTCAGGATCAACAGATCAATTTGGAGCGAAGATCAAACAGAGGTCATTCAACATGGAAAAATGATAAAGAGTTCAAATCTCGAAAAGGACGCCTAAAATAGTCAAGGCATGTTTTATTGACCAAGAGATTTTGGAGGAAAATTTGTTTCAAACAACCCACAATCAGTGGGATTTAGCTTTGGGAACTCTAGATCAAGCCAAATCTCTCCAGAATCATGAGTTGGCACCCACTTTTGAAGGATTCAAACTTGAATCAATATGAACCAACACTAGGCGTCCCATTTCATTATTTCTTTTGCAGGTTGAAGGATAAAACAGCCATTTGCTCTCCAAGGCATATTTTCAAGATCTGAAGGAGGTTTTTTTGACCGTTCTTCGTTATTTTTCGAAGATCAGTGGCATAGAAGGATATTTTCTCAAAGGTTGCATCCAGAGTTACATTTTTACAAAAAGGCAGAAAATAACTTCCAATCTTCTTCTTGTCTTCTTCCTCTCTTTTGTCGTAAACTTCTTGCATGTTGCAAAAAACAGCAGGCTATCACAAATCTGGCCAACTGGGTATGATCAACGTAATTTCCCAACAAAACCCATCTCATCAAATTTTCCAGAACAACAAACTTGCTGCCCCTATTTTTAGGGATTTTTCTGGAAAAGTCTTGGAATCAAAAATCTAAGGAACTGGGTTTGTTTAGCATTGAAGCACGAACAAAACCCATGTACCAAATTTTTTCCGAAAAAATACTTCTCGAGTGGCTATTTTTAGGGGTTTTCAGAAGTTGTCTGAAAATATCCGTGTTTATGGTCAATGGCCAAGTTTTTCAAGACCAAAATGGTCCTACTTCACGACCAAAATGCGGAAGGTAGTCATTCCCAACACAGAGCCGCCACCGGTTACTACCACACTACCTTCCACATCCCATGTCAACAAGGCTGGAAGACGCAGCTGCCAAGAAGATTGAATATCAAAAGTAGTTCGCAAGAGACAAAAAGTCAACACCTGGTTTGAAGGACTATTGACTTGGGGTGATGAGGTGTCAGACACCTAGTTGGGACATCTTACCCTCCAGAAAGGCATTAAATGTGACCAGAGTTAACTTGATGCCCCTTTCCAAGTTAACTCCACGACCCACAAAGCATGCATTGTCAGATCCCAATGATTAAGGATGTCTAATTTGACTTCCATAATTTGTGGATCTTAGATCTCCACTAAACGTGGATGTCTATTTTGGAGGCACACGTTGTAATAAAGTTCACCTTTAGTTTAGTTTCAGTCAACTAAAGCAGTTTTCAGTTGACTCTTTGTTCAGTTTCAGTTAATTGAAGTAGTTTTCCAGTTAACTGTTTGCTCACCTACTTTTAGACATAGGAATAAATCTTGCTAATTGATTGGCAAGAACTCAATGTTAACTCAAGGAGACTTTAGGGATGCTTACTCGTTTGAGTTTTATAAAAAAACGCCTTGGGCTCATTATTTGTTAACCTTTACTTACTATGCAAAATTGTTGCGCCATTGTTGCCACAAGTTTGAAAGTGATTATTTGTTCGCTCTTGGATGAGGGTTAATTGGTTTGATGAACAATTGTGTATGATTTTGTGCATTTGCATGTCCCAATCTTTGTAACTCGTTAAAGAGATTTGAAGAAGAAAATCAGAAGGCACTTGCATTTTGATCCAAAGATTTGAGTCCTTTCAACGTTTTGTGTTAAATAGCTTGTTGTTTCATTTCCTTCCTCGGACAGGGGTTCTTCCTCCTCGAATATTTGTTATTAACGGTTATCGTGTGATGTTGTTTAATGAATTGACTTTCAACCTATACTTCAGACAGGGGTTCCTCCTCCTTAGCAAGTTTGTTTGCCAAAACATCATAATTTGTTGATTCTAGTAAGTTGTTTCCTAGCCTATACCTCGAACAGGGGTTCCTCCTCCTTGGCAAGTCAAAGATCCAACTTACCGTGAAGAGCGTTTGCTTGTATAAAACCTTATCCCAGCGTATATCTAAGAGTTCAAAGCCTCGACCATATTCTAAGGAGACGGCGGATTCAAGTGATCCAACCATCCATTCCCGCTCCTATGCCCTCATGCGCTATTTATCTTGGGGAAATAGGATAGATTAAAAGCTAGTTTAGTCGTAGTTAAGATCTGCAGAAACCAAAGAAAAGCTTAGCTACGACACATTGTGATTTTGCACCCTTGTGTCATGCCACTGAGTACAAAAAGACAAGAGCCTTAGTCTACTCTACCCTTTCTTACACATTACATCAGCAAAGAGAGATCTTCCTCTCTATAATCCAAAGGAGCAGTACTATAACAATTGCAATAGTTGACCGTTTCCAATAAGCACTCCAGAGATGCTAATTGAAACGCCAACAAATCTCTTCCCTCTCAGCATTCATCCCATAGATCCTCTTTACAAAACTAGTTTATGCTATTAAAATTTATGGGTGCCCATTTATATTGATAATATCCAGTATTTCACTCCATTTCAAATAGAAAATTATATTTCTCCATATGCAATTACATGTACACATGCAAAAATAGGCACAGCAAACTAAAAGAATTTGTCGAGCAAGCCTTGCTATTTTCAAACTTCTTTGAACATTTACTTTGTTGAGTAAATAGCAAATTAATGTTCTGCCCTATCTATCAGGTGTTTGAAATGATAAATCACCATAATCTATTCTCAAGTTTTACCCATTCCATCATGCAGAAGTTATTTTCATCTGCTAAGCTCTGGCCTTGCACCAAGGTGGGGCACTTATCCAACTGAGATTTAGCATTTTAATGAAATAGTGTAAAGATCTCCACCCAGATTTTTAAATAAATGTTGTCTAGTCGCACTTTCTAGATTCTCAAAGACTGAAAAACATATAATGGCAGAAAATCAGACACGATGGAATTTACGAATTACTCTTAATATGGCGAAATACTTCGCAATTTATTGCAATTCAAGTATATCAGATCAGCATACATCAATATCACAAATATATGCATATACTGTTCATTCAGCAACAGGATAACTAGATGGTTATGCCTATACACAAAAAGCCCGATTTGCTCCAATGATTCGATAATCGCCCACAGATTGGCAGCGTTTCCACCACACTAGGATGACTGAGTGCGCCCAAGCCACCTAATGACGCCAATGAATAGAATGTGACACCAATGGACTAGACAGCCGCAGATGTGAAGTGTCCGGCCAGAGCCGTGAGGCTCGGCCAAGACGTTGATCGCCTCCTTTGCTGGTGGCCAGGCTTGTGCTGGCTTCAAGGCGTGTATACGCAGCTTTGAGAGAGATGCAACCCTTTTGCAATGAGCCCGAACAATGAAAGGCTTGGAATCCAAACGACTATAATGAGCAACTAAAAGATAAATGAGAGACTAAACACGAATACTCTTAGGTGTGAGGCTACGCACTCACCTGAGTGATCAAGCAGAGCAACTACACCCTTTGTCTTGCCAAGACTTCTCGTCCAATATTCGTGATGATGGAAATGAGAGGGTCGAACTCCTTTTAAGCTTGAGATCGGCGCCATCATCCCAAGAGTCCGCCAGTTGAGAAAGGAAAGCCTTCTAAGATGGTGCACTCCAGATGTAAATAGAAAGTTTTCAAATTTTGAATTTAAAATCAAGCGCCTCTTAGCAAGTTCGGCCCCAAAAAGAAATATTTAATTATTTATTTATTAATTTATTTATTATTCATCTATTAGTTTATTTATTTAATTTATATAATTTTTTTATAGTGTTAATAAACACTTGTTTTATTTTCAAAAAGCATCGGCCTGACTTTGTCAATTTTTCAGGATATTACAAATAGTGGACAACTTGACTTATGCCATTTGGAGCAACTGTTTCAAGCTATGTCAAAGAGTTCACCAAATTTCAAATTTTGGCGAACTTAATTGGAGATCAAAAAAATTGTTCAAAATTGCCCTTGAAATTTACATTTTAAAAATGCTTTTTAATTTAGTCAAAAACCCTACAAGAAAGTGGCAATTGGCCTTATATAATTGATTTCATGGGCATCCACTAGGACTTTTCTGATTTTGTTTCTTTGGTGAGCATCCATGTTTGTTTAGACTGGTTTGTTGAGCAGCTGAAAGAGATGTTTGAAAAGATAAAATGAGCTTTAAATCTCACAGAAACAGGATCCAAAACAGATATGATCCAAAGCAATTTCTTCAAAGAATTCCTTCATAAGATCCATTTCTAAGCAAAGTGAGCATTGGTTGAACAAGTTTAACAACCCCGTTTGCTAAATAGACAAACTTCCCAAAAGATTTCACAATAGCTATTAGGTCTAGCAACCTCCAACATTGAAGCAATAAATAGGGCAGTCTGATCCAAATAAGACCTAAAGTATATGAAACATTACAAGGTCTAATGCTCAAAAGAATTTCCTTCAAAGCCTGACTTGAACCCAAAATATGATCCTTATCCTTCACAAAGCTAAATTCCAAAATAGTATAACCACCAACATAGGGATAAATAATGATTTGTCTTCAAGATAAGTTTCCATGTCATAGGAATCCATTAGTGTAGCTCGATCAATTTAGGCCAAAAATTGTGGAATCTGAAGATGAGGGCATGGCTAGTCAAAAAAAACCAACACAATAACTTTGATCATATTCATAAGATGATGGCAGGTTTGTGTTGGAAGGCCCTAGGGAAGCGTGAAGGGTTTGAAGGAGGTCTATCTCTTGATGTCTTGCACAAGCTCAAGGATGCTTTGGTGGTAGCAAAGTCAAACTACCTACACTTACTTGCGGATAGAGGTCATCTCCTCACACTTGGAGAGATATCTTTTGATGCCTTGGGAAGGAAAGAAGATGAGGTGAAGAAGCTTTGTGAGGAGTTGAGCATCACACACTCTTCATCCTACACAGCAAAATTTCAGACTTCTATGCCAGCCACATACGATGAAAAGCAATGCAATATGAAGATGGCAAAAAGCGGAGACATGGAGGAAGGACTTGAAGGGTCCTATGATGAAGTCATGAAGATAAAGAAGATCCATACACATGAAGATTTTGCTGGCAACCATGGGACAGAAATTATGGCACATGACACACTTGATTTTCCATTGAAGGCATCCCTTGGACATGCACTAATGAATGAGCACCCATTCATGGAAGGAGAGATGATTAAGATTGAGGAAGACATCACACTAAAGCATAAGGTAAGGACTGATTTTCTGATGTATGACAGCAGTCCCTTACCTTCACATTATCATGTTATGACAGCCAAGAGGATCAGCCTTAAGCCTTGTGATTTTCATGGAGAAACTCATGTTGGACCAGCACTTGGCAATGGATAACTAACGAAGGATGAAGACTTGTTTAAGTCCCTTGAAGGCACTACAAAGAGGTATGATGTAAGTTCTGATTTTCTGTTTTATGACAACAGTCATATTTCAATGCATAACAAGAGATAGCAGCTATGTTACATAAGGGGAATGATGTTAAAGGATCCCCCAATGTTGGCACTCAAGATGTGAGTGTCAAATATGAGGAATGTATTGTGGATTTAAGCCACAAAGGTTTTGATTTTGCATATCATACTATGAGAGATGTGGAAAAGACACAAGATATGTGTAATGGGTGGTTGCAAAGAGCTAGAAGGGCAAAGATGTTGGCTGCCCAAACAAAACAGCAATTGCAAGAGCTCAAAGAATGATGTAATCAGGCTAGATCAAGCCAAGAGGGAAAGGGAGTCACACACTAGATCTCTATTTCTTCCAAGGGAAGAATGCATAGTGATGGTGCAAGCAAAGGAAAGGTCTTGTGAAAAAAGGAAGCAAGAAGAATATGCAGATTTGGGTGGACAAGCAGAAAGGTACGAGTCGGAAAATTTTGTTCCTGTACCTAATTTGCATCATGAGTTGCCTTTGTTTAAGGGCCCCTTGAAGGCCCAAACCCTAGAGTTGGTTAAAGTAATTGAGCATACACTTAGTGGATCAGCCACTACTGTCAAATGCTCACATGAAGAGGGAGTCATAAGTGATTCAGTTTGTGGTGACACATTGGTCTTTCTTGTTGATTTAGTGCAATCCTATCATCATATTGATTCCTTGGTTGCATTGGAGGCTGCCCTATTTCAGAGATTTGTGATGCATGAAATAGAGGCACTTGCCTTTGTTGGACATACTTGGGGGATGAAGCTAAATCTTGACACAAGTATGGAGGTATTGCTATAATGTTTGGCTTTAAGTTACCAATGCTTGTGTTCCAATTGGATTATGTCATAAGGATTGAAAGAAATCGTGAAGATCTAGACCATCTTGCCCTAGTTCATATGGATCCATTCCATACTTTGCTAGGGGATGGCTACTCTACCTTATCACACATGGATACCCTACAGCTATACTTTGAGAACAACAACTGTTTGGATGTTTCGGAGAGGTTGGGATCATTGCTTCACCATTGGGGAATGGTGTATGGATGATACTCTATCATCACATGACATTGGTGATGGCGGCATCTTGCACATTCAAGTGGAAACCTTCGAAATGGGAGAGTTGGTGGGTGTTCACAGATCCTTGAGGTACATCTATCTAATCAATTTTGATACATATGGTAGTACGATGATTTGGGATCTAGGTGATGGTAAGCTTGTCATTGCTTGAGGACAAGCAATTTCGTGAAGGGAGGATTGTAATATCCCTTTAGAAAACGAACAAGGAAAAATTAAGCAAAAATAATATTTTATTATTTTTGAGTCTTGGAACCCAAACAGAGGGAAAATAATATTTAATTTCTAAATATTTTGTGCCAAAAATATATTTTATATTTAAATGGGGCTTGGGCGGCCTTTTGGAAAAATAAGGAGAAAAAAATTAAAAATTTTAAAAAATAAATAAATAAACAAAAAAAATTAAATTCGAATTTTGGGGCCCAAATTAGGTCAGCCAAATTGAAGGGAAAAGGGGAAGTTTGATATAAATACCAGTTCATTTGGAAGCTTTTGATCATCAACGAATTTACCTCTGCTTTTCTGATCTGCACTTTGGCGAATATTCCAAGGACGAAAACCCTTAAGAATATAGGATAAGTTGGGCAAAACCCTAGCTTCTTTAATGGATGACTTCATGATGGAGATTCCACATGGGCTTCAATGGTGATTTTTACTAGATTCACACTCAAATTTTTGCATCAGTATAGGCGTCTAGTTGGGAGGGCGAATTGGGCAAGTTGAAAGAGATTCTTCAAATTTTTCAAAGGTTGCAAACCCTATCAACAAACCAGGGCAGGCCAGCGCACCCCTTTGGTAGGGTTTTACTTTTGGAGTTGTTTTTCATCAAATAATTGCAGTTGTTGCATTATTGTGAGCTGGAGCAATTTCGCCCTGCTAGGGTTAGAGGAGGAGGTCATTTTCATTGCATAGATTGGGGTTTCTTCATATCAGCGAACTTCTTCATGTTGTTGGGCATGTTTGGAGCCCATTTCATTGTGTAATTGCATCATTGGTTAGGTCTGTTTTTAAGGCAGCAAACTGGTTGTTTGTATATCAGAATTTTGGCATATGTTGGTGAACGTTTGGTGGTTTATTATGTTGATTTCCTACCTGTTCATGATCATGCAAATCTGCTATGAGTTTTATATTATTGGATTGAATGAATGCTGTTGTTAATGCATGAATATATTCAGAAATTTACATCAGAAAATTAGGGTTTGAGCAGAAGTTTAAAATCAGAAAATTAGGGCATCATTTTGTCATAAAAATCAGAAAAATTGCACAAATATTGGTTGGGATATTTCAACCTCAATAGTTACAACTCTTCATCGCTGCATTTGGAGAATAATAATTTAATTTCTAGATCTACCTTCCTTATATACCTTATCTTGCTCAAGGGCCACAACCTTTCATATGCTTGTTGACCATTCTTAACAACTTAAATCTTTATTTAATACCAGTTTGGTGTAATATTTAATTATCTTTATTAATTTGTTTTGAAACATAGGCGGCAGACATTTAGGAATTAAACGAGACATAACATAATTGAGTCTGCAGAATTGGAAGATGGTTTTCTCAAGGATCATATGCAATTCTTTAAGGAGAAACAAGAGTAAACTGAAACCTTCCATGTCTTGCCCTCAGCCAAGTAATGGCCACCTGTTGGTGCTTTGGTGTTAGTTGTTTTCTTTCAAATATCCCTCCACTTTGTTTCCTAATCTACTTTGTGGCTATGTTCCATGCCATTTTCAGGACAGGGACAACAGGGGACACTTTGTGAGGACAGCAGTCTGAGAGTCATTTTTTGGGGACAGCAGGGAAATGGTAATATATACAAAATATATATATATATATATATATATATAGAGAGAGAGAGAGAGAAACAAATTCCTACAAGTTAATGAACAGCAGTACAACAGCAGCAATATAACATAACATTGCTAAAAGAATGTTGTAACATATATATATGTTACCGGGTTCTTCAAAAAAGGACCCCATGCCCGCTCCTGGAGCGTTTGGGTACGGGAGCGACCTGGGGAGCGCCTGGGAGCGCCTTGGCAGCCCCAGGTTCTCTGAGGGTCCTTCTTGGGCACTCCCAGGCAGAAAATGTTAATTTGAATCATCCTTTTTTGTTGCAGTAGTTTATGATCTGTTTTAGCTTGCGTTTCAAATTAATTTCAAAGGTATTATTTCATTATCAGCTTCTTAAATGTTGCTTGTCAATTTAGTGGATTTATAAAATATTTATTTCAGTATAAACAGTGACATTAATCCAATATTGTAATAACTAGATGGTTTATCGCTAGATCCCTATTATCATTGTAAGTTTGTAATTGTAATGATCTTCATTTGAATCGTGACTTTAGACATATATGATATATGACATAATATTGAAATTTTGAACTATCAATTGGAATTTATCTTTATCACTACCATTGATCAATGATTCAATGCTGAATTGATCATTGATGATTGATCAAGTATACTATATCATACTATCAAATGTATTTACAATTTTGTATATTTTTAATTTTTTGCATATATATATATATATACAGCTGTACCCAAACATACCATATTTCAGGAAAAAAACAATCGCCGCACCGGCGTACCTGTATCTCATACCCGTGGCCGATCTTGTACTAGAACCGGCAACTTAGATATATATACACACAAACACAGAGAGACAGAGAGAGAGAGAGAGAAATTCCTACAAGTTAATGAACAGTAGTATAACAGCAACAATATAACATGACTTTGTTAAAACGATGTTGTATGATGTCTGCAGAAACCTGCGTGCCAACCACACTCCAAAAAGAAATTGTTTGTTTGTACTTCTCACACAATACCACACTATACCAGACAATGGCCGATGCACCTTTAATCTCTTTTGCAACTGACAATAATAACGGAGTCTAATAACATATCAGGAATTTTGAAGTATGAGACTTTTTTGAACAATGAAATCAGAAATCCAAATTATTGCTGTTAGTGTTAACTGTTATATAACGTATATCATTAACTATGAATCTGAATCCTGATATATTTATCAGTGTTACAAGACTTAGACTTGGCAAGCTGATTTTTGACTCGGAGCCCAAACTCAGCACAGACTCGGTAAAGACTTCGCAAATTGAAAAACCCAAGAAATTCAGAGATTTTTTTGGATTTAAAACTTGTTTCATGCACCCTTTACTAAACAAACCTTAAAGACACAATAACCTCATCAAATAGAAACTACCTTGATCCCATACACAAACATACATCGATCACATAAGTTAACGCAAATTTTAGCTTAAGGAAATAACACATTTAGATATATAAATATTGTCCAATGTATACAAAACTCATGGAATATGAAATCCATGGCATCAAAACAAATATCAAAACTAAAAATATAAATTTATGGCTCAAAGGAGCTTGTGTTACTCATCCCAACATCACGACAAGTCATGCAGTAGCGTCTAAAATAGGTCCTGGATGATGATGTAGCCATGATATTTGCTTGTCTCTCAATGATTGGTGTGTATATTCAAGTGAGGAATTTACAATTAAAGTTTTCTTGAAGCCTTCAAGACTACATGTTTAATTGTCAAGCTCATTAAAAAACACGAACGGTTAAGTAAAAAGGTAATGGTTATGTTAGAGTTTGACCTCAGCTAGCATACTAATAGATGGGATTGTTCTATGAGTTGCTTCTGTAGGGTATAATTGATACATTTTTGCATTCTGAAAATGGCATTTCTTGCCAACTATGACTTAACTTGTATTCAACAGTACAATGATTGTAGCATGCCAACTTTACCTATAGTTGTCCTTGTATACTAAACAAGTTGTCCAATGTATGAAACAAGATAGTCCTTGATTGTGGCTTTGACTATGAAGATGAAGAGATTTGCAACAGGGGATATGTATTTTGTAGGTTTTATGATCATGATTCATCATTGGCCTATTACATGCTTAGACTTATAATAGTTTGATGGGCGTTTGGGGAAACACCCCAACAGGGTCAAGGGGCAATGCCCCCAGCAGGGTCGAAGGGTAGCGCCAATGCCCCCAGTAGGTTCAAGGGGCAATGCCCCTCACGAGGTCCAAGGGCAATACCCCGGGTACGCTCCCACCCAAATGAAGACCTTCAAAACCACACAGACCTTCATGGCAAACACAATTTTCATATTTTTTGTAAATCCTAGATGGGCATGTCATAAACCAAACAAACATTGAAAGATTCTAAAACAAAGAATTAATTAATTAAAATGGTTGAGTCCAAGGCTCAAGACTCGCTCGCCCAGACTTGGCGAGTCTGGCGAGTACTCAGGGTTTGAGTCTCCCAATCTCGTCGGGCCTAGCTCGCCGAGTCTAGGCGAGTCCAGGAGAGTATTGTAACACTGATACTTATTTTTGTTGTACTACAACTATTGAAGTAACCTTTGTCATAATTAGCTTAATTATTGTTAGACTGTTGTCATGTTATAATGCTGTTATAATAATGTCATGATATATTTAACAGTCTTTTTTTAATTTTATAAACAATTTATTTTTTAAAACATTACAAAAATTTGCTTTGTTGTAGGGGATGCCTAACCATCCTTGGGACGGTTGAGGGACATCTACGACATCCCCAGCTGCCTTTGGGATGGCCAAGCATTCCTTAACTGTTTCCTAACATTCCCTAGAATGAGGACGCATTTTGAGACATTTCCAAACCTTGCTTGTTGGAGGGACTGCCAAGGGAAGTCCCACTATCCCCACAATGCCCAAGGGGACGGGTGAAGGTTTGAGGAGTAGAGAGACATCCCCATATAACACAGCTTTGTTGCCTTGTTAACATGCATCTCTTGATGTTGCTGCTCCCAGCCTGCCCCACTCTCTTGTAAAAGTGTTTGGAATTCAGTGTTACCCCAAGTCTCTGAGACAAGGATGGCAGGACGTGTCCCCAAGTCCCCCATTTTTCAAGCCAATTTTGGGGACAGCTAGGGGACGACAAAGGGGACAGCTATATAAAATATAGGGAAAATTTAAATTATATAAGGAATTTTAAATATTCATATGAAAACATGTTATATGTTAAGGTTCTATAGTGTATATACTATATATGCATGCATTATCCATGTTTTCATATGCATGTCTCTCAAGATTGATCATGTGCTGGTTTATTTCTCTGATTTTGTGCATCTAATGATTTATGTTTTGCTGTCTTAGAGCTGCCTGTTTTAGCTATTGTCTCCTGATTGCTTCACATAACTTCTTTGACACAGTTGTTCTCCTTAATATAAAAGGATTTAAGCACTTCAAAAATCCACCTTTATCAATAATATATCACTTATCATGATCATACTTATAAATATTATTTTTTTATATTTTTAAATTACTATATTTTATATTTTAAAATATATAATTTACTTTATTTCAATATTTATCATATTTTGAATGTACCAGTTTTTCTTCTATTTAAAATGCTTCATTCGAAAGGTGCTACTTTGGTGATCACTAATATTGTTGAGGCTCACTGTACGTGACAATCTGATTTTTGAGTCCTGGATTATATATATATATATATTATTACTTTTAGTAGTTTTTTCTGTTTTTCTTGCTCTGATTATTGTAGCAGACTCCGGAGACTAGCTGGTTCTGTAACATTTTCAATTTCCTAATCTCTGGGGAAAGTGCAGTAAAAAGTACATACGAAATTTGGCCCTTCAGAAACACTTTCATTCTATAATTGGAGATGAAAATAAAATAACTGTACTCTGTTTATCAGACTGTTTTCAAATGCAAACAACTGTATTCTGTCTATCAAGACTGTTTTCAAATGCAAACAAATGAGTTGATTCTGAAGAGAAAGAACGGAGGGGAGAGGAATTACAGTATCTCCAAATTCACAAGACAACCAAGCTCTTTTGGAATAGAACCAAACAAAAGATTTCTTGAAGGATCCCTGGAAGTGAAGTGAGTTTTTTTTTTTTTTTTTTAAAGGCTGCCTGGTGCCGGGGATGTCTGGCCAGATGTCCCCAGCGCCAGGCAGCGCCGTCCCCCATTTTCTGGTAAGTTTCCAGCTCAAAATGGCAGATCAGGGTCACCTAGGGGGCGTCCCCTGGCCGTCCCCGCGTCCCCAGAATGTCCCTAGGACAGGTACAGCGGATTTAGGCCTGCGGACGCGTCCCCTGGTACACAGATTTGGATCCTTCCAAAAATCCAAACTTTACAAATTCATTTTTTAAAATAAGATAAGTTCTTTTGTTAATAACTAATATTAAGTAAATATTTATATAAATGTGTACAATTATAAATTTGCATTAAGGAATAGTTTCCTAAGTATAATAAATACAAATTTCAATTTAATTATTTATATATAAATATAGAGTGAGATTTGTATTTAATATTTATTTATGTATTTATGAATTGAGATTGGTATTTAATATTTATAATTTATATTTATAAATTGTGATTTGTATTTAAAATTTACATATATTTAGATTTATCTTTTGAAAAAAGATAAATATCAAAACATTAGATATTTATATTTTATAAATTTTGATAAATATTTATTGCACTTAAGCAATTATTTATTTATAGTTTTATATTTATTTTTTATTTTTTATTTTGAAAATATAAACAATAAAAAAACATTATACTCTTTGAAAGTAATCAAAAAAAAATTCTGATTTTATTTACTCTCAAAGATTGTTCCAAAATTTATCCTCACCGAATATAAAGATGGGCATGAACCTTGTAACTTAGATCTCAAACATGAGTTAGGATCTCGGCTAAGGAAGTTTGCGTAGTGGGAGAAAAGGCCTCCCCCTTATTTTAGAAGCACATTGAATTATGTTGAAAATGACTGGTCAACTTGGCTTTTCATAATCTAGTAGAGGTGTAAAGAGTGAATTGGCATCATAGCTTAAGGAATCCTATGCAGTGAGAAAGAAGCCCTCTCCTTAATAATCAACAATCCCATTCACCCATATTAAAAAAAAAGAATGTCTGTACAAGGGAATGCAGAAGATAAAGCATAAGACCACCAAAGAAAAGACTAATGTAAACCATGAAATATATGATGCACACAAAATTTTATTCAATAAAGCCATTAACAATGGCAAAGTGATACATATATGATAAAACTTTGCCAGCACAATAAATATATACATAAGCTATGACAAAGTGATAATATGGTCAATCAAACAACATACCACCACTATTTGGTGCTCCTGAAGAAACTATCATATCATCATCAATGAAATCTTCTTCATATTCATCATCGCTACTGATGTCATCAAAATCCTCACTGTCACCAGTTATATCTTCACCAGATGTATCCCTGTTTTTGTTAAAGGAAAGAACCATGATATAAATCTGCACAAAAATACAAACTACTAATAGTGTAATACCAATGTTCTGAAAGATATATATAATCTAATAATTATATATCAAGGATACGAATTGTCAGATCTTTCCCTATTTGGAGGCAGGTAGTAGCCAGTAAGGTGTACACTAATAGGACCCAAAACAGAAAATGTGACTTCTTCTTCCTCAAACTGCAGATTTAAGGAGCATGCCTCTGTTTTTCCAGATGAAAAGGAACACAGGAGAACACCAGGTCTATCACCAACATTACATTGCACCACACTCCTCTGCCCTGAAGAACCAAGCCCTAAGGTGGCCTGCCAAGGAACAGAACATATTCCATAGACTTCACAGAATAGAAATACGGACACAGTAACATAATCTAACAAATAAAGTTCAACATCACGTATGTTGGGATGAGACACAAAACATGAACAATTAGCAATGATATCAAAAGAGTGATTCAGACTTGTGCCCTTAAACTGTACACCAACCTGGGTAAGATGAAGTCTTCCCTTCTCTGAGTCACTGTTAAGAGTAACTGGTTTGCCACATTTGACTTCAACACCTATCATCCAAATACAAACAAGACAAGTTAGAGATGAAACAGAAAATGTCTTGAAATGGAGATCACAAAATTGCAAGGCCTAGTGTTTTTATGTTTCACATACCAAAACAATTCACACAGAAATTATACACAAAAATATTAAAGACTTCCAACCCCATGACATAAACAAGGAGTAGGACCCAACTCAGATTCATATGCCACATAGGCATGACTAAGCACAATGAATATGCATCATGAATAAAGAAATGATTCCATAATTAAAGCTAATTTGATGACCTATAATGGTGAGCATATGTGAAAGCGAGAATTGCTTCCATCAAAGTGTATAATATAAACCTACCCATGCATAATTAGCTACTTCTATTAGCATTACTGTTAAAAACTTATATGGACATGGCAATATACAATTGCCCTAATTATATCACAATTGGGGTACACATGCATTATACATTGTCACATTATTCTTAACCATGGAAATGCTGCCAATAGTGTTCTTAGTAATTACTTCAGTAAATGAACACAATGAAGTGTGAAGTTTTCAGCTATATAATTTTTCTCTTGATTGAGATTCTCAATTTAAAATGTAACGGCAAGAATGCAGGAACCAGCCAAAGATTCCTAAATATAGCTATCAATACAATTTAAGATGTCATGCCAAATTTCACAGTATATCCTACCTAAGTCACAAGGTTTGAATTCGAGTTTGGCAACATTGAAATTCAGATGTAGTTCGACAAGTAAAAAATTCAGATTAAATTTGCCTCATGTAATTTCATTTTTTTAATATAAATAATATATTCACCTTATATAATTTTATTTTTTTAATATATGTAATCTATTCACAAAATTATAATTTATAAATACTAAAGTCTAAAATAATATTATATTAAATTGATAAGTAAATAATTTAATTTAAATATTTAAATTTGATTAATTATTAAATGTTAATATTAATAAATAAATAAATAAATAAGTAAAATAATATTAAATTTAAATATATTAAATGTTAATTCTTTAACAAAAATTCAATATAAATAAAATAATATTAAATTTAATTCATGATTAAGTTTTATATAATTTTATTTTTTAATAAAAGTTATATATTCACAAAATTATAATTTATAAATAGTAAAGTCTAAAATAATATTATATTAAGTTGATAAGTTTTAAAATTTAATTTAAATATTTAAATTTGTTTAATTATTAAATGTAAGTATTAATAGATAAATAAAAATAAATAAGTAAAATAAAAATAATATTAAATTTGAATATATTAAATGTTAATTCTTTAATAAAAATTAAATATAAAGAAAATAATATTAATTTTTTTTATGAACGAATGCATGTTTAAATTCTTTTAAAATATAGAAAAAATTAAAACAAATATATATAAAAAAAATTAACCGCAAATGAAATTGCGACAGCATACTTGTGCAGGGTCGTCGCAACTTCGACCAACCTTCACTACGTTTCTTTGTTGTCAAACGCACAGGTTTCCATTCAATGCTAGGCTCAATGCCATGTGATCCTGTGATGGCATGACCTGTCGCGCAAAGCAACTCCTCTCGCTCACCATTTTTCCGCTGTCGCACCTAGAAGAAATGTGTTGTGCCCTAGCCACTAGTGGGAGAAACTCTATGCTAAAAAAACCCTAGTAAAAACTACTATATGAAAATGTATGTTAATAAAAATACAATCGCCCTTTTCCATACGAATCTAGGCACGAATTTGAACAAATTTTATACATATTTAAAATGTTCACCAAATTCCGAACTTCAACCATGAAATTCGGCGAACCCTGTGACACAGTATCCTACCATAAAAAAGCAATAGTCAATCCTATATCTAGAACCAATCTTTGCTCAATAAGAACAACAATATCAAGGTCCTATAAATCATCAGGGATTTAACATTATTATTTATATTCAAAGTATCTCTTTATGTACTTACATGATATTTTCTTCTCATTCTTAACCATGGAAATGACTGCCAATAGTGTTTATTAGTAAGTTCTTTCACTAAACAAGAATAATAAAGTTTAAAATTTTCAACTATAAGATTTGTCTTTTCATTAAGATTCTCAAATGAGAAATGAGAAATGAAAGCATGTAGGAACCAACCAAAG
>VDFB02000007.1:10965055-11033227 GCA_007258455.2 Sequoia sempervirens | reverse complement strand
TCAATGCAAATTAAAATTAATTTAATTCAATTAATCAATCTAAACAAATAAATTACCAACAATTTTTCGAGTAATTTGATCTATGCAAACTAAACAAATTAGACGATTTAACTAACAAATAAATTACAAACTTTTCACTCAATCAAGGAAAAAATAAACTTTTCAAATCAAGCATAAATTTGTTCAAACTTGTTATCTATACTTGCAAAAGTACAAATTTGTTAGCTTTCCTATCAAAATAGCAACTTGAATATTTTTGTAAATTAAAAAATATATATCTCGACATTGTAAACATTTTCTTTCATCTATATTGATCCGCAAACAATCTAGCCAACCATAAGAGTCTTTTTAACTCTTTGTGGCTTGCTCTAACACATACCCAATTTGTGACGTAATGGATCAATTTCATCTTTCACATTTCGTTTATTATTGATTGGTACTCACATTCACTACTTGTGTATATCAAGGAAGGGTAAATGATGTTGCTTCTTTAGATGAGGGTACATGGAGCCTAGCAAAAACTAGCAAAATCAATAGCATAGACAATAATAAGAGCATTTTTTTAGTTATTGCAAACATTTATATGTTTTCACAAATGTCATTGTAAAATGTAATTATTTACCACTTGTGTGTAACAAGTATGGTGAAATAAACAAAACACTCCAAGATAGGAAGCTTTGAATGGCATGAGGTTGGGAATCCACTTGTAGCAAAGGAAAAGAGCATTAAAATGTAACATAGTCACCACTAGTCTTTTGCAAAAAAGATCATCACAACTATAGCACGTGAATTATTATAGGATGCAGTTGTAGTATGCCTTATAGCACTTCAACTAAACTACAAACATTATCATAATGGTCTTCATTTAAACATCTTTTAGTAGAAATAAAAACCATGGATAACAAATTGTACAAATCAATAGGTTGTAATATGAAGAGACCAATATAGCATTACTGTGGTACAATTTCAAACCCAAGGCAATCATTGTAGTATGTAGATGCGTTAACCACTATTGAGATGATCATTGGAAAATGTCGAGGAAACAGCAATTATGTTATGATTAGAAGTTTCAAGTGTGACAAAGCACCATGACCATCTACCTCAAAGCGCCTTAAAGAAAAACATCACCTTGGAGAATGTACAAGGAGATGTAAGGGATTATTATTCCAAACACATGGACGTAAAAGTTTCAATGATGGGGGATGAAAATCTTTATATTTCACAATAAACTTTTGTGGGACAAAAATATTCTCTTAGAAGGGAGATGTGATCTATAACAATCCATGGAAGATCATATGTTAATAGGGGAAATCACTTTGCACATAAATGCACCCTACAAACCAATGGTACAAATCTACCAATATGGGAGGTTTCAAAACTAGCAATTCCCTAAGAAATCAAGTAGGAATTTTTTGAGATAATTCTAGAACTCTTGATCTAAATTGGGCGGTTTTGTCATGATAGTAGAAATGCAAATGTGAAATAAACAATTTGATGTTTTTCCTTTTGAATTCAATCCTAGATTATGCATATGCATAGGGAGGTCATTCAACATTTATTCAAGGATGTAAATAGGTTAGATTGAATGAGAGAGGCACTCCACAGTGAATGTATCTTTAAATAGTAGCTAAAAGAATTAGAGTGTAGCACAAAGAAGTTCCAACTCATGTGGTTAAAGGTATTTGATGTGAGAGATCACTAGGAAGATATGAAATGTATGGAGCAAGTCTCTTACACTTGTAATTGTTTTAATATTCAAAGAAAGCTAGAAACATGTGTATCTCACTTTTAACTAGTTTCCTTACCTTGATGCTTCCCAGGTAAATGTCTCTATGGTGTGATTTCAAGTGGCTTAAGATTTTTTATGTACCATAAACAATCCCCCAATTGAATGCACACAATAACTAATGCAAAAGAATTCCAATATCATTTAGAATAAAATCCAAATAAGATAGCATGAATTTACAAAATATTTTTTGACCACTAATTTTTAACAATCATGATGTTTAGATAATTACATATCAACAACATTTCAAAATGACATGAACTTAATTCAATTTGAGGGAAGGCACCAAGAGTTGTGATATTAAATATCTTCTATAGTGTAAAGTATGTTGACACTATAAAACTCAACATGCCATGATCCAATAGTCATGAGATATAATAACTTCGAGAAAATGACCAATAATACTAATCAATTACTATGGTGATGCTTATGTTTTCTTGAGAAATGACTAACAATAAAAAAGGTAATCAATGTTAATTAAAGGCATCAAGAATCTTAAGTTGGTCCCTCATTCAAATAGTAAATAAAAAGAACCTTTTGGGTCAACGTGCATAATAGGATGAACATAAATCAACAAATGAAACCATGAGTCTATTGTACAATTCACATTATGTTTTCGTTTATATCTCAATAATTATCATCATTTTAGCAAATACATTTAGCATATGCTCGTTTCCTTGTGTTGTGTGTTTTCTTTGTATCTATCCATTATCCCTTTCTTATTACTCTCCAAACCAAGAAAAGAAGTTAAAATCAGAAGTATAGATCATCTATTATGATAGGATTATGTTGTGTAAGACTAGAAAGTAGAGTAGATGTGCTTTTGGCAAATACTGCTATAAAGATCAAATATTAAATTTGACATATTCTTATGATTTCAAATTCATTGCAACTTGCAGTAACTAAACCTATTGTGTCTCAAAGAGAGCTCTCTTTTTGAATTCTCTCAATACTTTTTATTGTGTATAAATGACTGAATGTTAATGATTTGAATAAAATCTTCTTATTATGATTTTGTAGGAATACATCTTTTAAGAATTCATCCAATCTCTTAATACAATTACATGTCTTTCTACTTGAGAATTGTCTAATGTAAGTCCTCTCAAGAATATTGAAATAACACATTCCATCGCCTTCTCTATTTCTGCTAGTAAATAATTATGACTACTAAGAAAATTTAGAACTATAGATCATTATCTAAATACAACCAATCTAAATATCTATCACAAATTTTTTATTGAAATAATGAAACCATTTACTGCAGGCATTTATGAACATTCATCATCTCATATCTTAGCATAAAAGAAATATATACAAATTATAATTGGAGTTTTCTATTACCTTGAATAACAAGAACTGCTCAAAAACGATAATAAAGGATCAATTAATACATTTTAACTAACTCCAACAAACAAAACAATAGACAACTTTAATCTAAACTACAACACAACTAAAGCTCAACAATGCAATGCTTGAGCATTTAAGTGAAATCCTAGAAAATGGCATGTTGTAAGATGTGATCAGTGTGTCAAGTTACACAATGTGTACACACTTGCCCAATAAGTGGATACAACGTCTCCTACATCCTAGGTATCTTTGAATGCAATAATAATGTATATGTAACTCGTACCAGCAAATGATTGGATGGTAACTGAGTAAGAGCAGTTAAATTATAAGTAAATGCAAAGCACCTCACAGTTTTACATTTCATTTAGAATTCAAATTTAAGGTAATGAAGGTGACAGTATGATAAGTGAAAAAATAGATGTAACCTTACAAAAGATGAGGTATATCCTCGTCAAAATGCATGCTCCAAAATACAATAGACTCAACAAATGAAATGAAACCTAAATCTAGTAGAGATTACATTGCTAATACATATTCATCACTCTGCGAAGGAAAAGGAAAAGCCGAGGGAGAATTGAACCCAAATATATATAATCAAACTTATGCTGCCTATATCCGAATAATGCCTATTCTACAAAATTTCATTCATCATAATAAACTCAGAACTTCACTTGGCATTCACCAACTCTACATCAAAAACTAGCCAGGCATTTCCTGGTATTTCACCAGCTCCTGCTGCCCCGTACCTGCATAATACAGAAAAAGCTCAGGCTAATCTTCGTTCCCATTACCTATCCCAGCAAAAATTATGCTGTATAAAAAGGGAAAACATCCAAGCTAAATGGAATCTTACACACCCCATCGATGGAGGTACAGTCAGTCTTCTTTTGTCACCAACACGCATTCCTGCCAATGGACACCAAACAATTGCTTGACTGTGACAAAGTAATTTGCTAACTAGAATGAAGAACATAAACACGATATACAATTTACCTTTAACACCAACATCCCATCCACTTATCACTTCTCCCACTCCTGTAATAATATCAAAAGCCATAATGTTACAAGAATTTCAATCCTAGGTGTTTGCACCTAAACAAATGGATGTAAATTTCACTTTTGACAATGGCAAAGAAAAGCCAAATTCGGGTATCTGCAAGTTACCCAAGCAAGACTCCTGAATTGCATATCTAAAGATTTAGCTCATTGCACTGGCATATTTAGTACAGATTCCAGAAGTTACAGGCACGCAACAAATCAAGCATTCACAGGATCAGTTGAGTCAACCTAATAACTGCCTTCCAATATATTGAACCATAAACTGGATCAGCTATGCACTCTCCAGTGCATCAGCATATGGATTTAAATGAGATGCTCTCAAACTGCCTCTGTATGCAATTAAAACACCTATAATGGCCATTGATTCCCATGACATGTGAAATAAACGACAAACAGAAAACACCTAACGTGGAAATAAAACAACCTTGCATCACACACAAAATGCAACACGAGATTAACTCTAGAGAAGCCCTCATAGATAGAAAACTCTCATGTTATCTTGCTATCTCAAAACTTCTCATAGATAGATGGAAATTCATGAACCATGTCAGTTCTACTCATGTTGGCTGAATGATCTCTCACGCCACAAAATGCTACCATTTCCTCCAAAACTAACGCATGTAAATTTAGTATGACAGGATTAAATAGCATGTACACACCACTTATTCAATGCCCAGAGAAAACATTCTATCCATCTTGATGTCAATCAAGACACATTTATTTCCACAAAAATCCACAACAATGATAAGCTTTTTCGTTAGCTTTAATAGACTATAGATTTTTGTTATATTTAGAATAATATGAACATCCCTTCTGCTGCATGTGTTTTACTGATAAGATAATGTCTAAATCAAAGAACTGGCAATTGGCAGTGGTAGCATCACTATTATCAAAGAATCATGGTATAAAAGCATGAGTTTCCTCCCTAGAGTCTTGCTCTGTATCAACTACCAGATTAGCCTAAGTCTATGACTTCTTTTGGATAGATCATATTATTAATTTTGTCATTCATATGCGCCAATTTATGACAATAATATTTGATATTTAGACTGCGAATCAAAAGTTAATTATGACAATAATATCGATATTTAGACTGTGAATCAAAAGTTAAAACTCTCCTCTTTGCCCTTATACAAGGTAAGTGCACTCTCAAATTGTCCAAAATTGGACATGGCTGTTTGCATTTATTCTATTATCTATGTAATACGTATGAACTAGCTTTTTCAAAGGTAAGAGTTTGACTCCCTACCAACAAATGCAAATACTCCACAAATATGTCAAACCACAATGGTAAATTATTGATGACACCAATAAACATATCATATTCATCTACTATTTGTTGATAGTAGAGAGCTAATCTCTTACACCTTTCATCCTGAGAATATGCTCAAAAAGTGATCCACCCTCAACCAACTTTGTACGAACATGATACTTTTCAAGTGCAAGACTATATTTTTAAAAGTTTGATACTTGTTTTTGACAGCTTCCAGACTTTGGGGATCTAGTTATCATATATAAACAATTTCAACAACAGCAAGACATATTTACAACAGTTATCAAAATCAACAAAATTTGAAGTTGTTCCAATTTCTATTTTGAGGATTATTGTATCAAGTGTTCTATAGAGTCTGTTGGACAAGAGGACAAGTTTCAAGGACAGGGATTCTTTTTGCAAAATTTGGGGATGATGAGGTGGTAGCAGTTAAAATAATGTATAAAAAATTATAGTTGAAAAAATAATTATTAAAAATAGTAAAAGAAATTGCTATTTATCATTTATGTAATCAATTTGTCATTTGACAATCAATTGATCAGAGTGGGAGAGGGCTCCTGTGCCCCTGTGTAAATAGGCAGGCCAACCTATTGATCAGAGTGGAGATTGGATTTATGCACCCTATATAGATATGGCCAACCGGGAGCCACTTTTATGTTTGCTGCAAATGTCATGGCATACTCGCTGCTATAATTGCTGGACTCATCTAGCTCCTGCAACTCAACAGCAACAAACCTAACATGTGCAACCTAATCCTTATCAATTTGTGCTAGCTCCTCTAGGTCCACATACATTCATTCTACAAGATTCTCCTTGTATTGAATCATTTTGCAATTATCATGTCCCCTCCTCCTTGAGGCTGACCCCAGCCCCACAAAACTGTTTTTCAACATTAACTTAATATTTATATATTTATTATTAAGAAAAAATTAAAAATTAAAAATATAAATATTAAATATTAAAGTAAAATTTTAAATTTCAAAAATTGCACCAGCTTTTGGGCCCTTGCACCCTATTTTTAAAAGGTATATATTTTGCTTTTTTCTGACTGGGCATGGCATCTGGGAAATTTTGATACGATTTGGAATTTGATTCCAAGACTGCACTGCTAGGATATAAACACCAGTAGGCATCTAAAAATTGGGATGAAACCCCTGAACTTATCCTATCAAATTTGCAATTTTGGATCAGAGTTTCCTTTGTTAACCAAAAGAGAGACTGGTTTGCACGTTGATCGCCGTTATTTGAGGACTGCAGAGAGCTTCACATATCACCTAGGCCACAGGACACTCCTTTCACCTAACTAGACACTTCCAATCGGCATCACTGTCACATCATTATGCTCGCAGGTCTTTGACAATGGCACACTGCTAGGATGCAAACACTAGTAGGCATCTGAAAATTGGGATGAAACCACTGACCTTATCCTATCAAATTTGCAATTTTGGATCAGAGTTTCCTTCGTTAACCAAAAGAGAGACTGGTTTGCAGGTTTATTGCCATTATTTGAGAACTGCAGAGAGCTTCACATATCACCTAGGCCACAGGCCACTCCTTTCACCTAACTAGGCACTTCCAATAGGCATCACTGTCACATCATTATGCTAGCAGGTCTTTGACAAGGGCACAAGTCAGGATTTCTCAATCCGTGTGAGCTCAAGGAAGAAACAAACAGCAGAAAATAACCCAAGCCAAACCAGCAATCAAGCAACCAGCAAGGTCAGAGAAATAGAAGTCTGAAGCTCACCACTGCGCGGACAAATTCGGTGACACCATAAGTATATCTGCATTGGATCTCACATAGCTAGAATCTCAGGTGAATAAGGGCTACAGTTGGCGGAGTTATCAGCTGGAGGCAATCACCACTGAGATGCGAATCTCCTTACAACAATTGACAACAAGAGTGCTTGACCTAGATTCCAATAAACCTAATCTCATCCACCTGGACAGTGAAGGAGTTCTGTCCAATTACAGCTTCCCTGACGTAACAGTCCCAAGTTCTTATTATGTAAGTGCAGTCTCAGATCTGTAACAAGGCAAAATCCTAGGTCAGTTGTAGGTTGTACTGTTTCAGGGTTTATTTGTGTAACAGCAACATTATTTTGGAAATAGCTACAATTCCAGTGGCCTGTTAATCAACTAGGTCAATCTGACCTGAATGATGATATTTAATGTTGTAGTTTTATTTTCTTTAATACAAGGAGATTTTACGTGTTATTCAACATTCAACATATTTTGCATGATTTATTGTTGAACTCAGAAATACATAAGATCAGAAAATTTTCACAATTATGGTCAGGAATCTTACAGCAATCCATGAGACATAATGTACTTCGTAGTATGTACAACCACAAGCTTCTTCACTCTCCTAGATGTAAAGCATGTTCCACTTAAAAGAATGGATGAAGTTGTATGTAGACCAATTCCTCTCTACAACAAAAGAACTACAAATTTCTGATAAGAGGCGAATGGCTAGTGTGATTATCCATGATTGAGGGCCATACAATACCACCTTGCTACCAAGTTGTCCTTCACCAAAGTCTCCCTATCTAACTTTGCCAAACTCACATAGCCTCTAAGTTTAGCAATTGTGAACCACTCATGTCTAATCAATGAGACCTCCTTTGAACTATACATCTTCTCAAAGACCTTCATGAAGCCTCTCTTTACCTCCATGTCATCAACAAGAACCATGCCAAGCCCATGCACATACCACTTCACATTTAAAGCATTGATGGCCATGTGCAAGAAGAACTACAAGGTGGTGTCACTCTATTGTATGATGGCCTTCATTTGGCCAACCATGCTATGTATGCACTCTAATGTCTCCCCATCACTTGGAGTGTCAAAGACCCCATATCTGATCAACATGAAAATTCGATATATGAAGGAGGTGATGTACTTGGAATCTAACCAATAAGTGTTACTCTTCACCACTTATTTGACCCTCATCCCTGCTCTATCTTAGACTATAAGCATTAATCATCAAATGGACTAAGTAGATAAACCAAAGCCAACCAAATTTTGAATGAGTCATTTTATAATACTAGTCAAGAGGTTCATCATGTCCCAAAGTAAGGGATTCCCTATAGAATATAACTTCACAAAGAGGTCCACAACAAGTTGCAGTGCTAATGTACATGTGTGAAATCCAAGCATCTTAGTATGCCTCTAACCATGGTAACATTGATCAAAATAAAGATTTACTACTAAATCATTTTTTATAGCCATAGTTACATTACTAAAAATCAAGATTAACTTGGCAATCAATCCAGCACAATGTACAACAATTTATATTTTTTTTTTTTTTTTTTAAGAATTCACTTCTTCCTCTCCTTCCCAACCATTTTTATAGTTTGTTAGGGATTCTATCTTTTTTAAATCTGAGTTTTAAAAATTGTGTTTTATAAAGGGTGTGGGGATGTCTAATAGTCCCAAGAAGAGCATGGCATCGCTAGATGCATCCTCCAAAGGGGAACATCCACTGCATGTAGCACTATCCTATGGAGACAGTTTAATTGGTGTTAAAGGGAACAACAAGGAGATCACTTCATCCCTAGGACATACCCATTCCCTAGAAAACTTGTTTTACAATAGGGATGTGTCCCCAAGGAACACTAATTTTAACACAATTCATTTACTCAAACCTATGTCTCAAGGTTCATGTCTATGTTTGTGTTTGACAAAGATAAAATTCGGTTTTAGGCAAAGATAAAATTTACAAAAAAAATTGTGACTAAATTTGAATAATATAAATAAATAAATTCACAAAATTATCAAAATAATAAACCTTAGTAAATATATTAAATATAATAATTAAATATTTAGATTAAATATTTTTATTTTATTTTTTTTGTTTTGTATTGTGTTTTAATATATTAAAGAAGATAAAAACAAAATGTAACATCACCATTATATTATCAATAAAATATATTAGCTTTCCAAAGATGAATATAATAATTGTATTAATAATCCAAAACCATGGACGAATCACGACAATCTCCTAACAAGCAGAATTTGATTCCCAACTCCCTCAACAACATTTAACATAGGAACTATGTGTAAAGGGGTCACCAATACTTCAACAACTAATGGCCACTATGTCTACAACAATGGACTAGTAAACAAATATGCTTTTGATTCCTAACATCCAATGCACAATAGTTGTTAGGTTATAACAATGAACTCATTTGATGGCTTCCTTGATAGGTCCAACAACTACGATGTCTATGATCCAGATCGCTTGATTCAATCAATGTAACAAGGACGACAAGAATGGGCGGAAAATTATTAGGTGAATCACTTCCTTTTGTAGTGCTTTGTTCCCTTGGCTCTTTCATTGGTGTGTCCCTTGCACCTCATCCAAGTATGTTGCATTCAATAACTAGCTATGTTACCCGAGGACGCATACCCAATATATTTAGGGGCGTCCTAGATTGAAGACATCCCGAAGATGCAGGGACACCTCGAAAACGTACCCGTGTCGTCCCTGATTGGCCAAAAAATTTGGAAACATCTTGGGGATGTCTGTCAAAACACACGAAACGGAAAGGGACAGCTAGCCATCTCTGATACAACCAAGGGACGCCTAGACGTCCCCTAAATGTACCGAGGACAGCTAAACCCAACAAGTTATAAATTGGTTTTTTTTAAAAACACAAAATTATTAAAAAGTAATGCTTTAAACCTAAACCTAAAAACAACAATATACCATTCAAAAAAAAAAACAACTCACTTGTTTCATTTGTGAAATTGTGAAGAGTGAGCACAGTTGTGGGAAACCAAGTGAGATAAGGAAAGAGAAGTGAGCAAAGGGCAAAAGAAGGTCAAGTCTCCATCATTAGGGACAGCTGCATATTTGATATTTCTATATTTTTGTCATTTTGATTTTCTAATTGAAACTTGCAGCCTTTGGGCATTTTGATGTAATTTTTATATAATATATATGCACATGCCACATTGTCAATGAATGCAATTAAATTTTGTTAAAACTTCATTTGTTTGTTCCTTTCTATGAAATGAATATATCAACTGAACTCTAATATTATGTGTTAAGGTTCTATCATATGAATATTTGAAATTTTCTATATTTTTTAAATTTTCCCTATTTTTTAATAATCGTCCCCTAAAAATTGGCCTCCCTGCCATCCCCGTCCCCGATACGCGCACCCCATGTCCCCATCCCGATAACTTGGGTTAACATAGATAACTAGCGACTCAGCCTGTCAAAGGAGGAATCTTGAATTGGAAAGTACAGGCTGCACCAATTGAGAAGGGGAGTCTGAATCTAAGACCCCAATAATGAATCTTGGTTCTGCTAAAAGAAGAGTATTCTCTTGTGTGGGATAGTTGTGAGTTGTCCATGCTTGACCGGTTGCCACAATGGGGTGGGGATGGCACAAGGAAAGTTCAAAAAAACTGAATAAATTATTTGAAAATGTGTTTTTAAAATATACTTCAATAAACAACCATCACACCTTTTTTGTACAAATTTAGGACAAACTAAAACAATTTTTTAAGATTTTCTTAAAGTCTGCCAAATTTTGAATTTTTTGTTTGAAATTCAACAAATCATGTGACATAGTACTCAACAATAGTCTATGTTTTGCGACACCCAACATTAAAGTTTTGGCCTGTCAATTTTTGGGCTTTCAGCAAAATGAAATTTTGAATATTGGTTCTTGTTAGGGTTTCAACCTAGGGTTGACAAAAAAGTTCCAGCAATTGCATTACTCCAATGAAAGATCCTTCACAAAAATTTTACTCGAATAATAAAATGTAGACAAAAATATGAACAAGAAATTTGAAATAAAATGTATTTCTATACTATATGACTTCCATATATCCCTATTAAAAACTTAGCAAAACAATATTTCCTTCAACAAACCTTGAGTTGGCCCTCCCTTTATAAAAGACCGTCAATCAGCCCTTTGAATATAGTTGGCCCAATAGCAATTGTTAACATCAATTCAATCTAGCAGTAGGCGGCCATAACAATGATTCAATCTAGTGATATTCAGCCCTTTAACAATCACTTCTCTAGCATTTAATTAGCTACAATTACAACAGCTAAAACACAATAGACAACTTTCAAGAAGGATAGTCAGTCCTACAGTCATGCACAACAAAAATTGTAATTTTAGTGCCCCTTCAACAAAACAATCCACCCTACACAATAATTTTGCAATCCCCCTCAAAAATTCTTCTCCTATCGCATGAATTGATTTAGCATAACCTTTCCCAAGGCTTCCTCACTCTAATTTGGCATACTGTCTTGTAGGGCATCCTCACCCTAATACCAAATGTTAAATGAATGAATGCAGAGTTTGAGTGAAAATTGTATGGCACACGCTTCAATGTGTATATGCTTGTATCTATTATTGTCTGAGGAAGTTATGTTAGTGCTTAGAACTTACATTAAGTAACCTTTCAAAAAATAACTAATGTGGTCTTCTTACATCATTAACATAAGCAATAAACGCCTTGCTTATGTATACAAAGCGTAGACTAACATTATATTATATCTAAAATGAGCAACCTCAAACCTGAATGTAGAACATCACCAAACTCAACAAACTTTTTAAGGAATAGAAAATAACTAAAGATTGAACTAGGATTAATATAAACCAAAAGATGAGGTTGACGATGCACACAACTCTAGTGGGAGCTTCCCATCCAATGGTTCTTCATACAAAAAAAATAAAAAATAAAAAAGAATAATCCTTGGTTTGACTTGATATGAGGTAAGGCCTAATTTTCTATTGTCAATCCATAGGTTTGACTAGTGTATGGGTCTGTTTTTTAAGTTTTTTAAAACTAACATATAAAAATGTCAAATCAAAAAACAAAATCTGTGTTCTTATACCTACAATGTTTAGAGCAAATCATGCTTTTTGGAGGGAAAATTTCTACTCAACACCTTCATATACATTATTTCCATTGAGCCATGCTATCCCAAAAGCAACAAACTCCTATAAATGACTCCATAAAACTTACAAATGTAAGACATACTTTTGGGAGAAAAGATGAGTGCATACATGCGTTGGATCAATTCTTGAGCTATCCTAAAAAAATCTAGGTAGTTAGAAGCTATGTCACAATGTTTGTCAAATTTAATCCATGAAGTTCGAAATTTAGTGAATTTATAGAAAACCCAAAAACTTGTTTTAATTCACCTTAAAATTTGTAAAAGAGAAGTGTAAAGGCTTTTTATTAAAATATATTTTCAATTAGCTTTTTTCAGAGTTATAATGTATTGGAAGCTTCACTGTTTGTTCTGCAAATTTGCCTTGTGGGGAACGAGAGTGCTAAATCTTTAGAGTTGATTCTTCATGTAGTTGCTGCTTACTGTTGCAGATGTGATGGCTATTGTTGAGAATGACTTTGACATCTTTGTCCTGCCATTGGCATGAGTCTTTGTCTTGCTGTTAATATCTAAGTCCATAGCGGGGAGTCTTTACACAATCGAATCCAGAAATCATCTGTATAGTCTTTGTATTGCCAATGATGCAAGCCAACTAAAATTTGGGAGTTGCAAGAGACACTACAAGATCATTGCATTTTATATTTCATTGGTTTTCTGAGTCCATAGCGGGGAGTCTTTACACAATCGAATCCAGAAATCATCTGTATAGTCTTTGTATTGCCAATGATGCAAGCCAACTAAAATTTGGGAGTTGCAAGAGACACTACAAGATCATTGCATTTTATATTTCATTGGTTTTAGTTTTGTCCATTTTATTTGTTTTTGTTTTAGGTTTTGTTTTTATTTTTTATTTTTTATAAAATTTAACATATTAAAACTATATCGACGATGTTTTATTTTTAGAATATTAAAATTTAATATGTTAAAATATTTTGTTTATATTATTAATTATTAATATATGTAATTAATTAAATTGAATATATTTAGTATTTACAATAGTTTTTTTTTTATTTTTTTTAAAAATACTTATTTATATTTTAATATTTTAAAATGTATATTAGTCAAATTTAATCACAATTTTTTTTGGTGAATTTTATCTTTGTCAAATTAAATCCAAATTTTAGCTCTGTCAAATACAAACCTTGTGACATAGACTGGAAGCATAGGGAGCACACATTGGGGATAGACAGAAATGTAAATACAAGTTTCTGCAGTCCCCTGAATAGTGTATTAAATTATTAATTGTAGGATTTATCTAGGCCTATTCAACGTATTCAAGTGCACAAAGTACAAACTATACTGATCTATTATTTTGTTCCAATGGTACATTTTTGACAGACAAAGCCTTTAGCAATCCTGACTTTATTGTAAGTTTATGTACTTCTGGGTCTCATTAACCTCAATATGATATGTTTTGTTGTCTTTGTTCTGTTATATAAAACAAATAATAGTCTAGCAACAACCAACTTTTGATACTCACCAATATCTACTAATAAAAATTATTTTTTATTTCAGAAAAAAAATAAGATGACTCACCTAGGCGAAATTTAAATGGTTTTCTGCCAATATTAGAGTCAAATATTTTCCCATTCTTCTTCAACTTTCCTGTATAATACACTGACACCTATACATGAAAAAAACTCATAAAATGGTCAGTTATTATTGAAATTTCTAGAAGTTAGAACATATTAACAATGACATATTTCACAAAACTTGGATTTTATACCTTATTTCCTGGAGCAGCCTTCTTGCCATCTGGCTTCCCCATTGACAGTTCCTCGATAACAAGGCCATTGGGGAAGGTCCTCACATTGTTACCATGTTCCACCTCTTGTTCCATTTTGTCTGTTGGTACAGATGTTTGTTCAATCTTTTCCACTAAACCATCATTAGGATTTTCACTGATACCTTCTATTTCACTATTGTTACCCTTCTTGTTTTTTAACTTTTTCTTTTTCTTTTTGGACAATTTACTTTCTTTTGGAACATCCGGAGCTGTTAATTTAGAAGGATCAGTTGCACCTTCAACAAACCTGAAATGGTATGAATACACCTATAAGACATTAAAATTGATTCAGAACTTACAAATTTCAAAATTATTATTAGCATTTGTGTACCCTTCTATCACTTGAATTTTTGGCAGCGGCTCTGTCTGATTATTTTCCCTTCTCCTCCTTTTCATACGAATGGGAAAACCATCTCCATCTTCACTTTCAGATATGTGATTTTCTTCTTCAATTAGTTTCTGACCTGATTTATTTTTGTTGACATCACTGATAGATTTACAGTCACCTACAGCCCCATTTACTGGAGATACTGCTTTCTGCTGCTCATCTTTCTTTTTCCTTTTCATGGTCTCTTTGATGTGCTCTTTTGAAGGTTCTTCATCCTCTATCTCCTCAATTCTAACTGAGACAAAATGAAATAAGGAGATCAATATTAAGCCTGAGTAAATTGCTTTCCAGGGTAAAGACTTATCACTCCTTCTGGAAAAAGAATAAAATCCATTTAGATGAATAAAATGTCTCTCATCTTTGTAGGATTGATCACCTACAGATACTGATTAAGAAAGTTATATAATATTGATGAAAGAAAAACAAAAAGAAGACTGAGATATAGAAATTAATGATGATAAAAGCACCTCAATAATAAGGAAATGCATTTGTCACATTGCAAAACTGAAGTGAACCCAGCAACCTTCTTAGATGCCAAAGAATATTTTTCACCAAGTTTTATGATTTATCTTCTTCATAACACAAGTTTTTCATCTATAACAGTTACATCATATAGAGAAAAGCTGTACTCATAGTAAATAATCTGCCACAATTTATTAGTTAAATAAATCCTGAAGAAATGCAATTAGTACAATTATCAGCTACATGTTCTCATGTTCTTATATTATTTTCAATAAGAACGTCAAACATAACCATGGTGAGAAATAGATTGCACCAACATGAAGCTGTCCCTGATACTAAGCAAAATGTGACATAATCTATGTAAACATTTGTCCAAGCATTTGCACGCCACTAGTATTCATTCAGGAATAAGCAGAATGAGAAGATACAACTGTTGTCATCAAATGTAATTAACAAAATTCCAAGTTCATTCTTTGTGGGTTTAGGCACACATTTTTATTCTTTATTATGTAGAAGATTTGCCCAAATAGATGACACATTTACACGTAAGGAATAAATATTCACCCACAAGTTAAGGGAAGTGTATGTCATCTATATACAACTTGTCCATTTTAATGAAGATATTGCCATGCAGCAATACAATTAAAAACTTCTGAAAAAAGTAGATAATCTTATCATTTATATCAAATGGTCTCTTCTACTTTTGAAAAACAGCACATAAATCTGTGTGCTAACGTTGTACCACTCTTTAAGACAAATCTCCACAGATTCTCATTCTCAAATGTCCTTAATTTCTAATTGTTTACAGTTATAATAAAGCAAGGACCAAATACTAAAAATAAATGCCTCTCAATGATAAGAGACCATGACAGTCTGCTCCAACTGAAATGGCTGTTACAATACAATTTTGTTTGTATTCTTCGTGTTCTCAGCCAAGAGGCACATTTTATCTCCTATACAGGCTATAACATATATAGCATATGCCATAATTTAGCAACCAAAGAATATAACTTTACTGTATGTTTGACTACTAATTTTATTCTGTTATTAGGCAGGAAAAAGAGAAATATTCTACCAAATGGCTGAAATTTTGTTGTACCCAAAATAATTTTTTGGCATTCTGCTTAAACTGAGCTAAATCATGTAAAAATGCCGTCAAAAGTCTGTTTTAGGTCAAACCAAACATAGGGTTTTTGTTGGTTTCTGTCAGGGAACATATGTGCAAAATTCTGAAAAATCGAAAAATTAGGGTTTTGTACCCCTATTTTTAGGGAAACCCCTGAAAATAGGACCTTCCCAAAAACAATTGAAAATGATTTTGATAGGATTAATTGACTTCACGATCACACTGGTCAAATTAGAATCATCAAAAGACATGTTTTACTCCAGTGGGTCTATTTTTGTTTTTCAAGAACAAAGTTAAGACCTCCGCAACTATTAATGGCAGATTGGCCAGTACCAGGTGTTGAAAGCTAAGCTTCAAAAGCTTCAATGATGCGATCATGGTGGAAAAGGCTGAAAAAGATGTTTGACGAAGGGGATTTTGGAAACAGGAAAAGGCCAAAATTTGGCTAACTCTGGAAATGCTACCAAGGAGAAGTCAGTTCAAAATACTAAAAAGAGCCTTTACTGAAGAGGGGCGCCCTTGAATCTCAAGGGCCAAATGTAGTCACTTGATTCCTCTGATACAGTCATCCTTCGTGTTTTCCTGCTGGCTCGACAACGAAACATTCGGCAAGATCATCTGATAAAGTGATCACCAGCAAATGTCAACAGAAGGCGAAGAGATTGTTATAAAGAACATCCAAAAAACGACAAAAGATAAAAAGATGTCGTTTGACGAAGGAGATTTTGGAAACTGAAAAAAAGACAAAATTTGGCTAACTCTAGAAATGCTACCAAGGAGAATTCAGGCACATGTGCTAAAAGCGCCTTTAGTGGAGAATGGCACCCTTGGATCTCAAGGGCCAAATGCAGTCACTTGATTTGTCCGAGGCAATCATTCTCTGCGTTTTCCTGCTAACTCGACAACGAAACATTCGGCAAGATCATCAGATTCAGTGATCACCAGAAAACATCGACCTAGAGCGAAGAGGTTGTTATCAAGAGAAATCCAAAATGGCTACCTAGCTTGAAAAAGGTGCCCTTGCTAAAGAAAGGCGCCCTTTCTTTTGGGCACTCAGATGTTGTCGAATGGCTGAAGGACCCCCAAGATGATCTTCTTTGTTTGGATGAACCTCGACAACAAAATCGTTAGCGAAGGATTCTAACAAGGCAAACATCTGATGACGAAGATCAAACTGAAGCAGTTTTCAACATAAAATAACTAATCAAAAAGACCACAAGCACCCCTACTAGAGAAAGGCGCCCTTGCTTCTTGAGACCTTAAACTGACTTTCAAGGGCCGAGACACCAGCCATCCTTTTCAGGTTTAAGCTGGTCACCAGATGAATCGTCAAGCGAGATTGTCCGACTCGTCAATCAACGAGGATATCAAATCAAAGCACGAAAGGTCTGAATGGAGAAATTGAAGAACATGCATTGAAAATTGACTAAGGCAAGTGCAAAAGCGCACTTGCTGAAGAAAGGCACCCAATTTTTTGGAGCCTAAAACTCAATTTTCCAACTTAGCATCTCCCAGGCACATCTCTTCAGCACGAATCTAGCTCAACAATGAATCTATCAGCAACTGCTCAAGATCAATTGATCAATCTGGAGCAAAGATCAAACAGAGGTCATTCAACATGGAAAAATGATAAAAAAGAGTTCAAATCTCAAAAAGGACGCCTAAAATAGTCAAGGCAGGTTTTGTTGACCAAGAGATTTTGGAGGAAAATTTGTTTCAAACAACCCACAATCAGTGGGATTTAGCTTTGGGAACTCTAGATCAAGCCAAATCTCTCCAGAACCATGAGTTGACACCCACATTTGAAGGATTCGAACTTGAATCAATATGAACCAACTCTAGGCGTCCCATTTCATCATTTATTTTGCAGGTTGAAGGATAAAACAGCCATTTTCTCTCCAAGGCATATTTTCAAGATCTGAAGGAGGTTTTTTTTACCGTTCTTCATTATTTTTCAGAGATCAGTGGCATAGAACGATATTTTCTCAGAGGTTGCATCCAGAGGCACATTTTTACAGAAAGGCAAAAAATAACTTCCAATCTTCTTCTTGTCTTCTTCCTCTCTTATGTCTTAAACTTCTTGCATGTCGCAGAAAACAACAGGCTATCACAGATTTGGCCAACTGGGTATGATCAGCATAATTTTCCAAAAAAACCCATCTCGTCAAATTTTCCAGAAACAACAAACTTGCTGCCCCTATTTTTAGGGATATTTCCGGAAAAGTCTCAAAATCAAAAATCTAAGGAACTGGGTTTGTTCAACACTGAAGCACGAACAAAACCCATGTGCCAAGTTTTTTGCGAAAAAATACTTCTTGGCAGGTGGCTATTTTTAGGGGTTTTCAAAAGTTGTTTGAACATACCCGTGTTTACGATCAACGGCCAAGTTTTTTAGAATATAGTACTCTCAAGTTGAAATCAAGACCAAAATGGTCCTACTTCATGACTTTCCAAAAACACTCAACACGGGTATACATCAAGTGAAGCCCGTAGTCAAGACGAACGCCTTGGGAGGCATAAACCACATCACCGTTCAATGGATAGCCAAATGCGGAAGGTAGTCATTCCCAACACAAAGCCGCCACCGATTACTACCACACTACCTTCCACATCCCATGTCAACAAGGCTAGAAGACGCAGCTGCCAAGAACATCAAATATCAAAAGTAGTTGCAAGAGGCAAAAAAAGTCAACGCCTGGTTTGAAGGACTATTGACTTGAGGTGATGAGGTGTCAGCACCTAGTTGGGACGTCTTACCCAAAAGGCATTAATGTGACCAGAGTTAACTTGATGCCCCTTTCCAAGTTAACTCCACGTCCCACAAATCATCCATTGTCAGATCCCATTGATTAAGGATGTCTAATTTGACTTCCATAATTTGTGGATATCTATTTTGGAGGCACACTTTGTAATAAAGTTCACCTTTAGTTTAGTTTCAGTCAATTGAAGTAGTTTCCAGTTGACTCTTTGTTTAGTTTCACTTAACTAAAGTAGTTTTCCAATTAACTGTTTGCTCACCTACTTTTAGAGATAGGAATAAATCTTGCTAATTGATTGGCAAGAACTCAATGTTAACTCAAGGAGACTTTAGGGTTGTCTACTCCTTTGAGTTCTATAAATAAGAGCCTTGGCCTCATTATTTGTTAAAATTTACTTACTATGCAAAATTGTTGTGCCATTGTTGCCACAAGTTTGAAAGTGATTATTTGTTCACTCTTGGATGAGAGTTAATTGGTTTGATAAGCAATTGTGCATGATTTTGTGCCTTTGCATGTCCCAATCTTTGTAACTCGTTGAAGAGATTTGAAGAAGAAAATCAGAAAGCGCTTGCATTTTGATCCAAAGATTTGAGTCCTTTCAACGTTTTGTGTTAAATAGCTTGTTTCATTTCCCTCCTCAAACAGGGGTTCCTCCTCCTTGGATATTTGTTATTAACTGTTATTGTGTGATGTTGTTCAATGAATTGACTTTCAACCTATACTTCGGACAAGGGTTCCTCCTCCTTAGCAAGTTTGTTTGCCAAAACATCATAATTTGTTGATTCTAGTAAGTTGTTTCCTAGCCTATACCTCGAACAGGGGTTCCTCCTCCTTGGCAAGTCAAAGATCCAACTTACCGTGAAGAGCGTTTGCTTGTATAAACCTTATCCCAGCGTATATCCAAGAGTTCAGAGCCTCGGCCATATTCTAAGGAGACGGCGGATTCAAGTGATCCAACCATCCATTCCCGCTCCTATGCCCTCATGCTTTGTTTATCTTGGGGAAATAGGATAGATTAAAAGCTAGTTTAGTCGTAGTTAAGATCTGTAGAAACCAAAGAAAAGCTTAGCTACGACACATTGTGTTTGTGCACCCTTGTGTCATGCCGTTGAGTACAGAAAGATAGCAACCTTAGTCTACTCTACCCTTTCTTACACATTACATCAACAAAGAGAGATCTTCCTCTCTATAATCCGAAGGAGCAGTACTATAACAATTGCAATAGCTGATCGTTTCCAATAAGCACTCCAGAGGTGCTAATTGAAACGCCAACAGTTTTCTAGCGCCCATTGTGGGGCAATGAGGCATAAAACGTCAAGGAAAAGCTAACGCTTTTATGTCACACAAATGATCCCCTAGCATTCGATTGCATGATCCATACAAGAAGCAATGGATGGTAACAACAATAATGTTGGCGAGAGGCATCCACCTTCATTGCCTTGGGGTAATAGTATTGGACCTCTGACTTTTCAGGTAAATCATGAGTTACCTAAAGGGTCAAGGAAGCACTTTCCCCAATTTTATGGCGATGGAAGTCGACACCCAGATGAAAATTTTGCTGCATTCACAACGACTTGCGCCGTCTTGCATGTACCACATGAAGACATCGCAGTGCGTCTCTTTGTGGAGACTCTTGTTGGGAATGCAGCTGACCGGTACAATCACCTAAAGCCAAGTATTATTACAAGCTGGGAAACTATGAGCGAGAAGTTTTTTGCGAGATTCAAGCCCACTAAAGACAATCATATGTTGTTTGCCCAGCTTGCAAATTCAAAGATGGAACACAACGAACATATGAGGGAATTTGTATCAAGATTTAATCGTCTTGTTACAAGAATTTCTTCTACGCTCGATCCATCACCGAAGATTCTGATAAGCTGTTTCATAAATGCTCTTCCATCAGAGATAGCCTTCTTCCTAAAGATGGCAAAATAAATAGAGTTGAAGAGTGTGCAAGAACACGCTATCAAATTGGAGGATAATATGATCACTTCCAGCTTGATGAAAACAAATTCTATCAGATCTCTATTTCAACAACCGTACCAACCGAAGAGAGAATCTTCAGCCACGGTTGCCAACGTCTCCATCAAGACCAATGATTGAAGCTGCACACAGTGCAATATTTTGTTGTTTCCATGACACTAATGAACATACCGGATTCACGTGTCCTAAGAATCTGAGAATGACCCAAATCATGGGAAACGCTGAAGCTGCTCCCAGTTCTAGCTTTGTACCAACAAGTTCGAATGTTGTCTTACCACAGACAAACAACTTCGATGGCGGCTCCGCAATGGCATACTTTGAACCCATTGTTAAAGAAAAAGAAAAAGCATACCGTCAGTAAACTCTTGCGGTGAATCATGAAAATGTTTGAACGCCTGTGTCTAAACATGCTCAATACCTCAAAGCATAGAAAGAAGAGGAAGAAAGATGAAGATCAAGCGAAAAGGGTGAAGAGGTGCCTTCCACTTCCAATCCCAGGTCTTCACATAAGAACGCTATGCCAGTTGCTCAAGATCCGTCTTCAACAAATTTTGACATCATAGCTTCCGTGATGAAGACTAAGGTACAAATCACTCAACTGGAATATCTTCAAGATCATCCACAACAAGTAGATCAGATTCTCAATGATGTAAAAAAGCAGGTTGTGCCCAAGTCATCTGTTCTAGTAGGAGCAAAGCCCGAAACGGGTCCCGGTAATTATGTGACTCTGCCAAAGGTAGAAACTGAAGATCAGAACATTGCTTGTTCTAAAAGGAGACTGACATAAGACACAAGGTCATGGACAACACAGTTTGATGGAAATTGTTAAAATACAACAATTTCAGAAGTAGGGGGAATGAACATCTCCCCTAAAGAACAGTTGCACTCATCTGTGCAATTGGAATTCACAAGAGCTGAGGAGGAGGTGCTTTTATTAGGCCTCAAAGATGCCAAAGACATGGGAATGAAATTCCTATGTGTTGAAGGTGATCTAGAGCTGATCGATGAGCCAGTCAAAGGATATTTCTAGGTTAGAAAAGATCACCTACGACATTATAGAAATCGATTGGTTTGAAGAGTTCAACATCCCGAGGATAGACTACAATAGAACTAATGCCTCAAGGGTATCAGCTTTCCAATTTGCATCATATTCTGACTTTTGTCAGAGTACCTTTGCTTGGATATATGAATACCTGAGAATACTCATCCCAAAGGGATTGTCTCCTACAATTCTCATTAGAAGAGAAGCAAAGCCTTTCAGGCAAAAGCAGCATCAATGGGAGGCTCTTCACGCTGCCATGAAATAGGCAATACTTGAAACATTTCGTCCCTTCGGGGATGGGGTGAGTTCTTTGTAAAATAATTTTTCTTTGCTTTAACGTTATGTTGTTATGTGTTTCCCGTTCAGTAAAGTATCATGTTGTAGGTGATTTCTTAAGTAGCCTTGTTATAGATAAATAAATTGGTGAGCCCAATAAATAGGTGAACTCTAATTTTTAGGCGTGTTAGGAAATAAGTCTCGACTCCGTTACCCAACTAATAAGAGTATTGGTCTACAAAACTTGAGATTCTCGGTTCTCCTATGCCGTAGGTATCCGACATGGTCACCAAACGAAGCCTAATGTTCTACCCAAAAAAAAATTTGGCATTCTGCTTAAACGAAGCCTAATGTTCTACCCAAAATAATTTTTTGGCATTCTGATTAAATTGAGCTAAATCATGTAGAAATGTCGTCAAAAGTCTGTTTTAGGTCAAACCAAACATAGGGTTTTTGTGGGTTTTTGTCAAGGAATATATGTGCAAAATTCTGAAAAATCAAAAATTAGGGTTTCATACCCCTATTTTTAGGGAAACCCCTAAAAATAGGACCTTCCCGGAAACAATTGAAAATGATTTTGATAGGATTAATTGACTTCACGATCACACTGGTCAAGTCAAAATCATCAAAAGACATGTTTTACTCTGGTGAGTCTATTTTTGTTTTTCAGGAACAAAGTTAGGAGCTCTGCAGCCATTAATGGCAGATTGGCTAGTACCAAGTGCTGAAAGCTAAGCTTCAAAAGCTTCAATGATGCGATCATGTCAAAAAAGGCTGCAAAAGATAATGTTTGACGAAGGGGATTCTGGAAACCGGAAAAGGCCAAAATTTGGCTAACTCTGGAAATGCTACCAAGGAGAAGTTAGTTCAAAATGCTAAAAAGCGCCTTTACTGAAGAGGGGCGCCCTTGAATCTCAGGGGCCAAATGCAATCACTTGATTCCTCCAATATAGTCATCCTCTGCATTTTCCTGTTGGCTCAACAACGAAACATTCGGCAAGATCATCTGATAAAGTGATCACCGACAAATGTCAACAAAAGGCGAAGAGGTTGTTATAAAGAACATCCAAAAAACGACAAAAGATAAAAAGATGTCATTTGACGAAGGAGATTCTGGAAACTAAAAAAGGCCAAAATTTGGCTAACTCTGGAAATGCTACCAAGGAGAATTCAGGCACATGTGCTAAAAGCGCCTTTATTGGAGAAAGGTGTTGATGTTGTAGCATCAAGATTATCCTCCACCCAAATTAAATGTTAATCAATTAAATAAAGTCGCAACTTCTTATTTATTTGAGGCGATCCTAAGTGAAGTGACGCCTCCTTTTAAATTTGTAATTTATATTTTATTTAATTCTTAATGAGGCCGACTTAATCAAATCGCATGGGTGAAAGAGACGTGCTATTTCATGAAGAGGCCAACTTCTTGTGTAAGGACGTACTGTTTGGGAGATGACTTATCAACTTGTATATAAAGGTGGCGCTGCTCTCTCTCATATCATTTTCATTATTATTCAAGTGAAGTTCGCATAAAATCTAAAAGAGTTCGATACCTACAGCAGATCAATATTCTTAGAGTTCGATATTATCCTTGGTTGTGTACTTGCATCAAGTGCGGTGCCTTTATCATCATATCAGATCGGCCTTTTGATTGGCCTCATTGTAAAGCATATTGCTGCTATTTATTCAATATATAGATCATATATTGTTGTTGGGTTTTTCTCCCTCAAGAAGGAGGGTTTTCCCAAGGTATATGTTGTGTTCTATTGTTTGAATTTGTGTTATTTCAGCTTAACTTAATTCTGGTCCTAAAATTAACATGGTATCAAAGCAGGTTTAAGCAAGATTGTGATCAGATTTGTTTAAGCAACGAAATCTTCTTCTCTTCTTCTCATCTTAGTGTGTCCATCTTAGCCTCGAAAATGGTGAACGGACTCAAGGTTGAAGATAGACTTGATGGTGCCTCTAACTTCACCTCTTGGAAGTTTAGAGTTCTTATTGCATTGGAAGAAAATGATATTCTCGAGTTCATGGAGAGCGAGGTGCCCAAGCCTTCCAATGAGACTGAGAAGAAACAATGGAGGAAGAATGGCACAAAGGCCAAGAAGATATTGATTGATTCTGTGAAGGATCACCTTGTGCCTATTATCTCCAAGTTAAAGATGGCTAGAGAGATGTTCAAGACTTTGGAGGGATTGTATGAGATCAATAACACCAGCAGAGCTATTGCCTTGAGGCAACAACTACATCACATCAAGATGGCGAAAGGAGATTCAGTCATCTCCTTCTTTATGAAGATCACTGAATTGAAGGATCAACTATATGCCATTGGAGATATAGTTGAAGATAGAGACTTAGTCATGTTAGCACTAAACGGTTTTCCTCAATCTTGGGAGCCTTTTATCCAAGGTATCAGTGGAAGATCTAAGTTACCAAAGTTCGATCGTCTTAGAGCAGATTGCATTCAAGAGGAATCCAGGTTGGCATTAAGAGGTAATGGTCAAAGCTCTCACAATGAAGACAATCATGTTCTTGCTGCTCAAACTTCAAGAAGGAAGGGAAGAGAAAGAAGAAGAGGAAATTTCAAGAGGAAGAGACAGGAAATCGGATTATGCTCATGAATCAAAGAAGAAGAAGGATCTCTCCCATATTCAATGCTTCAAATGTGACAAGTATGGTCACTATGCTAGAGATTGTGCAACAAGACCAAAGCAACATGCTTTTACTGCGGATGTTGATGATGTCTCTCCTCAAAAGGAATCAAGAGATAACTCAAGTGGATTTCTATTCATCTCTGCCCTATCAAGCAATGTTCCAACCAATAGTAGCACACAGTTGATTGATAGTGGCGCTTCTCGACACATTACAGGATATAGAGAGCATCTTTTAGATTTGGTAGAAAGAGAAACCAACATTCAAGTAATAATCAGAGATGATGATTGCTATTCAGTGAAAGGTGTTGGAGTCACCTCTCTTCACCTAGATTTTGGCATCCCTCTTCATTTGAGTGATGTCTTGGCTGTACCAAGTATCAAGAGGAACCTTGTATCAATTTTAGATTTGGAGGACAAAGGATATCAAGTTGCATTCTCTGAAGGAAAAGTTCTTGCTTGGCCAAAGAACTCTAGCATCAAAACAGCCCATGTGATTGGTGTTCGGCAAGAGAGTCTATATAGATTTTCCATTTATCCAATTCGAGCATTGTTGCATGATTCCGCCAATTCAAGTGAGCTATGGCATAGGAAGCTTGCTCACCTTCATTTTAGAGCTCTTCCATCCATGGAGAAGATGGTTACTAGCCTTCTGAAACTCAGTCAGGAGCATGATGGTACTTGCAGATGATGTGCAATGGGTAAGAATACTAAGAGTCCTTTTCATAGTAGTGAAAGTAGATCAAGAAGTATTCTAGATCTTATTCATTCTGATTTGGGTGGTCCAATGTCTGTGGCATCCTTGAGTGGTTTTTAGTATTATGTGATTTTCATTGATGACTATTCTAGAAAGACTTGGATTTACTTTTTGAAGTCTAAGGAGTCTGAAGAAGTACTTGAGAAATTCAAAGAATTTAAGGCTCAAGTTGAAAATTTGTCCGGAAAGAGGATCAAGGTTTTCAGATCTAATAACGAAAGAGAATACACTTTTGGAGGCTTCCGTAATTTATGTATTGAGGCAGGGATTAAGAGGGAGTTTTGTGTTCCTTACAATCCTTAGCAAAACGGAGTTGCAAAAAGGAAGAATAGATCCATAGTTGAGGCAGCTAAAGCTATGATCCATGATCAAGACTTACAAACCTTCCTTTGGGCAGAAGCATCCAGAACTGCAGTGAATGCTCAAAATCGGAGCCCTCATCGAATATTGGAAAATGACTCCTGAAGAAGCATTCACAAGTGTGAAACCTGAGGTTAGTCATTTGAGAATCTTTGGTTGTCCTGTTTATATTCATGTCCCTAAAGATAAGAGATCTAAGTTAGAACCATCTGGCAAGAAAGGAATATTTGTGGGTTACAGTGAATCTTCAAAAGCCTACATGATTTACATTTCAGGACAGAAATAGATAGAGATCAGCAAGGATGTCTCTTTTGAAGAAGATGTTGCATTCAAAAGATCTAAAGGATCATACATGGAGATAGATAATGAAGACCAGGAGACTCCTCAGGACATGGACGTTAATCATACTCCTGAGATTCAGAGGGAGTCTACTGAACCAGAAGAGGCTAGTGATCCAGATGATCCTATAGAACCTACTGATGGTCTGAGAGGTATTGCTATAGGTTGAAAGAGACCTCTATGGGCTAGACAAACTATGGAAGAAGCAGAGAAGTATGCAGCTCCTAGAGGCACATTCAGAGAAAGCAAAAGACCACAAAAGTTTCCAGGCTATGTAGCATTGATGAGTCATATCATTGAGTCTGAGCCTTCCAGTGTTGAGGAAGCATCAAGTCAGTAGGTATGGAGAGATGTTATGGCTGAAGAATATCAATCTATTATCAAGAATGATGATTGGGATATTGTACCAAGACCTGAAGGGAAATCAGTTGTATCTTCTAAATGGCTTTTCAAGATCAAGCATGTAGCTGATGGAAGCATTGAGAAGTACAAAGCAAGATTTGTGGCTAGAGGATTCTCTCAGAAAGAGGGAATAGATTATGAGGAAACATTTGTTCTGGTTGCTCGTTATACATCCATCAGAACTATTATTGCTATTGCAGCAGCTAAGGGATGGAAGCTACACCAAATGGACGTAAAGACAGCATTCCTTAATGGTGTGATTTAAGAGGTGTACATTGAACAACCAAATGGGTTTGTGATTCATGGAAAGGAATCTCATGTACGTAGATTGAAGAAGGCATTGTATGGCCTTAAACAAGCTCCTCGCACTTGGTATGAGAGGATTGATCGATACTTGATGAGCTTGGGCTTCTCCAAGAATGATGCAGATTCAAATCTTTACTTCAAGGTAGTTGATGGTGAGGCTTTAATCTTGGTTCTTTATGTTGATGATTTATTTCTTACTGGAGCAAAATATCTCATTGTCAAATGCAAGGAGTTAGCTTTTGAGTTTGAGATGAAGGATCTAGGCTTTATACATTACTTTCTAGGATTAGAAGTATGGCAGAGACCCAATGAGATTATTCTGAGTCAAGGAAAATATACTATAGACATCTTGAAGAGATTTGGGATGATGGATTGCAAATCTATGTCTACACCGATGGAAACAAATTTGAAAAAGTTGAGTGAGTCTGCAGCTAGTTCAGATCTGGTAGATCCTACCATGTACAACCAGTTGATTGGATCGTTGATGTATCTAGTCAATACTAGACCAGACATTTGCTATGCAGTGAGTGCCCTCAGTCAGTTCATGTGTGAACCAAGGCGAATTCATCTAGTTGCAGCTAATCATATCTTGAGATACTTGTGTGACACAGTTGGATATGGATTGAGATATACTTCCAATGGAGATCTAAAGTTGCAAGGCTATTCTGACTCTGATTGGGCCGAGAGTGTAGCTGACAGAAAGAGCACCTCTGGATGTTGCTTTAGCTTGGGGTCTGCGATGATTTCTTGGTGTAGCAGGAAGCAGTCTTCAATGGCACTAAGCACTACAGAGGTTGAATATATTGCAGCATGTGTAGCACCACAAGAAGCAGTGTGGCTTCGGAAGCTCCTTGCAGGATTGTTTCAACAATCATTGGACCCGACTGTTATTCATTGTGACATTCAAAGTTGTGTGAAGCTATCTGTCAATCCAATGTTCCATGACAAAACAAAACATGTAGAGATCAAATACCATTACATCAAAGACATGGTACTGAGGAAAGCTATTCAACTAAGATATATTTGCACTGATGATCAGACGGCTGATATTCTCACCAAGCCTCTCTCCAAAGTGAAGTTTGTGCACTTTCAAGACAAGCTTGGAGTTGTGGAGAATGAAGCCCTTGTTGAGAGGGAGACTCAGCATCAGTGATTCTTTTGTTATCTGCTATAGTGCATTTTTCTCTGAGACGGAGAAATTTGAGGTGAAAGCCCTTGTCCATCTCTGAGATGGAGATGTGGTTCTTTCCACCCTCTGGGAGTAGCCATGGTGGATGTCATGTTGAGAGACTCATCACGTTGAGAGACTCCGTGATGAATTCCTTATACTTGTGTTTTGCTACTCATGGGAGTAGCCATACTGGACATCATGTTGAAAGACTCCATGATGACATCACGTTGAGTGACTCCATGATGGGCACTTGTGCACATGTTCTTTCCATACATGGGTGTAGCCATGATGGACGTCATGTTGAGTGATTCCATGACAATATCACGTTGAGTGACTCTGTGATGAACTCTTTTTCACAAATGGGTGTAGCCATTGTGGGTGTCATGTTGAGAGACTCCATGACATTGGATATCTGGAAGGATTCCTCCCTAGCTAAGACGGAGTGTTGATGTTATAGCATCGAGATTATCCTTCACCCGAATTAAATGTTAACCAAATAAATCAAGTCGTGACTTCTTATTTCTTTGAGGCAATCCTAAGTGAAGTGACGCCTCCTTTTAAAATTGTAATTTATATTTTATTTAATTCTTAATGAGGCCGACTTAATCAAATCGCATGGGAGAAAGAGACGTGCTATATCATGAAGAGGCCGCCTTCTTGTGTAAGGACATATTGTTTGCGAGAAGACTTATCAACTTGTATATCAAGGTGGTGCTACTCTCTCTCATATCATTTTCATTATTATTCAAGTGAAGTTTGCATAAAATCTGAAAGAGTTCGATACCTACAGCAGATCGATATTCTTGGAGTTTGATATTATCCTTGGTTGTGTACTTGCATCAAGTGTGGTGCCCTTATAATCATATCAGATCGGCCTTGTGATTGGCCTCATTGTAAAGCATATTGCTGCTATTTATTCAATATATAGGTGATATATTGTTGCTAGGTTTTTCTCCCTCAAGAAGGAGGGTTTTCCCAGGGTATATGTTGTATTCTATTGTTTCAATTTGTGCTATTTCTACTTAACTTAATTCTGGTTCTAAAATTAACAGCAGACACCCTTGGATCTAAAGGGCCAAATGCAGTCACCTGATTTGTTCGAGGCAGTCATCCTCTGCGTTTTCCTGCTGGCTCGACAAGGAAACATTCAGCAAGATCATCAAATTCAGTGATAACCCCGCAAACATCGACGGAGTGCAAAGAGGTTGTTATCAAGAGACATCCAAAATGGCTACCTAGCTTGAAAATAGTGCCCTTGCTGAAGAAAAGGGGCCCTTTCTTTTGGGCACTCAAATGTTGTCGAATGGCTGAAGGACCCCCAAGATGATCTTCTCTGTTTGGATCAACCTCAACAACGGAACAGTCAGCGAAGGATTCCGACAAGGGAATCATCTGATGACAGAGATCAAACTAAAGCAGTTTTCAACATAAAATAACTGATCAAAAAGACCAAAAGCGCCCCTACTGGAGAAAGGTGCCCTTGCTTCTTGAGATGTTAAACTGACTTTCAGGGGCTAAGACACCAACCATCTTTTTCAGGATTGAGTTGGTCACCTGATGAATCATCAAGAGAGATTGTCTGACTCGTTAGTCAACGAGGATATCAAATCAAAGCACAGAAGGTCTAAATGGAGAAATTGAAGAACATGCATTGAAAATTGACCAAGGCAAGTGCAAAAGCGCCCTTGCTGAAGAAAGGCACCCAGTCTTCTGGGCCTCAAACTCAGTTTTTCGGCTTAGCATCTCCCAGGCACATCTCTTCATCACAAATCCAGCTCAACAATGAATCTATCAACAACTGCTCAGGATCAACGGATCAATTTGGAGCGAAGACCAAACAAAGGTCATTCAACATGGAAAAATGATAAAAAAGAGTTCAAATCTCAAAAAGGACACCTAAAATAGTCAAGGCATGTTTTGTTGACCAAGAGATTTTGGAGGAAAATTTGTTTCAAACAACCCACAATCAGTGGGATTTAGCTTTGGGAACTCTAGATCAAGCCAAATCTCTCCAAAATCATGAGTTGGCACCCACTTTTGAAGTATTCAAACTTGAATCAATATGAACCAACTCTAGGCGTCCCATTTCATTATTTCTTTTGCAGGTTGAAGGATAAAACAGCCATTTTCTCTCCAAGGCATATTTTCAAGATCTGAAGGAGGTTTTTTTGACCGTTCTTCGTTATTTTTCGAAGATCAGTGGCATAGAAGGATATTTTCTCAGAGGTTGCATCCAGAGGTACATTTTTACAAAAAGGCAGAAAATAACTTCCAATCTTCTTCTTATCTTCTTCCTCTCTTTTGTCGTAAACTTCTTGCATGTTGCAAAAAACAGCAGGCTATCACAAATCTGGCCAACTGGGTATGATCAACGTAATTTTCCAACAAAACCCATCTCATCAAATTTTCCAGAAACAACAAACTTGCAGCCCCTATTTTTAGGTATTTTTCTGGAAAAGTCTTAGAATCAAAAATCTAAGGAACTGGGTTTCTTTAGCATTGAAGCACGAACAAAACCCATGTGCCAAAATTTTTCCGAAAAATTACTTCTCAGCGGGTGGCTATTTTTAGGGGTTTTCAAAAGTTGTCTGAACATATCCGTGTTTATGGTCAATGGCCAAGTTTTTCAAGACCAAAATGGTCCTACTTCACGACCAAAATGTGGAAGGTAGTCATTCCCAACACAAAGCCGCCACCGGTTACTACCACACTACCTTCAACATCCCATGTCAACAAGGCTAGAAGACGCAGCTACCAAGAAGATTGAATATCAAAAGTAGTTTGCAAGAGACAAAAAGTCAACACCTAGTTTGAAGGACTATTGACTTGAGGTGATGAGGTGTCAGACACCTAGTTGGGACATCTTACCCTCTAGAAAGGCATTAAATGTGACCGGAGTTAACTTGATGCCCCTTTCCAAGTTAACTCCACGTCCCACAGATCATGCATTGTCAGATCCCAATGATTAAGGATGTCTAATTTGACTTCCATAATTTGTGGATCTTAGATCTCCACTAAACGTGGATGTCTATTTTGGAGGCACACTTTGTAATAAAGTTCACCTTTAGTTTAGTTTCAGTCAACTAAAGCAGTTTTCAGTTGACTCTTTGTTTAGTTTCAGTTAACTGAAGTAGTTTTCCAGTTAACTGTTTGCTCACCTACTTTTAGACATAGGAATAAATCTTGCTAATTGATTGGCAAGAACTCAATGTTAACTCAAGGAGACTTTAGGGATGCCTACTCGTTTGAGTTTTATAAATAAGAGCCTTGGGCTCATTATTTGTTAAAATTTACTTACTATGCAAAATTGTTGCGCCATTGTTGCCACAAGTTTGAAAGTGATTATTTGTTCGCTCTTGGATGAGGGTTAATTGGTTTGATGAACAATTGTGTATGATTTTGTGCCTTCGCATGTCCCAATCTTTGTAACTCGTTGAAGAGATTTGAAGAAGAAAATCATAAGGCATTTGCATTTTGATCCAAAGATTTGAGTCATTTCAACGTTTTGTGTTAAATAGCTTGTTGTTTCATTTCCTTCCTCGAACAGGGGTTCTTCCTCCTCGAATATTTGTTATTAACGGTTATCGTGTGATGTTGTTTAATGAATTGACTTTCAATCTATACTTCGAACAGGGGTTCCTCCTCCTTAGCAAGTTTGTTTGCCAAAACATCATAATTTGTTGATTCTAGTAAGTTGTTTCCTAGCCTATACCTCGAACAGGGGTTCCTCCTCCTTGGCAAGTCAAAGATCCAACTTACCGTGAAGAGCGTTTGCTTGTATAAAACCTTATCCCAGCGTATATCCGAGAGTTCAAAGCCTCGGCCATATTCTAAGGAGACGGCGGATTCAAGTGATCCAACCATCCATTCCCGCTCCTATGCCCTCATGCTCTGTTTATCTTGGGGAAATAGGATAGATTAAAAGCTAGTTTAGTCATAGTTAAGATCTACAAAAACCAAAGAAAAGCTTAGCTACAACACATTGTGTTTGTGCACCCTTGTGTCATGCCACTGAGTACAAAAAGATAGGAGCCTTAGTCTACTCTACCCTTTCTTACACATTACATCAGCAAAGAGAGATCTTCCTCTCTATAATCCAAAGGAGTAGTACCATAACAATTGCAATAGTTGACCATTTCCAATAAGCACTCCAGAGATGCTAATTGAAACGCCAACAAATCTCTTCCCTCTCAACATTCATCCCATAGATCCTCTTTAGAGAACTAGTTTATGCTATTAAAATTTATGGGTGCCCATTTATATTGATAATATCCAGTATTTCACTCCATTTCAAATAGCAAATTATATTTCTCCATATGCAATTACATGCACACATGCAAAAATACGCACAGCAAACTAAAAGAATTTGTCGAGCAAGCCCTGCTATTTTCAAACTTCTTTGAACATTTACTTTGTTGAGTAAATAGCAAATTAATGTTCTGCCCTATCTATCAGGTGTTTGAAATGATAAATCACCATAATCTATTCTCAAGTTTTACCCATTCTATCATGCAGAAGTTATTTTCATCTGCTAAGCTCTGGCCTTGCCCCAAGGTGGGGCACTTATCCAATTGAGATTTAGCATTTTAATGAAATAGTGTGAAGATCTCCACCCAGATTTTTTAAATAAATGTTGTCTAGTCGCACTTTCTAGATTCTCAAATACTGAAAAACATATAATGGCAGAAAATCATAGACACGATGGAATTTACGAATTACTCTTAATATGGCGAAATACTTCGCAATTTATTGCAATTCAAGTATATCAGATCAGCATACATCAATATCACAAATATATGCATATACTGTTCATTCAGCAACAGGATAACTAGATGGTTACGCCTATACACAAAAAGCCCGATTTGCTCCAATGATTCGATAATCGCCCATAGATTGGCAGCGTTTCCACCACACTAGGATGACTGAGTGCGCCCAGGCCACCTAATGACGCCAATGAATAGAATGTGACACCAATGGACTAGACAGCCGCGGATGTGAAGTGTCCAACCATAGCCGCGAGGCTCGGCCAGGACGTTGATCACCTCCTTTGCTAGCGGCCAGGCTTGTGCTAGCTTCAAGGCGTGTATACGCAGCTTTGAGAGAGATGCAACCCTTTTGCGATGAGCCCAAACAATGAAAGGCTTGGAATCCAAACGACTATAATGAGCAACTAAAAGATAAATGAGAGACTAAACACGAATACTCTTAGGTGTGAGGCTACGCACGCACTTGAGTGATCAAGCAGAGAAACTACGCCCTTTGTCTTGCCAAGACTTCTCGTCCAATATTCGTGATGATGGAAATGAGAGGGTCGAACTCCTTTTAAGCTTGAAATTGGCGCCATCATCCCAAGAGTCCGCCAGTTGAGAAAGGAAAGCCTTCTAAGATGGTGCACTCCAGATGTAAATAAAAAGTTTTCAAATTTTGAATTTAAAATCAGCGCCTCTTAACAAGTTCGGCCCCAAAAAGAAATATTTAATTATTTATTTATTAATTTATTTATTATTCATCTATTAGTTTATTTATTTAATTTATCTAAGTTTTTTATAGTGTTAATAAACACTTGTTTTATTTTCAAAAAGCATCGGCCTGACTTTGTCAATTTTTTAGGACATTACAAATAGTGGACAACTTGACTTATGCCATTTGGAGTAATTGTTTCAAGCTATGTCAAAGAGTTCACCAAATTTCAAATTTTGGTGAACTTAATTGGAGATCAAAATAATTGTTCAAAATTGCCCTTGAAATTTATATTTTAAAAATGTTTTTAATTTAGTCAAAAACCCTAAAAGAAAGTAGCAATTGGCCTTATATAATTGATTTCATGGGCATCCACTAGGACTTTTCTGATTTTGTTTCTTTGGTGAGCATCCATGTTTGTTTACACTGGTTTGTTGAGCAGCTGAAAGAGATGTTTGAAAAGATAAAATGAGCTTTAAATCTCACAGAAACAGGATCCAAAACAGATATGATCCAAAGCAATTTCTTCAAAGAATTCCTTCATAAGATCCATTTCTAAACAAAGTGAGCATTGGTTGAACAAGTTTAACAACCCTGTTTGCTAAATAGACAAACTTGCCAAAAGATTTCACAATAGCTATTAGGTCTACCAACCCCCAACATTGAAGCAATAAATAGGGCAATCTGATCCAAATAAGACCTAAAGTATATGAAACATTACAAGGTCTAATGCTCAAAAGAATTTCCTTCAAAGCCTGACTTGAACACAAAATATGATCCTTATCCTTCACAAAGCTAAATTCAAAAATAGTATAACCACCAACATAGGGATAAATAATGATTTGTCTTCCAAGATAAGTTTCCATGTCATAGGAATCCATTAGTGTAGCTCGATCAATTTAGGCCAAAATTTGTGGAATTTGAAGATGAGGGCATGGCTAGTCAAAAAAAACCAACACAATAACTTTGATCATATTCATAAGATGATGGCAGGTTTGTGTTGGAAGGCCCTAGGGAAGCGTGAAAGGTTTGAAGGAGGTTTATCTCTTGATGTCTTGCACAAGCTCAAGGAGGCTTTGGTGGTAGCAAAGTCAAACTACCTACACTTACTTGCGGATAGAGGTCATCTCCTCACACTTGGAGAGATATCTTTTGATGCCTTGGGAAGGAAAGAAGATGAGGTGGAGAAGCTTTGTGAGTAGTTAAGCATCACACACTCTTCATCCTACACAGCAAAATTTCAGACTTCTATGCCAGCCACATCCGATGAAAAGCAATGCAACATGAAGATGGCAAAAAGCGAAGACATGGAGGAAGAACTTGAAGGGTCATATGATGAAGTCATGAAGATAAAGAAGATCCATACACATGAAGATTTTGCTGGCAACCATGGGACAGAAATTATGGCACGACACACTTGATTTTCCATTGAAGGCATCCCTTGGACCTGCACTAATGAATGAGCACCCATTCATGGAAGGAGAGATGATTAAGATTGAGGAAAACATCACACTAAAGCATGAGGTAAGGACTGATTTTCTGATGTATGACAGCAGTCCCTTACCTTCACATTATCATGTTATGACAGCCAAGAGGATCAGCCTTAAGCCTTGTGATTTTCATGGAGAAACTCATGTTGGACCAGCACTTGGCAATGGATAACTAACGAAGGATGAAGACTTGTTTGAGTCACTTGAAGGCACTACAAAGAGGTATGATGTAAGTTCTGATTTTCTGTTTTATGACAACAGTCATATTTCAATGCATAACATGAGATAGCAGCTATGTTACGTAAGGGGAATGATGTTGAAGGATCCCCCAATGTTGGCACTCAAGATGTGAGTGTCAAATATGAGGAATGTATTGTGGATTTAAGCCACAAAGGTTTTGATTTTGCATATCATACTATGAGAGATGTGGAAAAGACACAAGATATGTGTAATGGGTGGTTGCAAAGAGCTAGAAGGGCAAAGATGTTGGCTGCCCAAACAAAACAGCACTTGCAAGAGCTCAAAGAATGATGTAATCAACTAGATCAAGCCAAGAGGGAAAGGGAGTCACACACTAGATCTCTATTTCTTCCAAGGGAAGAATGCATAGTGATGGTGCAAGCATAGGAAAGGTCTTGTGAAAAAAGTAAGCAAGAAGAATATGCAGATTTGGGTGGACAAGCAGAAAGGTACGAGTCGGAAAATTTTGTTCCTGTACCTAATTTGCATCATGAGTTGCCTTTGTTTGAGGGCCCCTTGAACGCCCAAACCCTAGAGTTGGTTAAAGTAGTTGAGCATACACTTAGTGGATCAGCCACTACTGTCAAATGCTCACATGAAGAGGGAGTCATAAGTGATTCAGTTTGTGGTGACACATTGGTCTTTCTTGTTGATTTAGTGCAATCCTATCATCATATTGATTCCTTGGTTGCATTGGAGGCTGCCCTATTTCAGAGATTTGTGATGCATGCCATAGAGGCACCTGCCTTTGTTGGACATACTTGGGGGATGAAGCTAAATCTTGACACAAGTATGGAGGTATTGCTATAATGTTTGGCTTTAAGTTACCAATGCTTGTGTTCCAATTGGATTATGTCATAGGAATTGAAAGAAATCGTGAAGATCTAGACCGTCTTGCCCTAGTTCATATGGATCCATTCCATACTTTGCTAGGGGATGGCTACTCTACTTTATCACACATGGATACCCTACAGCTATACTTTGAGAACAACAGCTGTTTGGATGTTTTGGAGAGGTTGGGATCATTGCTTCACCATGGGGAATGGAGTATGGATGATACTCTATCATCACATGACATTGGCGATGGCGGCATCTTGCACATTCAAGTGGAAACCTTCCAAATGGGAGAGTTGGTGGGTGTTGACAGATCCTTGAGGTACATCTATCTCCTCAATTTTGATACATATGGTAGTACGATGATTTGGGATCCAGGTGATGGTAAACTTGTCATTGCTTGAGGACAAGCAATTTCGTAAAGGGAGGATTGTAATATCCCTTCAAAAAACGAACAAGGAAAAATTAAGCAAAAAATAATATTTTATTATTTTTGAGTCTTGGAACCCAAACGGAGGGAAAATAATATTTAATTTCTGAATATTTTGTGCCAAAAATATATTTTATATTTAAATGGGGCTTGGGCGGCCTTTTGGAAAAATAAGGAGAAAAAAAATTTAAAATTTTAAAAAAAAAATTAAATTCGAATTTTGGGGCCCAAATTAGGTCAGCCAAATTGAAGGGAAAAGGGGAAGTTTGATATAAATACAAGTTCATTTGGAAGCTTTTGATCATCAACGAATTTACCTCTGCTTTTCCGATCTGCACTTTGGCGAATATTCTAAGGACGAAAACCCTTAAGAATATAGGATAAGTTGGGCAAAACCCTAGCTTCTTTAATGGATGACTTCATGATGGAGATTCACATGGGCTTCAATGGTGATTTTTACTAGATTCACACTCAAATTTTTGCATCAGCATAGGCGTCTAGTTGGGAGGGCGAATTGGGCAAGTTGAAAGAGATTCTTCAGATTTTTCAAAGGTTGCAAACCCTATCAACAAACCAGGGCAGGCCAGCGCACCCCTTTGGTAGGGTTTTACTTTTGGAGTTGTTTTTCATCAAATAATTGCAGTTGTTGCATTATTGTGAGCTGGAGCAATTACGCCCAGCTAGGGTTAGAGTAGGAGGTCATTTTCATTGCATAGATTGGGGTTTCTTCATATCAGCGAACTTCTTCATGTTGTTGGGCATGTTTGGAGCCCATTTCATTGTGTAATTGCATCATTGGTTAGGTCTGTTTTTAAGGCAGCAAACTGGTTGTTTGAATATCAGAATTTTGGCATATGTTGGTGAACGTTTGGTGGTTTATTATGTTGATTTCCTACCTGTTCATGATCATGCAAATCTGCTATGAGTTTTATATTATTGGATTGAATGAATGCTGTTGTTAATGCATGAATATATTTAGAAATTTACATCAGAAAATTAGGGTTTGAGCAGAAGTTTAAAATCAGAAAATTAGGGCATCATTTTGTCATAAAAATCAGAAAAATTGCACAAATATTGGTTGGGATATTTCAACCTCAATAGTTACAACTCTTCATCGCTGCATTTGGAGAATAATAATTTAATTTTAAGGTAATTTGTTAGTGCTGTTGTCTATTACTTGTAATCAGTCCTAATAATTCCTCACCCCCACCCCGCCTTTCCTTCAAGATCTACCTTCCTTATATACCTTATCTTGCTCAAGGGCCACAACCTTTCATATGCTTGTTGACCATTCTTAACAACTTAAATCTTTAATTAATACCAGTTTGGTGTAATATTTAATTATCTTTATTAATTTCTTTTGAAACATAGGCGGCAGACATTTAGGAATTAAACGAGACATAACATAATTGAGTCTGCAGAATTGGAAGATGGTTTTCTCAAGGATCATATGCAATTCTTGAAGGAGAAACAAGAGGTAACTGAAACCCTCCACGTCTTGCCCTCAGCCAAGTAACGGCCACCTGTTGGTGCTTTGGTGTTAGTTCTTTGCTTTCAGATATCCCTCCACTTTGTTTCCTCATCTACTTTGTGGCTATGTTCCATGCCATTTTCAGGACAGGGACAACAGGGGACAGCAGTCTGAGAGTCATTTTTTGGGGACAGCAGGGAAATGGTAATATATACAAAATATATATATATATATAGAGAGAGAGAGAGAAACAAATTCCTACAAGTTAATGAACAGCAGTACAACAGCAGCAATATAACATAACATTGCTAAAACAATGTTGTAACATATGTATATGTTACCGGGTTCTTCAAAAAAGGACCCCATGCCTGCTCCTGGAGCGTTTGGGTACGGGAGCGACCTGGGGAGCGCCTGGGAGCGCCTTGGCAGCCCCGGGTTCTCTGAGGGTCCTTCTTGGGCACTCCCAGGCAGAAAATGTTAATTTGAATCATCCTTTTTTGTTGCAGTAGTTTGTGATCTGTTTTAGCTTGCGTTTCAAATTAATTTCAAAGGTATTATTTCATTATCAGCTTCTTAAATGTTGCTTGTCAATTTAGTGGATTTATAAAATATTTATTTCAGTATAAACAGTGACAATAATCCAATATTGTAATAACTAGATGGTTTATCGCTAGATCCCTATTATCATTGTAAGTTTGTAATTGTAATGATCTTCATTTGAATCGTGACTTTAGACATATATGATATATGACATAATATTGAAATTTTGAACTATCAATTGGCATTTATCTTTATCACTACCATTGATCAATGATTCAATGATGAATTGATCACTGATGATTGATCAAGTATACTATATCATACTATCAAATGTATTTACAATTTTGTATATTTTTAATTTTTTGCATATATATATATATACAGCTGTACCCAAACATACCATATTTCATGAAAAAAAAAATCGCCGCACCAGCGTACCCGTGCCCGATCCCGTACTAGAACCGGCAACTTAGATATATATACACACAAACACAGACACAGAGAGAGAGACAAATTCCTACAAGTTAATGAACAGCAGTATAACAGCAACAATATAACATGACTTTGTTAAAACGATGTTGTATGATGTCTGCAGAAACCTGCGTGCCAACCACACTCCAAAAAGAAATTGTTTGTTTGTACTTCTCACACAATACCACACTGTACCAGACAATGGCCGATGCACCTTTAACCTCTTTTGCAACTGACAATAATAACTGAGTCTAATAACATATCAGGAATTTTCAAGTATGAGACTTTTTTGAACAATGAAATCAGAAATCCAAATTATTGCTGTTAGTGTTAACTGTTATATAACTTATATCATTAACTATGAATCTGAATCCTAATATATTTATCAGTGTTACAAGACTCAGACTTGGCAAGCTGATTTTTGACTCGGAATTGGACTCGGAGCCCAAACTCAGCACAAACTCGGTAAAGACTCGGCAAATTGAAAAACCCAAGAAATTCAAAAAAAAAATTGGATTTAAAACTTGTTTCATGCACCCTTTACTAAACAAACCTTAAAGACACAATAACCTCATGAAATAGAAACTACCTTGATCCCATACACAAACATACATCAATCACATAAGTTAACGCAAATTTTAGCTGAAGGAAATAACACATTTAGATATATAAATATTGTCCAATGTATACAAAACTCATGGAATATGAAATCCATGGCATCAAAACAAAAATATCAAAACTAAAAATATAAATTTATGGCTCAAAGGAGCTTGTGTTACTCATCCCAACATCACGACAAGTCATGCAGTAGCATCTAAAATAAGTCCTGGATGATGATGTAGCCATGATATTTGCTTGTCTCTCAATGATTGGTGTGTATATTCAAGTGAGGAATTTACAATTAAAGTTTTCTTGAAGCCTTCAAAGACTACATGTTTAATTGTCAAGCTCATTAAAAAACACGAACGGTTAAGTAAAAAGGTAATGGTTATGTTAGAGTTTAACCTCAGCTAGCATACTAATAGATGGGATTGTTCTATGAGTTGCTTCTGTAGGGTATAATTGATACATTTTTGCATTCTGAAAATGGCATTTCTTGCCAACTATGACTTAACTTGTATTCAACAGTACAATGATTGTAGCATGCCAACTTTACCTATGTTGTCCTTGTATACTAAACAAGTTGTCCAATGTATGAAACAAGATAGTCCTTGATTGTGGCTTTGACTATGAAGATGAAGAGATTTGCAACAGGGGATATGTATTTTGTAGGTTTTATGATCATGATTCATCATTGGCCTATTACATGCTTAGACTTATAATAGTTTGATGGGCGTTTGGGGAAACACCCCAACAGGGTCAAGGGGCAATGCCCCCAGCAGGGTCGAAGGGTAGCGCCAATGCCCCCAGTAGGTTCAAGGGGCAATGCCCCTCACGAGGTCCAAGGGCAATACCCCGGGTACGCTCCCACCCAAATGAAGACCTTCAAAACCACACAGACCTTCATGGCAAACACAATTTTCATATTTTTTGTAAATCCTAGATGGGCATGTCATAAACCAAACAAACATTGAAAGATTCTAAAACAAAGAATTAATTAATTAAAATGGTTGAGTCCAAGGCTCAAGACTCGCTCGCCCAGACTTGGCGAGTCTGGCGAGTACTCAGGGTTTGAGTCTCCCAATCTCGTCGGGCCTAGCTCGCCGAGTCTAGGCGAGTCCAGGAGAGTATTGTAACACTGATACTTATTTTTGTTGTACTACAACTATTGAAGTAACCTTTGTCATAATTAGCTTAATTATTGTTAGACTGTTGTCATGTTATAATGCTGTTATAATAATGTCATGATATATTTAACAGTCTTTTTTTAATTTTATAAACAATTTATTTTTTAAAACATTACAAAAATTTGCTTTGTTGTAGGGGATGCCTAACCATCCTTGGGACGGTTGAGGGACATCTACGACATCCCCAGCTGCCTTTGGGATGGCCAAGCATTCCTTAACTGTTTCCTAACATTCCCTAGAATGAGGACGCATTTTGAGACATTTCCAAACCTTGCTTGTTGGAGGGACTGCCAAGGGAAGTCCCACTATCCCCACAATGCCCAAGGGGACGGGTGAAGGTTTGAGGAGTAGAGAGACATCCCCATATAACACAGCTTTGTTGCCTTGTTAACATGCATCTCTTGATGTTGCTGCTCCCAGCCTGCCCCACTCTCTTGTAAAAGTGTTTGGAATTCAGTGTTACCCCAAGTCTCCGAGACAAGGACGGCAGGACATGTCCCCAAGTCCCCCATTTTTCAAGCCAATTTTGGGGACAGCTAGGGGACGACAAAGGGGACAGCTATATAAAATATAGGGAAAATTTAAATTATATAAGGAAATTTTAAATATTCATATGAAAACATGTTATATGTTAAGGTTCTATAGTGTATATACTATATATGCATGCATTATCCATGTTTTCATATGCATGTCTCTCAAGATTGATCATGTGCTGGTTTATTTCTCTGATTTTGTGCATCTAATGATTTATGTTTTGCTGTCTTAGAGCTGCTTGTTTTAGCTATTGTCTCCTGATTGCTTCACATAACTTCTTTGACACAGCTGTTCTCCTTAATATAAAAGGATTTAAGCACTTCAAAAATCCACCTTTATCAATAATATATCACTTATCATGATCATACTTATAAATATTATTTTTTTATATTTTTAAATTACTATATTTTATATTTTAAAATATATAATTTACTTTATTTCAATATTTATCATATTTTGAATGTACCAGTTTTTCTTCTATTTAAAATGCTTCATTCGAAAGGTGCTACTTTGGTGATCACTAATATTGTTGAGGCTCACTGTACGTGACAATCTGATTTTTGAGTCCTGGATTATATATATATATATATTATTACTTTTAGTAGTTTTTTCTGTTTTTCTTGCTCTGATTATTGTAGCAGACTCCGGAGACTAGCTGGTTCTGTAACATTTTCAATTTCCTAATCTCTGGGGAAAGTGCAGTAAAAAGTACATACGAAATTTGGCCCTTCAGAAACACTTTCATTCTATAATTGGAGATGAAAATAAAATAACTGTACTCTGTTTATCAGACTGTTTTCAAATGCAAACAACTGTATTCTGTCTATCAAGACTGTTTTCAAATGCAAACAAATGAGTTGATTCTAAAGAGAAAGAACGGAGGGGAGAGGAATTACAGTATCTCCAAATTCACAAGACAACCAAGCTCTTTTGGAATAGAACCAAACAAAAGATTTCTTGAAGGATCCCTGGAAGTGAAGTGAGTTTTTTTTTTTTTTTTTTAAAGGCTGCCTGGTGCCGGGGATGTCTGGCCAGATGTCCCCAGCGCCAGGCAGCGCCGTCCCCCATTTTCTGGTAAGTTTCCAGCTCAAAATGGCAGATCAGGGTCACCTAGGGGGCGTCCCCTGGCCGTCCCCGCGTCCCCAGAATGTCCCTAGGACAGGTACAGCGGATTTAGGCCTGCGGACGCGTCCCCTGGTACACAGATTTGGATCCTTCCAAAAATCCAAACTTTACAAATTCATTTTTTAAAATAAGATAAGTTCTTTTGTTAATAACTAATATTAAGTAAATATTTATATAAATGTGTACAATTATAAATTTGCATTAAGGAATAGTTTCCTAAGTATAATAAATACAAATTTCAATTTAATTATTTATATATAAATATAGAGTGAGATTTGTATTTAATATTTATTTATGTATTTATGAATTGAGATTGGTATTTAATATTTATAATTTATATTTATAAATTGTGATTTGTATTTAAAATTTACATATATTTAGATTTATCTTTTGAAAAAAGATAAATATCAAAACATTAGATATTTATATTTTATAAATTTTGATAAATATTTATTGCACTTAAGCAATTATTTATTTATAGTTTTATATTTATTTTTTATTTTTTATTTTGAAAATATAAACAATAAAAAAACATTATACTCTTTGAAAGTAATCAAAAAAAAATTCTGATTTTATTTACTCTCAAAGATTGTTCCAAAATTTATCCTCACCGAATATAAAGATGGGCATGAACCTTGTAACTTAGATCTCAAACATGAGTTAGGATCTCGGCTAAGGAAGTTTGCGTAGTGGGAGAAAAGGCCTCCCCCTTATTTTAGAAGCACATTGAATTATGTTGAAAATGACTGGTCAACTTGGCTTTTCATAATCTAGTAGAGGTGTAAAGAGTGAATTGGCATCATAGCTTAAGGAATCCTATGCAGTGAGAAAGAAGCCCTCTCCTTAATAATCAACAATCCCATTCACCCATATTAAAAAAAAAGAATGTCTGTACAAGGGAATGCAGAAGATAAAGCATAAGACCACCAAAGAAAAGACTAATGTAAACCATGAAATATATGATGCACACAAAATTTTATTCAATAAAGCCATTAACAATGGCAAAGTGATACATATATGATAAAACTTTGCCAGCACAATAAATATATACATAAGCTATGACAAAGTGATAATATGGTCAATCAAACAACATACCACCACTATTTGGTGCTCCTGAAGAAACTATCATATCATCATCAATGAAATCTTCTTCATATTCATCATCGCTACTGATGTCATCAAAATCCTCACTGTCACCAGTTATATCTTCACCAGATGTATCCCTGTTTTTGTTAAAGGAAAGAACCATGATATAAATCTGCACAAAAATACAAACTACTAATAGTGTAATACCAATGTTCTGAAAGATATATATAATCTAATAATTATATATCAAGGATACGAATTGTCAGATCTTTCCCTATTTGGAGGCAGGTAGTAGCCAGTAAGGTGTACACTAATAGGACCCAAAACAGAAAATGTGACTTCTTCTTCCTCAAACTGCAGATTTAAGGAGCATGCCTCTGTTTTTCCAGATGAAAAGGAACACAGGAGAACACCAGGTCTATCACCAACATTACATTGCACCACACTCCTCTGCCCTGAAGAACCAAGCCCTAAGGTGGCCTGCCAAGGAACAGAACATATTCCATAGACTTCACAGAATAGAAATACGGACACAGTAACATAATCTAACAAATAAAGTTCAACATCACGTATGTTGGGATGAGACACAAAACATGAACAATTAGCAATGATATCAAAAGAGTGATTCAGACTTGTGCCCTTAAACTGTACACCAACCTGGGTAAGATGAAGTCTTCCCTTCTCTGAGTCACTGTTAAGAGTAACTGGTTTGCCACATTTGACTTCAACACCTATCATCCAAATACAAACAAGACAAGTTAGAGATGAAACAGAAAATGTCTTGAAATGGAGATCACAAAATTGCAAGGCCTAGTGTTTTTATGTTTCACATACCAAAACAATTCACACAGAAATTATACACAAAAATATTAAAGACTTCCAACCCCATGACATAAACAAGGAGTAGGACCCAACTCAGATTCATATGCCACATAGGCATGACTAAGCACAATGAATATCCATCATGAATAAAGAAATGATTCCATAATTAAAGCTAATTTGATGACCTATAATGGTGAGCATATGTGAAAGCGAGAATTGCTTCCATCAAAGTTTATAATATAAACCTACCCATGCATAATTAGCTACTTCCATTAGCATTACTGTTAAAAACTTATATGGACATGGCAATATACAATTGCCCTAATTATATCACAATTGGGGTACACATGCATTATACATTGTCACATTATTCTTAACCATGGAAATGCTGCCAATAGTGTTCTTAGTAATTACTTCAGTAAATGAACACAATGAAGTGTGAAGTTTTCAACTATATAATTTTTCTCTTGATTGAGATTCTCAATTTAAAATGTAATTGCAAGAATGCAGGAACCAGCCAAAGATTCCTAAATATAGCTATCAATACAATTTAAGATGTCATGCCAAATTTCACAGTATATCCTACCTAAGTCACAAGGTTCGAATTCGAGTTTGGCAACATTGAAATTCGGATGTAGTTCGACAAGTAAAAAATTCGGATTAAATTTGCCTCATGTAATTTCATTTTTTTAATATAAATAATATATTCACCTTATATAATTTTATTTTTTTAATATATGTAATCTATTCACAAAATTATAATTTATAAATACTAAAGTCTAAAATAATATTATATTAAATTGATAAGTAAATAATTTAATTTAAATATTTAAATTTGATTAATTATTAAATGTTAATATTAATAAATAAATAAATAAATAAGTAAAATAATATTAAATTTAAATATATTAAATGTTAATTCTTTAACAAAAATTCAATATAAATAAAATAATATTAAATTTAATTCATGATTAAGTTTTATATAATTTTATTTTTTAATAAAAGTTATATATTCACAAAATTATAATTTATAAATAGTAAAGTCTAAAATAATATTATATTGAGTTGATAAGTTTTAAAATTTTATTTAAATATTTAAATTTGTTTAATTATTAAATGTAAGTATTAATAGATAAATAAAAATAAATAAGTAAAATAAAAATAATATTAAATGTTAATTCTTTAATAAAAATTAAATATAAATAAAATAATATTAAATTTTTTTATGAACAAATGCATGTTTAAATCCTTTTAAAATATAGAAAATATTAAAACAAATATATATAAAAAAAATTAACCGCAAATGAAATTGCGACGGCATACTTGTGCAAGGTCATCGCAACTTCGACCAACCTTCACTACATTTCTTTGTTGTCAAACGCACAGGTTTCCATTCAATGCTAGGCTCAATGCCATGTGATCCTATGATGGCATGACCTGTCGCGCAAAGCAACTCCTCTCGCTCACCATTTTTCCGCTGTCGCACCTAGAAGACATGTGTTGTGCCCTAGCCGCTAGTGGGAGAAACTTTGCTAAAAAAACCCTAATAAAAACTACTTTGTGAAAATATATGTTAATAAAAATACAGTCGCCCTTTTCCGTACGAATCTAGGCACGAATTTGAACAAATTTTATACATATTTAAAATGTTCACCGAATTTTGAACTTCAACCATGAAATTCGGCGAACCCTGTGACACAGTATCCTACCATAAAAAAGCAATAGTCAATCCTATATCTGGAACCAATCTTTGCTCAATAAGAACAACAATATCAAGGTCCTATAAATCATCAGGGATTTAACATTATTATTTATATTCAAAGTATCTCTTTATGTACTTACATGATATTTTCTTCTCATTCTTAACCATGGAAATGACCGCCAATAGTGTTTATTAGTAAGTTCTTTCACTAAACAAGAATAATGAAGTTTAAAATTTTCAACTATAAGATTTGTCTTTTCATTAAGATTCTCAAATGAGAAATGAGAAATGAAAGCATGCAAGAACCAGCCAAAGATTTCCAAATATAATTGTCAACACAATTGAGGATGTCACCCAAATTTCTCAATATATTCTACCATAAAAAGCAATAGTCAATCCTATATCTGCAATCAATCTTTTGCTCAATATGAATGACACTGTCAAGGTACCACATATCATCTAGGACTAAAACGTTCTGTTTATATTTATAGTATTCCATTGTACTGAGTTCATATCAGTCCAGACTAGAACCAGGTGATAATTTAAATTACATAGTTCCACGGAGTTTCGGGGACGAGGACAGGGGGACGGCAGAGGATGCGTTTCAGGGGCGCGAGGGGTCTAAGTTTGGGGTTGGCGGTGGGGGGTGGGGGCAACGAGGGAGTGGTGCGCTAAAATACATATAGTACTTGAAAAAATAGTTATAAAAAGATGTATAACTGTAAAAGCCTAAGGAATAGGTAAAGTTTAGAGTTTAAACACATTGCAATGATTTCATTGAACTAGTGAACATTGAAACAATGAAAATATACATGTAACTTAATAGACATTGGAGCGAGAACTAGATGTTTCATAATTTGAATTTCATAGTCATGATGTTCAAACTTCAAACTTCAAAAACAAAATACTAAATAGTAAATAGCTAATGGACTGATGCCTCTAATGATCTAATCATCCCCAACTCCAAGCTCCATGCCAATCTCCTCATCACTGGAACTGTTAGACAGGGACCCCAAATGCTCAAGCTCATCTAAACCAATACCAACCAACCATGTCTGTGTAGCATCCTCATCTATCTGTGTCAGCTCTTCTGGCTCTATATCCCATTTGGTTGTTTGACTCTCCTTGTATGTAGTTGTGTTGCGGTCAATGAGACACAAGGCACTATGCACAGCCACAAGCTTATGTGCCCTCCTAGAAGTAAGCCCGTTCCTCTTAACCGAGTGGATGAAGCTATAAGTAGACCAGTTCCTCTCAGCAACAGAAGAACTAGAAACCTGGGACAGCAAACAAATGGCTAGAGTAGTAATCAAAGATCTAGGCCCATGCATAGTCCACCACAACTTGGGGTCCTCCTGTGACATAGTCTCCAAATCTATCTTGGCTGCCTCTAAATATCCCCAAAGAGTAGTAAATTTTGTCCACTCAGTACGAAGCAAGCTAGCCTCTATAGGATCATACATTTTGTCAATAGCCTTCATGAACCCTTCCTTCACCTCAGCATCCTCTATAGGTGTGATTCTGTCGAGCCTTGGCACATACCACTTTGGGTTCAATGCATAGGCAGCCATGTGTAAGGGAGTGCTGAGCTTCTCCCATCTACGCTAAATGATTGGATAAATATGCTCAATGTAGAATTGCATTGTGGGGTCCTTCTCTCGCACAACAACCTTCATTTGATCAAGCATGGAATCAATGCACTCATATACCTCTCCAAGGGAAGGTGCATTAGAATCCCCAAATCTAATAACTTTGAAGACTAGCACAATGATGGAGACAATATATTTGGCATCAGCCCAAAAGACGTCATTCTTCACCACCTCCTTAACCCTCAATCCCTGTTGTGTCTTCGACTCAGGCCATTTGTTCCATTTTATTGTCATTACCATTAGTTGCAATGGCTCTTGCAACTCAAGCATCCTCTCCAAGAGAATAAAGTATGATGCATACCAAGTCTCTACAGGCTTTAGGAATTCCTTCTTGGAGAAGGACCTGAAAAGTGCATGTGAATGATGATGGCTGCAGATAAACATCTGCACATCTCTAACATCACTAACAATAGATTTGATCTAGCTGATTTTACCCATGTCCTTAAGTGCATTATTCATAGCATGCACACAACAAGGAGTCCAAAAAATCTCTATAGGCTGCCTCAATCAACCTCCCTACAGCTTTGCGCACATGGGCTGCATCTGTCACTACCTGCACCACATTTTGTGGCCCAACCTCCTCTATAGCATCCTTGAGGATCTGAAACTGATAATGGCATCCTTGTTATGCCCTGAACAATCAATAGCCCTAAGGAAATAAGGGCCCGTTGTAGATGTAATGATGATATTGATGAGTGGACGATGCCTAATGTCCGTCCACCCAGCCATGACTATACTGCATCCACTTGTGACCCAAGTTCTCTTCATCTTCTCCATCAAAATATTAATCTTGGAATAGTTTTAATCCAAGATTGTTGTCCTCAATTTAGTCTCCCCTAGTGGCACATATGATTGTCCTGCCCCTATTATCTTTGACACAGCTTCCCTATAATAAGGAGAGCGAGCCACATGGAATGGAATGCCATTGGCAAAGAAGAATTTGCCAATGGCATCATCTGCCTAAAGGTTGTGAAGATGCCATCTTACGTTGTAAGAACCCTACTGGTTCTAACCACTGACAGCTGATGTTTAAATAATGCAATGTTTGGGTTTTGATTGTTTTTGCAATTTTTTTATGAATTTTCTCAAAATAGTGCCAAGCAAGAAATAACAATAAAGAATTCCAAAACAATAAGAGACTAATGCTACAAACGAAGCTATCATATATTAAATTATCTTTATAGACTCTTACATTAAAATCCATACCCGAATTACAAATGCATTGAGTGCTGGTTTGAAACTTAACAAAAAATCTAGAAACTATAATTTGCATCAACAACCTCATGATGGATGCCTAGCAACAATAATAAATTCTCCACCGATTTAAGTCTCAAACCCTTAACCATAGACCCAGCCGTCCCCTTTGAAGGTATTTTATGCTCTGAAACAAAGGCGTATTACACTAGAAAGATCATGCCTTGCTGCTGGGATAGTACGGCATGACTGCTTTTGAATGGTACGGCCTCCAACAACCATAAATTCTGCCCAAATTTCAATGAATTTACAACAACTTATACTTTTGTAATGAGCAGCAACAAAAACCCTTTCCAACTGCTCACACTTGGTAAATCTCTTCACAAATAAGCTCAAACTGGACCCTTGTATGAAGCCCACAGTCAAGCAATAATTCAGTTGGTCTTTCACAGCCTCAAAATTGCACAAACCAATGAGAGTTTTAGTTCCCAATGGCCAGAAATGGCAGAAACCGTAGCTGGCTTCCTCTCCAAGCACAAACTCCAAAGACACAGTTTTATAATCTTCAAAACATAATGAATGGATGCCTTTCTATAACCTCTTAAAGGAGGTCGACCCCTTAATGGCATTTAAATTGCTTTTCAAATCCACTTTTAGGTTGTTAATAAAAACTTTATAATAAGTCCTCAAACTTGGGCGCTCAAATCCATTATATAATAAGTGTACTTTAAGTGATTTTAATTGAGGATCATGGCCTCATCGGAAATAAAGTACAATTTTTGACTTTATAATTTAACTTAATATTATTTAATTATCATTAAGTACCTTTAATGATAATTACTCATTAAACTTTTAATATTTCGCCCATCCAATTGAATAAGAGGTCAACACTGCATTTGAGACCTATCTAGATGCCTTACTAAATATAGTAACCATGACTCCCCAAAAATGGTGACTTACTATAAATAGTAAGTATGAAGAATTGAGTCTAACGAAGGCCAAACCTGAACCTATACTGAGCTCTAACAGAGAAAACACACTGATGTCTGCCAAAAAGGGACCCTCTAACCATTTGAGTTGGCCTATGAGGGCCAGTGATAGGCTAAACCGTCAATAAACAAGATCATACTAAAAAGGGGACATTACATTTGTTTCCCCCTAGGCTCTACTGCACTTGAACTGAATGGATTTGGTGGCCTTAGACTCTGCAAAGTAGAAGTAGACACTGCTGAAATCTGATCACCCCTACTATTATGTGGCAACGTAGCAGATGTACATACTTCACCCTCATTACAACCCCATAATTTTAAAATTTCAGCCCTGTACTTCAAGTTACCTTCCACAACTTTGCATACTTCTACACCTTTGCCTCGAATAAGAAGGAAGTGTGCAATAATTTTTGTAATGTTGCCAAACCATGTAAGCCCACACATGTAACTCTGCCATTTTCTAGTGCCCCCAGTTGCCCCAGGCTTTGCTGCTACCTTGGATGCAAATTGTTTTAAAGGTTTTTTTGGATCAAAGGGGCCCTTGGCCCATTCTTGAAGGACTTCTGAATGGCAGCTATTATCTTTACTGCCAATGGAACTTGTGGTATTTTGAGTTTTTGAGGCTGAGCCACATTGTCGTTCCACTTCAACCTCCCTATTTGAAAGTCAGGATCATCTGATGAATCATTTTCGTTTTGAATTTCTGGTTCATCATCACTTTTGTTGTGTGACCTCATTATGATGATGATGCTGCAAAAACAATGTTAAAAAATAATTAGACCTACGATGTAAAAAAAAAAAAAATCAGACCTATAAAGTATAACAACTATAATGTTAAAAAAAAAAACAGTTCCTTGGGAAGTGGACCATGAAACTGAAACTCGGAAACTTGAAAGTTGAAAGAAATGTGGTCTCATGAATTGCAATATTGCAAGATATGCACAAGAAATGTGGTTTGGTTTCCAAAATGTGGAAGCAGAGGCAAGGCATGTGAACTATTTGACTGAATGCATCAAGGGCCTTTGATTGAATGCATGTGAACTATTTGACTGAATGCATCAAGGGCCTTTGATGCATTCAATCAAACAGTTCACATGCCTTGCCTATGCTTCCACATTTTGCAGACCATAAATAATATTTATTGAAAAATAATTATTAAATTATTTTTTATTTAATTTAGCCCATCACTTGGACAATGGCAAGGCACCAGGAACACTGGTGAACTATTTGAAACTCAAACTGTTGAACGAATGCCTCAAAGGGATGTCAATTCATGGAATGCGATGATTGCAGTCATCGCATTCCATGAGCCAACATCCCTTTGAGGCATTCGTTGCCCTTGCCCGTGTCGTCGAGTATCTTGAAATGAAAAAAAATTAAAAATAAAAATCTAAATCAATTTCAAATGCAAAATACCTGGTAAATGTCGCCCTTGAAAGATGTCTGATGAATCCACGCACAACTTGAGCCCTCCTCTGGTTCTCACTTCTCAGACTCTCACGCAATGTCTCCAGATGCAGTCACAGGGCACGCACAGGTAACAAAATGAAAAATAAAACAAAAAATTTTAATGTAGCCTTGACTTAAGTCTTTAAAGTTTAATAATATTATATTTATAATAACAAATAAACTAATAATATTAAATTTTAAACTTTAAATTTAACTATGATAAATCTTTGTTTTTTAAAAAAAATTTAAAAAATCATTATTTTAATACTTTTTTGGTGGGGGACGTGGGAAACTTGGAGATGCCCAAAAGACTCCGAGATGCGAAGAAGTCTCCCTCTGAAGGAAACGTTCAGGGGACGACGGGGGGACGGGGAGACAGAAGGTGGATGTTTCCCTAACGTCTTTGCGTCCAAGAAACGTCCCCGTCTCCGAGACGGCTCATTTTTCGAAGGGGACGCATCCCCGTGGAACTAGGTTAAATTATCAATTTCATACACACCTTATTTATTGTGCAGATTATACTGGCATAGCTTTGATTCTTATCATATTTCAAATACATATTCATCACAACAATTATAATGAGACGGCATAAACATGTAAAGGTATGCTCTTGTCAGCAGGTAGTGGAAGTATCTGATCAACCTATCATGGCTAGCAATAGTAGTATGTTTTCTGTTGGTATGTCCATAAATTTGGCTTTCTCCACAGTTTCAGCTGGTAGGAGTTCCACGACAATAGGTTCCATATTTAGCACTGTGATTGAAGGAAATCAGTTACCAAATGGGCAAAGGAGTGCTTATCCTAGTTTTGTGCAAGTAGCATCTGCTGCACAACCTAGATTCAGTGTCAGCACATAAGTTGCATGTTTGTCAGGAATAATGGCTGTACAGACACATGCAATCATTGAATTGAGTGACAATAGAACTGGCGCTACTCATTTACAAGTAGAAGTGGTAATGAGTCTATTCTGCATACCAATACATTGTCACAAGTCGCACACAAGTGACCCACAATAATGTTCCAGCACAAAACATTTTGCCACAGAATGTTGTTGCTGTTGCTGCACAGGACTTACATTTGACAGTTGACCCCGCCTATCAAGCAATTGTTTTTTGTGTCAGCTATCTATTCAATGTTGCCCTTCAAACATGACATCTTATTTTCAAAACATACATAAGAATAATCCTATCTAATTTTTGTATAAGGTGTTTGGTAGTGATGGGCGCTCTAGTAATGGACACTAAAGATATATATATAAGAATAATCCTATCTAATTTTTGAATGAGGTGCTTGGACGCGATGAGAGTTCTAGCAATAAACCCTATAATGATTTTGGGAAAGGAGCCTGTTGGTGCTTTGTTGAATTGAATGCCCCTGTTTCACAAATTACGTAAAGATCTTCCAGGGGATAAGCAGTGCATGGGCATCAAGATGCACCTTTGTTTGATGTCTCATTGCTTCAATCTGAAGGTGCACGAGAGGTTAGAGCAAGTGTGGCACACAAGGAAGTTTCAGGTGAAAGCTGCAATGTGGGCCATCATTCTGGTCACTCCTATGCAGCAGTGACAGGAGGAAGTAAGGATAAGGTTAATATTTCAAATGAGCCTGGATGCAAAGGAGCCTCAAGGAAAATGATAATGACAACAGAACAAATCCCACTGGTTGAGATGGATGAGAAGTGAGGAATAAAGCAGATATCTACAGAGTCCTAGAGCTTATATGCAGGTACAATATCTTATGGCCAAATATATGAGAGTTGAACTTACGGATGATAAAAACTTGGAATCCCTTAATATATGGTAAGATGAAGATACTCCCTTGTGCTTAAGATTTTTTCTATAGTTGTTTGGGCTTCGAAAGAGGATAGAGATGGGATCTTGGCTAAGGGCTCATGGATTTAGGGTAATGCCTCCCTATTCGCAAAACCAAATTTACATTTATTTTTAATCCACTAAAAGAAAACTTTCAAGTTCTACAAGTTTGGGTAAGGCTACCCTATCTCCCCTTACATTTTTGGATTCCATTTACTTTGGAAAGTATAGAAAATTCTTTGGGTAAATTTGTGTCCATCTCTTCTAAAACTGAAAAGCTTAGACATCGTACTTTTGCATGGATTTTTGTTGGGATTGATTTGTCTGTACAGTTGCCAACAGAAATCTGGTTGAAACTAGAAAATAGAATACGGAAACAGCACAAAGTCTATGAAAAGTTGGCTTTTAGATGTAGAAATTGTTTTGGTATTATTTAGGCATTTTGTCTACTTCACGTCCAGGAAATATAAGGAAATGTTATGGAAAAATGTCTTCCTAATATAATGAGGAGAAGCCACATCTTACTATGAATGGCCCTCAAACCTTTGAGAATTTTCCCTCTTTTAATAATAAGGATGGTAGTTTCATAAGCTCCTAAGGGTATTTTGGTAAATACAAAGAAGCTTAAGACTGGGGAATCTGTATGCTCAAGTCTAGCATTACAGCAAGTTTCATCTCAATTGACATCTATTGAAAAACCTGCACTTAAAAATCTTGAGGTGCATTGAGCGATAATATCTCCAAACATACAAGGGTGGCATTTGGGAGCTTCTACAGACAAAAATGAGGAAGGAACAAAAGAGAGTTCCAAAAGCATGAAGACCAATGACATTCTACCACTATTGAAGAAATGGTTGAAACAAACCAATGGAAGCGAGCATGAATACCCAAAGGACCTGCATACCGCAACACAAAATGACTATGATCAAGAGTTACTCATTGACACAATCATTAATGGGACACAATCATTAATGGCTAAACAGTTTATGATATTTAGATTGATACTAAAGCAAAGGTAAATATTTTGACAAAAGATACCTAGACCATCAAGAAGGGAGATAAGAAGGTTAACATCATGGGATCAAAATTTCAAAAGGGCTTTTAAGTAACTAAGTTTACAAAGGAGGATAACTATTCTATGCTACTAGGTCATCCTTAGTGCTATATACAATAAAACAAAGCTAATAAGCACTTTAAGAGGTAGATGTACTTTGAAAATGGTGAGCATAGAGTATTGATTCCTTCAGATGTAGAACAAGGACTTGCTTATGTGGAAATAGTTGAAGTTGAGGACAACATCAATGATATTTATGCCATCATTCATAAATAAAGTTTCCAGCCACTGAATGATGGAGTGCTGAGTTGACTAATGCACAATCAAAGTTAGAGACTACAAGTAATGCTTGTGAGCAATGGATCCAAGAGGAATATGAAGTAACTGGAAAGAGGTGAAATGGGATCAATATCCCTACTCATATAGCTAAAAAAAATTGTATGGGAGCCCAAATCCAAAGGAGATAAAACAAGCTAAAGTATGTCGTGGGAAAGCAAATGGGCAAACTTGCAAGAAAAAAAATATGACCCAAGCTTGTCAAAGGAAAAGAACTCTCGACACCAATACAAGTAATAGGAATGAGTATTCCAAGATAAGTAAATCAAAATAAAAAAGAAGCAAAGATGTGCACATAACACAAACTATGTTAATGGATAGAAATAGTGGAATTTGAGGATAACATCAAAAATATTTATGCCATTATTGTGTAGCATAAGGAAAACTTATAGCTACTAAAGCACACAACCTATGTCAAATGTTACATGCAATGCTTGCAAGTGATGGATCCAAGAGGACTATGAATTGGAAGGAGATGCAACAGGATCCACATTCAAAAAGCCAATATCTCGTGTATACCAAAATGAAACAAAACATAGTCAATTCAAAGAATGTAAACAAACAAGACAAGGAAATGAAGTAAAGTATGCCACAGGAAAGAATTTGCACAAACTTGCAAGCAACAAAAGTACTTCCAAGGCTTGTCAAGGGACAAAAAACTCTAGCCACAAATAGAAATAAAAGAGATGATTGCTCAAAGCCAAGAGAATCAAAAGAGAAAAGATGCAAAGATGTGCACATAACATGTAAAAAACCAATGGATGGAGCACAAAACCAAAAGGAACATACATGAAAAACTTCACAACACATGAATGTAAACAAGGAAAAGGTTCAATTAGTAGAGAAGAAAATGCCAACAAACAATAATAAATTGGCGCACAAGGAGTAGGCAAAAAGCAATAAGGTTGGAAAATAATTAAAAACAAACAAAAAAAGGCCCAACATTAAAAAGAAAGAGAATTTGTATAGTAGACCCTAATGGAAAATAAGGATTAACCAACCCGCTCTTTAATAGGTAAATCAATTGTACATTAAAACTTCAAAACCCTCATAAACATTCAAATTCACATCAATTTAATTAACCCTTAATCTGTTAAACCGATTAAGCATGAAAGCAAATAACTGAAACTGAAACACATCAACACCATGCACAATAGAACACTTGATTTACGTGGAAAACCCAAGAAGGGAAAAACCACGGTGAGGATTAGCTCACAATATAAAGTAACTGCAACACCAAATACAATTGGCTCACTGCCCAAAGGAAACAAGGGCTCACTGTCAGATTACAGAAAAGAAGAAAGGAGATTGTTACAGTGAGAAATCCATCTCAATGCAACAGAAAAGTCCACCACAGCATCACTAATACATCTGCAGTCTTACTAAAGATTGTAGACACCACCTACTCACTGCTTCCAGTAGTCTAACTCTCTGAAGTTCACATTGCACTTCACAACTCTGCAATTCACATTACTCGCATCATACTTCTCTGCTCACATCCCTCATCAACACAACTCTTATTTATATCATCTTCAACCTTGAAACATTCTCCAAGGTCGACTATGCACCTCAACCGTGCAAATTCAAATTAGGTTGGCACCAAAACATTCCCACAATGAAAAGGAATGAAGGCGGACCACAACACACCTTACCTCGAACCTAAACCCGCTCATACACACCACCCCACACTTCTACAAACACCGAAGCAGATCCACAATTAGTGTAAACACACAAGGTCAGCCGAACCCATGTAAATACCATTAAGCATTTAAGTATGTGCTTCCTTTAATCCAAAGACAACTCGTGGACAACATACATCACTTGAACACAATCTGGAATATTCCACAAACACCCTGAAATCCAACAAATTCGTTTGCAACAACTTCCACCTAAGAATGTATACACCCAATACACTCAAACAATCTTCCATACACTGTAACTCAAGAAACCACCTTGCGTAGCACCAAACCACGAGCAACTTCAACTAAAGATAGATATGGGTAATATAAACACCTAGATCTGCATGACCAGAAACCAAACTGCAGAGAAATGCAAAGCAAAACCATTTCTCCCAAACACCACTGCAACATACAGTCCACACACTGGTGAACACATTTGTCTCTGCACAATGATCCAAACCGAGAAGTTCTAGCTATAAAACCTCTTACCAACATATCCAAACCGCACAAGCAGATCTTCAACACAAAAGAAATGTGGAGCAAAACCAGAACATCACTTTGTATGTCGGAACACTTCTTCAACACACTATTTCCCCTTTTATTCAAATTTTCTCAAAAGCACTTGGAAACCAAGCACCAAAGACACATACTCATCATCTTCAGCAGTTCCTCATCACCACAAAACTGATTGCAACACTCCAACTCAACTATACATCCATAAACAGAGGCTTATCAAGGCAACCCTAGAGGTTGACACCAGTAACACTTACTAATGACAACATAATGCAACTAATCAAAGTATCACCAAAAACAACCTTCTCATAGACATCAATGACAACACAAAGCTTTTTGACATCAATGACAATACCAACTCAACACCAACTGCTCATACTTGCAACGCGAACTAGTGAAATACCTATAGAGCAAATGAAGGAGTGAAAGGAAGGTATGTCTGTAAATCTCAAGGGTAAAAAGGGAGAACAATACACATAAATAAAAAAGGGAAATGGTACACACAAAGGCCTAGGAATCCAAGAAAAAATAAGTGAAATGATAGTAAAAGGTGTGTCATAAGTCAAATGAGCATTTAAGCAAAAGAATACAATGAAAATGACCATTTCAAAAAATGTGCATGTAAGGAAACGAACTTTTTTCCGATGGCTCACTCTACTCATGCTCCCACTTCTCTGTCTACCTACCTCGCTCCTTTTGCTCGAACAGATGCTCTACATCTGCGTGCTCATTCGTCTGGGTTGCGGTCTCTACCTGGGTTGGATGGCGGGGTCTTTGAAGAGATGCTCAGTGCGAGTGTCATGTCTTGCGCAAGGAAAAATCTGCCGACTGTGGCGACCTTTGCACCTTGGCGTCCGCACCCTCCAATGAACTTTGTGGTTCTTCAAGCTTGCCCTAGCCCTAACTGTAACATACCCGATGTTTAACCCAAAGAATTTACCATGTTTTTACCCACATGTAGATAACATATACTTGCAAAATATAGCAAATAAAAATTTTCTTTTATAATTCAATAATAATATGCACATTTGGAAATAACCCATTCCAAACTCCCACTACATTTCAATAATAAAAGATGTGTATTCGAAATTAACTCCATTTCAAATTCCCATTGCATTTTCATAAAGTGCATTACATAATTTCCAAGTAATGGTTATCTATTACATACTCCCATATAATGATAACATTTTTCCAATTTACAATTTCTCAATAAGAACAGAGATTCTTGTTTGCATACATAGCTTCCATGAGGTTAATGAATTCGATATACAATTGGTCTTGATGTCCCTACCTGGGCATACATCCTTGATGTCCCTAGCATTGGTGCTTACATTCTAGTTGTCCCCAATACTAGTGCATGCATCCTCAAATCCCAGGCGCCAATAGTATGAGGGAGAGCATCACTCAAACGCTTTTCCGCCAACCATAGACTTACTGCGGTCCCCCGCACATCTACCGAACTGGTAAGATGGCCCTACCCTTCAACGAAGAGATTGGTTTGATAACCTCATAATACTAGCCTTCTTGAGCATAGTGTTGTGTCCTACATATCTAGTGCTACCATACATTGGTTTCCCTACCTAGAATGCAATCATGGATCACAGTGAACTAACAATGTAAACAGTGACTACTTTCACTACTTTGGCCAAAGAATTCAACACCCAGTACTTTGAGTGAGAGTCATTAGTCCACCCACCCTTAAGCTTGATTTTGGTATTGACCATAAACATAACACACATTAACTCTAAGGTGATAACATAACAAAATGTGCAACAAGGTAATTCCCTTAACCATGGATTACCCTAACCCCAAGAATATCCAAGTCTATAACAAACTAATTATTTAGGGACACCCTTACTCATGGATTCCTCCACCCTAGGTATAACCACACTAAACATACATTTACACATACTAGTGTCTAGCTAGGTTACTCCCTTCCCCATGGATTCCTCTACCCCAGGAATAACCTATTTAACCACCCTGGGTAATCATAACGTCATAACATTAAATGACTCCATTTCAAATAGTATGACCACAACATTAAATGCTTTCTTTTCAAAAGTATGATTTCATCAATAAATGATGAAATCAAAAGTATAATCTCATCAATAAATGACTCCATTCAAAAGTTAAACCTTATCAATAAATGACTCAATCAAAAATATAATCAACAATCAAATGACCAAACAAATCACATAGGTTAATCCTAACCTATTTGCTTCATTCAATAATCTAAGTAAACAACCCAACCAAATAGGTTATTCCCAACTTAGGGTTTCAATCAAAAGTGGTGTAATAATCAAGTGACCATAAACAAATCATAAAACCTCTCTTTCAATATATCTCAAATATTCACATGTTTACAATGTTCACTACGTTTGTATATAATTTGGAGGACATTAGCCTGAGAAGAGTTTGTGCTTCTGCACCTACAAGTCCTCTTCTCAACACTGCTTTGGGTTGCCAGAACATGAGTCCTCTTCTAGAATTCCATGAATAGGAATAGACTCCTAATCAGGCATATGATTATATGCATAATCAATAAATACATTTCTCAACCCTACTGTTGAATATTGATATGACAATCAAGTATAGACTATTAACATGGTTTGCATGACAACACAACCTATCAATGATGACATGTCTATCATACCATCATTCTCATTGCATTACTAACCTCTTTATCCACAAAGGTTTACCTAGAATCATAAGTTTAACAAATCAAGATAGCAACATATTCCATATTTCACTTTTCACCCAACATCCACATAGTCTTAACAAACTAAGTATAGTTCTAATAGGATTAAAGCCACACATGCTTCAACATAATATAAATGTATTCACAAATAAGAGGGTTCCACTAATTCGAGATTCAATCAAAAATCACACATGAATATTCCATACAAGGAATTAACAAGCATATCATGCATTCAAAGATTATTCCAAAACTAGGAAATAACTAGGTTCATATGAACAAGAATATCATGCATACTAAAAAGCAATCTTTGTCCAAACAAAGGCATTTACAATCAGACAACCTTTCAAACATAGATAGTGGAGGAATAGAAATCATCATGCCTGGGTATTAAGTTCCAACTGATAATGCCGCTTTCCAAACTTAGCCTTCACTATCATCAATGCTACTTCTCCAAACCCTAGCCTCTTACTAATTCTCTCAACAATACAATTGCAAAATAATAAAGCAACTCACCAACTCTCAAGCTCTCTAATTCACTTGCACAGAAAATACAGCAAAATAGCAATGGAGAAATCAGAATGAGAAGTGTAACAAATGATAGAAAAAGCACCTCTATATATACTAAAATTTGAGCTTCCAAAGGCTACAAACAAGCTAGCAATTCTGCTACCTTCCTACTCACATGCAACAACTCAGTTGATAAAACTCTTATATTGCAACACATGACAGTCCTCATTCTTCCAATGGCTGAGTCGACCTCTTTATTAGAGACAACATGACTCTTTTACTGAGTCAAGGGATAGCAATGAAATGCTACAGGTTTCCTATTTAGTTTGCAAGTCGACTACCCTCTCAAATCCCTGCCATCTATGCTTTGACTAAGTTTTATGGTTATCATATTGCTTTTCCAGATTTTGGCGCAAGTTTTATATTTCATATTTGTTTCACCTTCTTCAGATTTGGCACCACATATTCATGTTTTAGCGCCCCATTAAATAGTGCTGCCAAAGACTTATTCTAATTGTTAAAATCTGCATTCATTCTCTTTGCAACGTGAAAACTGTTCCCTACTTCCATGCGCAGTGCTTAATTCATTGACTTATTCTTTTACATGCACATCATGCGTGCAGCTTTAGCCTTTTCACATTATAAGGCTGCACTTTCACTCAAGCGCTTTGCTTATTTCAAGGCTCATTTAATATATTGAATGGCTTAAGACTTAGTATTATATCCATTTTCAAGGTTGTGCGCAGCTGTTTAGTGCAGCAATAGACTCTCCCTTGAATTCAACTCGCTTCTCCCCCTCCCCCCGCCCTCTTCCCCACTATGCTGGCATTTAAGTTTAATATCACCACATTTGCAAATGAAAAGTATGCTCTTATATAAGGACTGTTTTAGCGCTTCATAAGCATCAACAATTATTATTCATTCACTATCGTATGCGCACGGCCATTTCACTTTTCTCATGCCAGCGTTTTTATGTGCTATGTTCATTATATAGTATTTTAATATAAATCAAACACTATATATATATAATAACCTAACTATATGCATATATATTAATACATATATATATCTTAATATCCATACTTAAACACATATAACTACCTATTCATTGATCGACAAATATATACCAAATGTGTGTGTGTGTGTGTGTGTGTGTGTGTTGTGTGTGTGTGTGTGTACATGATATATGTCCAATCGGTATTTTGATGCATACAATGTATCCATGCATGGGTACGCACAAGTATTCCTACTTTCATTTAGGCATGCACTTATACATTCATTATGCATGAGTATATATATAACTATATGCACATAAGTATATTGTTTTAACACACACACACACACACATATATATAATAATCAATTTACATAAATACACGAAGAACTCAAACTCAATATAAAGATTCAAACACGTGATTCAACCAAAGAAACAATCGTGGAATCAAAGACCAGAACCAAAACCATAGTCAATCAAAGACGACCATATAATCTTTCCAATTTATCCAAGACTTCAACCAGGGTTTACTTACCAAATCCCAATCTAACTTGACTACGTTTGACCACCCTAGACCGTGAGTGTGTGATAGCTTAAAATAGGCCTATTAGGGTTACTAGACCAAGTTCTTCTCTTGAGTGATACTCCCCCTCTCGTACTTGAGGGCTTGACTCCTTCCTACATCCAACTTAATGCATCACAAAGGTAGTTAGCCATTCACATTGAATCCATTTGCATCATAAATCACTTGCATCATCATAGCATTAAAGCATTCACATTGCAAAACATATTTATTCGTCGCATTTTCCATCAATATAAAACATAATCATTCCTTCAAAAGCAATAACATCTTAATACATATTTCAGTATTTCATTCACCTATCAAACATATTAAAGTCGTGATTCTCATTCATCATCATTTTTACTCATGAAGGTAAAAGTAACCTAGTAACTAAGAGATGGGGTGTAACACTAACACTCTTGCGGCATCACAGTCGAACTCTTCAACGACGATCGGATACTTTCAGGATGCACTAGGCTCTGGTCTACAAGCTGGGTGTGGTGGTTTCGGGGGTTCCACTGGTGTGTTGGCCCCTCCCAACTCCAACAATGTCGCTCGACTATGCCCCCCTCTTTCTATTCGCCCCTCATCCACAACCCCTGAGGTACGCTTGGACAATTTAGCCACAGAACGGGAGGAGTTTTTGCAAGATTATGTCCTAATCTATAGATTCACAAAATTATGGCCAAAATTATGCGATCTACACACATGGGTTTCTAAGAAATGGAAAGAATTCATGGAGGATGAAATTTGGATTTACCCCTATGCCAAGGGGTTCTTTATACTGGAATTTGACTCTAAGGAGGATAAGAAGCTAGTGGGAGATCAGTCCTTGGATCTTCCATGGTGATTTTATGTGTATGAAACCATGATTCCCCATTTTTGATCCAAGAACAGAAATCTTTACTACAGCTTATTTTTGGGTATGGCTACCGTATCTTCCTCTACAAATTTTTGGGAACTTGACTGCCTATGGGCCACTGGGAATGGCTTAGGGAAGTACCATTGCACTTCAAAGGAAACAATCAATTATCAGAACTCCACTTGTGCTCGAATATGTGTTGAATTGGATTTATATAACGACCTCCTTGTTGAGATTATATTGAAGGTGGGTAATAGAAGCTAGTCGCAACCTATTGACTATGAGAAAGTTGCCTTCAAATGCAAGCATTGTTTCTCAGCAGATTATCACACAGCCCATTATCAAAAACAACAAATTGTGGGGAATTTGGCCTCCTCTAGGAAACCTCCCTGGTGGGATGGGTTGGGCCTCAGCATTATGTCATTCCTCCCAACCCCCCTCAAGACTCGAATCAACTCCATGTTCCTCTTGAGGGTAGTAAAGCTCACTCTCCTCCTCTTGGTGATTGTTCTGTGACTCTGGCTGCTATTCATCACAATAATGGGTATGCGGTGGACTCCTCGATGGTTATAGGTTGCGAACATGGTACAGATGTTGAGAGTTGCCAACCAAATGATACAATCCCAGCTTGCTCTCCCATGTCGATGGAGAATTCAGTGCTTTCAGGCAGCTTAGATGGTCCAGAAGTAGAGAATTGTCATACAAAAGAAGATGGATGGACAAAGGTAAAGAGGAGAAAAAAGAATCCTCAGCATCATATGACTTTGAGGTCCTCCAAGAAAGGGGGAAATGTGGAATCTTAAGTCTTGTTACTATAGGTGAAAACAGTAACTTTGTTTAATCTATAATAGATTTGGTTTCTGATAGTGGCATCAAGAACAATAGGAAGAGATTTGAATGGTCCAACTTGACCATTGCTGAATAAAATAGATGTAATTGTGAATTTGTGGGGATGAGATCCCTCCTCTGTGATCTCACCTAGTGCAGACCGAGGTAAATTCTTGCATCTTACGTATCAAAAAAAAATGTGCATGTGCAAAAGCAAGACCGTGAAGGGAATGAGCGTACACAAAGCTCAAAAACATGCACAAATGTAATTAAAAAATAAAAAAGAAGATAAGAGGAATAATGCAAAATAGACAAAGGTGTAGACAAGGATGGTGTTAAAATCATTAAGGTATTTCAATTCTACTTGCAAGGGAAGGAAAAATAATGGCTAAAGGAAGTAAGAAAAGAATGGGGATTCAAGTATGGATCTATACCACAATCAAAGATCAAATGCAAGAGGAGTTATAGATCATTCATATAGAATCTCGATGGGAATAGGAAGAAAGAGCTAAGAGGGATTTGCAAGTGGGTATAGTAGTGGAGTTCTTTATCTTACCATAGATATTTAGTCACATGGTCTATAATGGGGAGCATGTCGTGAGTTTAAGAGGCTAGCAACTTGGCTCAGCACAAAACAAAGTGGCAATAATGGAAAATTGAGCTCATTGCTATGAGAAAATTGAAGGCCAATGGAAACTCAAAGAGAAAAATTAAGACAATCTAAAATTTTTAAGATGTCACTTTGCCCACTAAGAGTGAATGAGGCGTTGTTGGGACTCTAGACTTTTTAGGAGGATTCATTAGAAAGACTTCTAGATGGATTCAAACCTATCAAGCTAAACCTTTATGCACATTGAATAGAGGAGAACTAGAAGAACAAAGAACTTCCCCATGAACGTAAGAGAGAACCAATGATGATTCAAGCCACAAATGAGCAACCCCTAAAGAAGGAAATGCCTACCAATCCACCTTGCCATGATAAACTATGCCTTGTTTAAGGATAGATAAGATATTTAATCTAAGGCAATGTTGCTTGAAAATAATGGTAAAGGCAAGTTAAACATCAATGTAAGAAGTGTCACAAATCCATGCCTTTAGATCAACCTAACCAAATGTAAATGTTTTTTAGCATGGTTGACCAAACCATGGACAATAGCAACAAGCAACAAAAGGACAACACACACAAGGCCTAATGCAACCCTGAGGAAGAAGTATTGTTTGCAAATAAGCAACATGGCAAAACAACCTAGTCCAAGTTCCAAAGGATAAATCTCAACCGAGTATTTTAAGGACAAATCACAATCATTACTCCATGAATGAGACTTGTTTGTGTAATATAAGGCCGACAATCTATAAGAGGAATTGAAACTTGAAGATTTATTAAGAAGGAAGGAGGGAAAGAAATGAAACAAACAAAGATACAAGAAAATAGATATTATAGATACAAATAGAGATAGAGAAAAGAGAGCATACATAGAAATGTAAGGAGAAGAAGATGAGCATGTTCTACACGAATGCTATGTTTTGTAGACCTTGTAACTATGAAGATTAATCAAGTTGACATAACTTGTATCTAATATGTACTAAGCAATATAACCAATTTTTCTCTAGTGTTGTTGCTTATTGTCATGGATGAATGAGTACTTCTCTATTTTGATAAGTAAACTTTAATATGTTTGCATGCAATAGCAATGCCCAATAAATTGAAACCCAACTAAACCTTTAATGCATGGAACTCTCCTTTCATCATGCACTTTAATAGACAACAAAAGCAAGATCTAGGAGTTGTTTCACCTCAAGTAAGATTTTAGTTTCTCTCAAGCCTAAGTGATGGGCTATTGTCATACTTTTTTGTAAAGTGGTTATCCATCAATGCAACACCAAGAAATGGCCACAAAAGTTGTATGCACTCCTAACTAGGTTAACCCCCCAAGGCTTATTGTAGATGTATTTAATGATATTTCTCAATCTTCCACCAGATTTTTCACCTATCCAAGTTTTGCTTATATCCTCAAATTGAAAATTAATGCAATCTACAACGCTAAGGCTTCAAAAAATGGTAGGTTGCCTCTCCTCAAGAACTCGCTATGTTGCTACATGTGTTGTTGCATGACTAGTCACAAAATAAACGACATTCTCCACATCCACTTCTATGACCACCTCATCCAACAACTCACTATGTTGCGACATACATTGTTGCATGACTAGTCACATCATAAATGACATTCTCCACACCCACTTCTATGACCACCTCACCTGGCATATTGTTCAAGGCCTCAACATTTTTCACTTTGCAAAAGGCATCAATCAACTTCAAGAACACCAACTAACCACCTTAAGCCAACAAGAAGTTAATTGACATATGGTAACTAACATATGCCCACTCATAAAAAAAAACAATGCAACCCTTTTTGTGCCAAACTCTCTTCCAATCTTCTACTATGGCCTTAGTGTTTAATCTTGTTTATGTTTATTTACTTGCAAAGTTAAAAATCCTAGCAAAATGGAGAAAATAATTAAACTTCAAATTCAAAATTTGTCAACTCTTAATAAATGCACCAAATTGGTCAAAAATCACTAAAAACAAATCAAAATCAGCTAAAAGTCAATGCAATGAAGTCAAGGAGTCGAGAGCACAAGAGCCTAAATCATAAATGTGAAAAAAACATGGTGTTATTTTCAAGTAGTGGCCTATTTTTTGACTTGAAAAGTGGGACGAAGTGAGGAAAAAATGAGCTCTACAAGTGTTTGTTGATTTCTTGGTTTTAGAAGGTGTTCTTTGCGCAAAGGTGTTGTATTTTGGTGTCTTTGGTTGTTGGTTCCTCTCTAAATAGCACTTTGGTTGCTGGTTTCTCCCGCAATAGCACCAAGTAAGGGGGGCTCCCACTTCTCATTCTTTTAGAGATGGTATATGGATTAGGTTCTACTACTTTGGAAAAGGAAATTGATGCAACTTTCGCGGTATAAGGCAAAAGGAAGATGGAGCAACCTCGTAGAGTTTCAAATCATTGCATACTATCCCTAAAGGACTCTCCTATTATTAACCTAAATGTTCTAGAATTCTAGAATAATGTACCCACCTTTCAAGGTAGATACTTGATCTATAGATTTCTAGGTACTCACCTTTCTCTAAAAGAGTTGTACTCATGGACACAAATGAATTAAAAAGCAAATGGGGGATATGAACTCCATTCCTATTTTCAAGGGATATTTTATATCTATTTTTGCCAATGAGTTTCATAGGGACATCTTTGGACGAGGGCCATATTTTTTTGCAATGCAAACCTTTTTATGAAAAGTTGCATGCGGGCTTCAACTTCTTGGAAGAAATCTCCACAAACGCCCATGTGTGGATCTACATGTATGTTTTTCCCTAAGAATTTTCGTCTCCTTTTGTCTTTCAGATGATTGCCAAATCTTTGGGGGTGACAATTGATATTTCAAGACCATACCATAGTAAAAAAAAATTGTGTATGCCAAGATTTATGTTGAACAAGATCCAAGCTCCCCCACTCTGCAAAGCACTACTCTAAAAGTGGGTTAGTTTGAATGGATCCAAGCTCTAGATTACAATAATTTGCCTTTCAAATGTAGAGGATGCCACAAATAGGTCCATGTTATTCAAGAATGCCAAAACAATCCAAAAAAAGACTAGAAGACATGGACAAAGTGATGAATAGAGATACAGATGGTTTTATGAAGCCAAAGAAGCAAACAATAAGGAACAAAAACCCAAATGCAAAAGGCAATGGGCATGGAAGTGATAAGAGACAACCTAGGTAAATAAGAAGTTGGCTAAAGAAACTTGTTTCAACCCAAGGATGGGAAGAGGAATGAAGGAATGCTTGAGGATTACAATTTTGAAGTCATTTAAAAAACGCCTAGAAGAGCTAGAGTAAGCCAAAAAAACCTCAAGCCCCAAAAAATGAAAAAAGGGTAAAGGTGCTCCCTAATTGTCAATTAGTATGGCAATGGAACAAGATAGTGATAAGAAGCATTAGGAGATCATGAGAGGTTCAAGTCTTGAGAGGTACAACAATGAAAAATTTCTCTACTACAAATAGAAAAGAAAAGTAGATTTTGGAAGTAACAAAGTTGGAAGGCCAAACAAGAATGCAATCTTGCAAATAGCATCCTTGGCAAATGTTGCAATGGGGTATCAATCTTAGTTGTAGATATCTTAGTGGCCACCAAGAGATCTAAGATTGGTAAATGAGGCTTCCTATCCTAGAACATATGTGGGCTAAATTCTTGTTGCAAGAGACTAGGGCATTGGAAACACTTGGAGAAATATAATCCAAAGATTGTCCTGCTTCAAATAACAAAGTTGGACAACAACAAACACCCATGACTCTCCTCTCTTTCTTGGGAAGTGACAAATCATAACTAGGAAGGACAAGAGCTCATTAGGTGCTTCATTTATTGTAACATACAAAACTTTGTACTAACAATTTCACATTATGTTTTGAATTTGCTTCAATGTTCACTCTCATAGCATGTTCTAGGTCCACTTAAGCCCAAGCCTTGACCTATTCCCTTACACCAAGGTTTCCCAAATTTTGGACTGCAATATCTCTCTAGCCTCTATTCCAAACACATGTGAAATTCTGAAGACTTTCCTCATGTGTTGAACACAATGCACAGACATCCACATGACATGGTGGCATCTCGAAAGTCTTAAAATGTGGATTTTTTTCTTAGCTATTTCATGGCACCTGTTGTAACATCCAATTGAGAAAGTAACACTCCATGTTTTTGTACCCATCCTAACAAATACCTCATTTTTTATTGAAAGTAAAATCCTTTTTCTTTTTAATCTCTCTCTCCCTCTTGGCTCCTCTATCAAAATCTCTATTAGAG